>JAVSCE010015054.1:0-82021 GCA_032199065.1 Smutsia gigantea | reverse complement strand
CTCATGAAAATCTTAGTTTTGCACTCAAATTTTGCCTTGAAAACCCGCTGGGAGATACTTTGGTAGTGATTGGGTTTGTTTAAAGGTGGGTATGAGTTTAGACCCTCTGTGATACTTTTAGTCCTGAATTACTGGAGAGAAACTGGGCATGCTGTTTGAGGATAATTTAATTCTGAGTATGTAAGAACTCAAATCTGGCTGGTCAGTCAGTCCTTCCTTTGGGTGTCAGAACCTGATGAGAAGTTAAGGTCTTAGCACATGAAACCTTGACCCATCGAGTTCATGAGTTTAAACTTAGTGGACGTGCTCCTCTGCCTTCCTTCCAGCAGACACCTGTCTCACCTCCATGTCCAGGTGATTCTTGCTGAGATCTCCGGCCATGGGTGACAGGAATGGAAAGTCGTTGTCACTAAGAAAACTGGCATTCTCTGTTTTAGTGGCTCCTTCAGTTGGGAGTGGAAGAGAGTCCTTGCCTGGGTAGGCTTTCTGCTTGTTACGAGGGCACTTTGCAGAGAGGTGGAGATGAGAAGGTGCCTCCCAGGCATTCTTATTTTTGACAATTCTGTGTTTGTACTCTAATATTCCATACGTAAGGAATATTACTATTTTTTCCCATATGTACTGTAGTTGTGTTTGGCAGCTGTTTCATAGCCACAGTTACCATCAGCAAACCAGAGTTCACCTGCAGTTTTTTCATTTCTTAGGCCGGCCCACTGGAGCAATCTTAACCACCATGGGTCAGAAACTGCTTCAGACCTTTTTCTGTTCTAGTCATCAAGGAATGATCTTATTAGATTTCCTTTATACTGTGTGCTCTTCTAAAAACCAAATAATAATAGTTTTCTAATGACAGATGGACTTCTTTTTATTAGGAGTGCTAGGTTATAGAGAATTATTCCACTCACGTTATACAAACATTTATAATGTAATGAAAACAGTCTTTTACAGTAGCTTCAACATTTTCTTTTGTAAAATTCTAAGGTTTATGCACATGCCTTTACCCACCACTGTCACATTTTTGTTGCTTACTCCTTAAGTAGTAGTGACAGTCTATGGAGAAATCTGACGCCAACTATTTATGGGAGTTGCCTTCCCTGCTTAGTTTAGGTGTGCAAAATTTCTCTTTCTCTCTTTTTAACTTTTTATTTATACATACTTTAAAACTCAGAGAAAAGCTGTACAAATAGTACATAGAACATCTGCATACCCTTCATGTAAATTCTACCCATTGTCACCATTTTGCCTTATTTGCTTTATCATTTGCACACACTCTTCCTCTCCTCTCTGTGTCTCACTTTTGTTGGTGTCTCTCTTACTTTTGTTCTCTGAACCACCAGAGAGTACCCTGCACACCTCATGGCTCTCTACCCCGTAACACCCAGGGTGTACCTTCTAAGAGTTAAGAAAGATGTGCAAGATTTTTAATAGTGATTTTTTAGACCAAACTTATGTAAGGATTATGCACATAAAGTATTTCCAGGGAGTAGATATTTCTGAGCATAAAACAGACATTGTACTGTGATCGTGTGGGCTAGTGTTAGAGAAAAGATGACTAATGTGGCTTTAGGATCCCATTTCTTCTTGTAACATCTGGGACCTTGCCCTAGCCACTCTTTCCTTTTTTCTCTCATGTATCCCCTTTCCCACAGGGTCCTGCCCTTGAGCCTGAAAACAGGAGCAGATATTCCCCTTTCTTTTGTCTTTTCTCACCCTTAAAATAGTATTCCATCTTCTTCCTTCCCTTTGCCCTTCCCAGTTGAACTTCCCATTTGCTCATTAGCCCATTGTAAGCTGCCTTTTTTTTTTTTAACCTCTCTACTTTTCTGAAGTTGCCCCCATTAAGGATACCAAAGATGGAATTGCCAAATTCAGTGGCTTCTTAGTCATCATTCTTTACTTCCTCCTTCTTAAGACCTCTTCTGTTAGCTTCTACTCTCTTCTGATTTTCTTTCCAACTTTAACTGTTTTTTCTCAGTCTCCTTCTGGCTTTCCCTCGTTAATTCATGCAGCAAATATTAGTGCCTACTGTGAACCAGAGCATGTATTAGGCACTCCGGAATACAGCAATGCACAAGACATATTAGAATTCTGCTCCCATGGAGAAAGAGAGCAGCAGTAGTTCTTAAGAATTTTAAGCTATAATAAATGCTAAGAAAAAAATTAAAACCAAGTAATGTAATATTGAGTGACTTATATTATAGCACCTTTATATAAGACTCCCTTTTGTCTTAATTTGGGCCTGAACAACAGGAGGTTATCAGTCAGCTGAAAGTCTTAGAAGAGAGCATTCCAGTTAGAGAAAAACGCTGGCATAAAGTCTCTGAGGCCAGACCCTTCTGAGCTTGCATGAAGAGCAGAAAGGTCAGTGTGGCTGGAGCAGCATGGCACTTGGACAGCTGGTCTGAGAAGTAGGTAAGCAAGGATCAGATGAAGTGCAGTGGGAGGCAGTTAAGATTTATGGAGAAACATGATGTGATCTAACTTATTTTTAAAGGCCATTCTGGTGCCAGGTAGAGGATGCCTGGGGTTGGTGTGGACAAGAGTAGATACAGTTAAGGCTTTTGCAGCGGTCATTGCCTGGGCTAGTGGCAGTAGTGGAGAAGGGCCTGGACAGCTCCTGAAGGCAGAGGTGACAGGGCTTGATGGCTGACTAGATGGATTGGATGGGGGACAGGAAAGAGGAGAGTCAAGGGGATTTCCGAGTTTTTGCCTTGAGAAACCTTCTTTGCACGCTTTTTTAATAATGTTCCCGTTCCCTGGACAACTACATCCTCTACTTTTTCACTCAGTCATCTTTTCCTGGATAAATGTCGTTGGTTTTTTTCATGGCTTCATCTATCAGCTATAATATCTCCAGAGTGCAGATCTCAGATTCTCTCTTCCAGGGTTCAGATCTGTATTTCCACCTGTCTACTGCACGTTTCTACTTTGATTTCCCACATGTCCAAAATGGGCTCTCCCTTATCCTGCCAGTATAATATTCCTTTGGAGGTTTTTTTTTCCCCCTAGTCTAGTCATCTAAAGTAGAAACCTGTGAATTTCCTATTCCATTCCTGCACTTCCAGCTTTTGCTTGTTCGGCCAACATTAAACCCCTGCTGGGAGCCAGGAATTGTGTTTTAGACCTGTGTCACTCAGCCTAATGAGGAGCAGGCAATAAGGGGGTCATTGCAAAGCCTTGGGGAATACTGGGGAAGGGATGCCTCTCACATGAAGTTTGGAAGGCCTTAAAGACTTGACTTTTAAGCTGCATCTTAAGATGCTTTTCCCAACGCATGTTCCATGAAACACTACTTTAATGGACTGTTATTAAAAGAGTTCTAGAGTTGAACAAATTTGAGAGAAACTGGGATAAATAGGTATAAGCCTTTATTTAGGACTTTTCCAAACCTTATTAATGTGCTAATATACACAAGGACTTGAGCTCTTTTCAAGGGACATCTAATAGGATTTTGATACTTCTGGGAAACTAGGCAAAAGTACAAAGTGATGACAGTGAGTAGTTTTTTGATTTTTGCCAGAGGCTGAATGATAAAGCTGGCAAGTAGGAGTCCTATCATGAAAAACCATATAATCTGATACTGGGTGTTTGAACTAAATAATTTGAAACATTGTGAGCCTCTCTCACACATTTTTTTGTTGATGTCTAAAACTTTTCATCATTTTGAAAGCATTTATTGTTAGTTGTATACTAACTTACCATAACTCAGTTTATTAAGTGAAACATATAAAGTTAAGACATTTATGTAACACAGAGTCTAATAAATGCTATATAAAAGTCTAATAAATAATGCTATTTATTATGAATCAACTATTTTGAAGAGAGAAAAAGGGCAAGAAATGCTATTTATAGTTTCAGGGGATGTAACTTCCAGAACATTATAAATATTAACACTTAAAAATAAAATAGTTACATCACTTTTTAAAATGTAGCCAGTGGGATATGAATACCTTAGCGATATGCTTTCATCAACCATGTAAAGAATGCTTTCTTCAACAGAGATTTTCAGTCATTCCCTTTTCTCCTGGAACTTGCATTTCTTTTACACTTGCCCCACATGGTTTTTTTATAACATAATACATACTTTTTTTTAAGTCTTTTTATTTGATCATTCTAGCATATTTCTCTGCAACCAAAAAAGTATAAAAATTGAAATTAAAAAATTTTGAGTCAACTTCGACCATAAAGCTCTATGGATATTTTTGCTCTTGTAAGAATTGATTTATACAAAGGAAGAATATATGTAGGATTTATAAGGTTCTGTGTGTTATATATAGCTCTTATTTCACCAAGTTGAATTAAAATAATTTAATAACTAACAAAAAATGCATTATACATTTTTATAAATAGTTACTAAGCAAAAAAAAGTACAAGTTTATTAGAAATGCTTCCCTTAGCGAGATGGATGAGGTTTACTTACCCTTCAGTTTGTTCACAGTAACCATGGGTGAATATTACCTATTGACAGAATGAGAGTTCTCAATTCTGTTCCTGTTTTTTGTTTTTACAAATTTAAGCCCAGAAGCTTGTTCACATAAATATAAAAGAAAGGAAGAAATTTAAAAGCAGTGTTACTCAGTTTTTTTGAAACTTGAGTTATATGCCAGAAATCATATGGTGATGTAACATCAGAAATCAGTTTACTAATCAGCTTATAACTTGGTTCGGTAGTCCTTCAATTTTATTGAAAACAGAATTAGAAACCATGGAGCTTATGAAAGGATTAATATAGTTATTAGTCACTTTCTCAATTACTGAGAAATACAGCAAAAAAGGCTTTATTAAGTCTGATCAATTGATTATACCTTTTTCTCTTTGACTTAGAGGTACCTTGTTTAGCCTAATATACTCAAATTGGTTGGAGAAGTCAGAATACCATTCATTTCAACACACCTTTGCCAGTACAGTATTTTTGATAAAATACTTCTGTCTCCTTTTAAATGTATTCTTATCAGAACTTTAGAACTGTGAAGCTGGTTTAATGTATGGGAAATGTGCCATGTAACCCAGTTGGCAAAACCAGTCTTCACTGTCCAATTAACCAATCAAGTCAGACTCAGCTCTCTGTTGGGAAAGGTTTGCGTTCATTTGTCCAGTCTACACCACAGTGTACCTCCCTTGACCACCCTCTCACTGCTAGTTCTGAGGGAGAGCGGTAGTGCATGGAGCCTGGTCATGAGCTTTGCTGCCTCCATCAGATGGTGGGTTGCCTTCATCGTTCTTACCCGTACTCGCTCTGCTCTCATGGAGTGTTCCTTCAGAGAGATATACGTGGTTTGGAAGAGTGATGTCTGTAAATGAAAAATACAACTCCTGCTGCCCACTCTATGGTATGTCTGAATTCAGAGCATCCCAACTCATAGGCCAGACTTTGGCCACTTAAGTGCTCAAGGCCCTCAGGTCAGTGGGAAGCTATTGTGCCTGACAGAGAAGAGCAGCAGGAGAGACTAGCTCAGGTGAATATTTAGAGTAGTGTCAGTGTAACAAGGCCTGGTGGAACAGCGCAGCATCTGGCATTGTGCAAATGGAGCCCGCGCATGACACTCCAGAACCCCAAAATACTCTGAATGGAGTTCTTTGAAAATGGCCTGCTTGTCTCTAAGGTAGATCTCTTTCACATGTATCTTTCCCCAGTCTCATCATGTCTGACCTCTCCTCACCTTTCAGGACTTAGGCTGCTCATAAGCCATCTTCTCCAGGACCCCTCCCTTAAGTCCCTGCTCAGACTGAGCTGGGTGTTCACCCTCTGTCAGGACAGCCACAGTGAGCTTTAATTGGAGTGTGTGCCGCTCTCTGTTGCATTGAGAGCAAGGCCGAGAGTCCGGCACTGTACCTGCCATGTGTTCGGCAGTCAGCAAGCCTCTGTTGAACCAATGTTAATGATATTGTGGAAGGAGCTCTGAATTAGTGTTCAGAAGCTTTATGTTTGTAGGCTGGGATCATTTCACAAGTGAAGTTGGTAGGGGTAAGACTGTAGGCCCTGACTGGTACATAGCATTGTTCATAACAGCGAAGAGGTGTAAGCAACCTAAGTGTCCATCAACAGAGGAGTAGGTGAGGAAATGTCATCTATACTATACAATGGAATATTATTCAGCCTTATAAAGGAAGGAAATACTGTCATATGTTTAAACATGGATGAACCTTGAGGACATTGTGCTGAGTGAAATATGCCAGTTGAAAAAAAATATTCTGCATGATGACTTACATGAGATGTGTAAAATAGTCAAACTTATAAGAGACAGAGTAGAATGGTGGTTGCCAGGCGCTATAGGGAAGGGGAAAGGGGGATTGTTCAATGTATATAGAGTTTCAGTTTTGCAATGCAAAAAGTTCTGGAGATCTGTTGCATAAACATGTGTGTATTAGTGAACTGTACTGTATACTTTTAAAAAGTTAAGAGGGTAGATTTTATGATAGGGTGACCACAATAAAAAAATAGTTACAAGATAAAAACTAATCTTACAAACCACATGCCTTGAAAATTTTTTAGCAGTTTTAAGGGCTTCTTAATAAAGGCTTATCAGTGAAATGAGAAAAGACTAGAGTCATTTAAAAATAAGTCATAGATATGATAGATTTCTGTACCTGAATATAAAACAAAGAAAAGTTTTATATCCACATATCTCTTGCTATATAGTATCTTTTTTATTGCTGTATAGTTATGAACAAAGTCTGTTAATCTAAACAATCACAAAGTAGATCCTCTGTGTCATGGAAGGAAGATGCTGCTAATGAGCAGAAGGAAGATAGTTCAAGATTTGCATGCAGAACAGATGAAGCTAGTTATTGGCCAGGAGTCCAGTTAATTATGTGACAAAAATTTCACCTGAATTCTGTAACAGTTTTGTCCTAAAGTGATTTTAGTGGTGGCACTAAAGTGACTTTTAGTTGTGGTACTTACTCTGTCTGCTCCAACTTTCTCATCTTTAAAAGGTGTTAAAAAAACATTCTAAGAGATCAAAGATTGTAAACTAAATGGGAAATTTATACCTCTAAGCAGGGAACCCAATCTATGACAGTCTAGGCTCTGAAGGATGTGGTTCAGGGGAGGAAAAATAAGGTGGTTCTTTTAAAGCCAGAAGACTGCAAACCATCTCTTCCCTTACTGGGAAAGCAAAGTCTCTGAGTGTTGCCGATTGGCTAATGATACCAGGACCTTTCCATTAAGGAAGCCCTGGGTGGCTGGAGATGGTCTGTGATGTAAAGGGCAGCCTTGGGATTCTGCCTTCATCTGCCTTTGCTACTTACACGTGATATGCCTGACTTGGGATCATGGCATCCAACTAGGTCTGCTTTGATATAAGTAGCCTAGCTAGTTAGGTCAAAAGAAAAATTTTAAAGGACCAGATTCTTTAAATATATTGTCATTCAGTCCTCAAACCAGTCTTACATTGTAGATAATTATTATGTTCAATTTTACTTGTAAGGAAACTAAGACTCATAGGTTAACTTGCCAAGGTTGCTAGCTCAGTGGTAGAACCAGAATTCAAACCAAAGTCCAGTTCCAAACCTCTTCATCTTTCTACTTTGCCATTTAGTTTCTACAGATGAGATCATCTGGAAAAGAACTTCTTAAAAATTAGAAGGTTTTTTAGAAATAAATTGCTGGTTAATATATTATTTAGTATAGTAAAGACACCTTCTGTGGCAAAAGGGCATATGTATCAGAATTATTTGGGGCAGTTTTTAATTACACATCTCCTTGCCTATTGATGCCTGCCTCCTCCGCCTGTTTCCTGACTGTTTATCCCTTATCGCTGCTAAAATGAGTTGCTGTTACTGGTAAGAATATGTTGTATCCCTTAGTTATATGGGGATAGGTTAAATGTTTGCTCTTAGTTCTTCAGTTCTTAGGTCATACTTTAAACACACACTCTTGCTAGCTTCGTAGCAGGCATAGTATACTTTCCTGTCCCTTGATTTGGGGCTTGGACATATAGAGCTTGCTTTGGCCAGTGGGAGGTAATGAGAGCGATAAGAGGATGTGTTGTATTTAGGGAATAAGAATTTTTAAATAATCAGAAAGCAAACCTTAGAAATATTTCTAAAATATGAAGTATATGTGAAAACTATACTTAACAAAATCTGAGTAATGTCCCTAAAATGTAAAGAAAAAAAGAAGAACAAGACAGATGGAAAATAGAAAAGAAAATGAGAGGGCCAGTGTAAGAAGAGGTCCAGTGTCTGGATAAGAAAGTACAGGAAGAGAGAAAACAGAGTAGGAAGTGATTAATAAAATACAAACTAAAGGGCGTGAGTTGCCAGATTGTAAGGGCATACTGTGTGCTCAGCACTGAAGAAAATAGATCCACATCAGTCATGTAATTTCTGAACATTGGGTGTAAAGAAAAAATTCCACAAGCTTCCAGGGTGGGAAGAGTACTAGGTCACTTATCAAGAATCTGAACCACTTTGGACTTAGCAGCAGCAACACAGGAAGCAAGAAGACAGTAGTACAATGCTTCAAAATTCTGCAGGAAAATAACCGCCAACATAGAATTCTATACCTAGCCAAAGTGTACGACAAGAATGGATATAGAATAGTCATTTTCAGAGATTAAAGATTTAAACATTTTAGCTGTCACATACCCTTTCTCAAGAAGCTACTGCATGATGTACTCCACCAAATTGAAAGAGTAAAGCAAGAAAGAGTAAGACATGAATACAGAAATCAGGAGACCCAACACAGAAAAATATGACAAAGGAATCCCTTGGAGGATGGTGAAAAACTGTGCACCAGATGTGGAGGCACCTGAGCCATACTGCTGCAGGGTGACCTAAGGGATAGGCAGTCATCACCAAGACCCCCACGTCATCGGGCCATCTTCTTAGCCCAAGGACAGAGCACCCAGGAGAGTTTGGCCCAGATCCCGTCAGTATTTGGCTTGTCATGACCACGTGCTGAGGAGGGTCTCTCCCCTCATGCTCTGCTGAGGACAGGCGTGTCACTCAAGAAGTCAGTTTTCCTTGGGCTCAGAAGCAGAAAGTAGAGCAGCTGCTCTAATCATACTTCTGCTGCATGTCCAGTGCCTGGTCTACACCTCAGTCTTGCCAAGCGTCCAGCTGCAGAGAGCCCTGCATTTCCCAAGACTCACACGTGACCTTGCTCACAGCTTCCCCAGAGTGGGGGCCTTGTCTGCTCCCAGAGAAGCAGAAGTCAGACCATGACCTGAAGAATGTTCTGCCCACCTCCTCCTAGAGCCTCCATTTAGCAGGGGCATTGCTGCCCTCTCCTTGCACAGCTGGTTCATGCTTGCCCTCCGTTTTCAAAACCAGGTGGCATATTGTCTGAGGATAAATAACACAAGGGTGATAGAACTATAAGGTCAGTGAACACAAAATCAGGATATGAGTTACCTACTGGGGTGGGGGTGAAGAGAGGGGATGCAGTGGCTTCTAAAAAGAGCTTCTCAGACTTAGTGTGCATATGAACCACCTGGAGATTCTGAGGCAGACATGGCAGAGGCTGAGATTCAGCATTTTTAACCTTCTAGGAGGTGCCAGTTCTACTGGTCCTGGGACCACAATTTTGAGTGCCAAGGTTCTAAAGTGCTGGTACTGTGTGGTTTCTTTCCTTTGACATTTGGTACACAGATTTCATTCTAATACTGCCCTTGGTACTGTTACATATGTATACATGTATAATACTTACACAACAAAAAAAATTGTAATTGCAAAGGAAAAACAAAATATGAGAAGAATGTTGAGCAAAAAGCCAGGAGATTAAGTATGTGAAATCATAAAAGCCTTGCCTACTGTATTAGGGTTTTCCAGAGAAACAGAACCAGAGAGAGAGATTGAGGTTGGTTGATTGTAACAAATTGGCTTATGCAGTTATGGAGGCTGACAAGCCCCAAGACCTGCAGTTTGTAAGCTGAAGACCCAGGAGAGCCAGTGGTGTAGTTGCCATCCAAATATTGGCAGGCTCAAATCCAAAGGCAGGGAAACACTGATGTCTCAGCTTAAGGCAGTCGTGCAGGAGGTGTTCCATCTTACTCAGCCTTTTGGTTCTTTTCAGGCCCCCAGCTGACCAGATGAGGTGCACCCTCACAGACATGCCAGACCAGATAAATGTTGGGCACCCTGTGGCCCACTCACGTTGAGGCACAAAATCAGCTGCTGCATATATACTGTGGCAAGAAATTTGTGCTTGATTCCCTCTGTGTACTGTAGACAGCCAGTTAGAGAATTTAAGTAATGGTGAACCGAGAGTAAATATGTGCCTTAGATGATCTCTGCAGTGTGGAGAATAGGTGGGGTGAGCCCAGGTGGTAGAGAAGGGCTGGCAGCAGGGAGACCTGTTGAAATGCTGTTTTATTGGCTTAGGCTAGAAATGAGGAGGAGGAGCTAGAAAATGGCAGTAAGGGAACAAAGGCCAGATTCCAGAGATAGTCAGAGGGTAAAAGGAACAGGATATGGCAACTGAATCGGGTATCTAGGGAGGAGTAGAAAGACTTAGGGATGAATCAAGCATTTCTGGTTTTTGAGATTCCATTTCCTGATCCTGGATCAAGAGAGTCCCTGCAGCTAGGTGTTGCTCAGAAGTTGCATTTAGCCGCGTGGGCCTCATTGGTGACCTTTGCCAGGGCAGCTGCAGGGGAGAGGCAGGGGACATCAGATGCAGAGCTGATCCACACCTCTGTATGTGCAGAGGTGGGAGCTGCAGCCCTTGGGAGCCTTGTCCAGAAGCACTGTTAATGTGGCACTGATCCATTTACTGTTTTCACGTCCAGTTGCTGCAGATTGCCCATTTATTTCACCTCTAGAGGATGTTATCTCTCTACACTTTGGTCCTACACATTTTTATTAGAGAAAGTTTAGAATTCATGTCACAAGTTGGGCTCTGTGGTATGTGAGCACACACATGCAGCCTGTGTAAGTCACTATGTGGAGAATAAAAATGTGTGTGTGTCCTGGGTGCTGTACCAGCCTGTAGTGTGGCAGGTGGCTCATGCCCCCAGTGTTCTCCTTGCCTCCAAGGACTGCTAAGTTGTGAGCCGCTCTCCTCCCACATTCACTCCACACTCTCTGACACTGCTGCTGAGCTAGTTACCACTGATGCTCTTCCTCTCCACCCTGCATACCCTTTCCAAACCTTGGTTTCCCTGTGAAATGGTGGTTAACACCTGCTTTGCAGCATTGTTCTGCTTGCACAGCTAGGTGCTTAGTAAATGATAGCTCCTACTGGTTTAGGAGATTGCTTTTTAAGTGTTTATTTTGTTGTTTTTGATCCATTGATTATCTCTGTTAATCAGATAAGAGTTTTGCCAGAAGACCTGGCCAACCACAGTGTTCGAGTTTGACAATCTAGTCAATCCCAACCAGCAGGTAGAATTTAGTGCTCTGTGTACTGAACAGTGATAATGAGTCAGGCAGGTCCCATTCTGGTGCTGAAAAGGCAGAGGGGAATGAGGGAGTGCCCCTGCCCTTGGAGCTAACAGAGGTGTGGAGACAGGCCACACCAGAGGACGGCACAAAAAGCCAGTAGTAAACTCTGCAGTCACCTCTGGGAATTGAGGAAGACTTCAAGGCTGGCATTGTGTGCTCTCTGCTCTCTAGTTTAGGGAGATGCCACAAGGTCCCTGTGCTTCCGGCAAAACCACATCGCCCACCTCCATCCTTAATCCCACACACCCAGGGCCTCCCCCACCACCAGCCTGAGAGTCCTTCAGGACAGCACCAGTGAACCTGTCCTCCCCACTGCCACCTGCTATCACTATGCTCTAGCCACGCATGAACCTGCCTGGCACTTTTCCCAGGGGCCCTTGGGCCAAACCCACCAGTGAACCTTGGCAGCTCTTCCTTCAGCATATCCAGGTTCAGTCACATCTCACCACCTGTGCCACTACCCCCAGGTCTAAGCCATTGTTTGTTTTACCTGGATTATTGCCTCCTAGTAAGTCTCCCTGGTTGCCTGAGCCTCTACACTCCTCTCTCTGCCCAGCAGCCAGAATGATCCTGTTGCCCTGCTCAGACCTGCTCTAGCTTTTGCATCTCACCTGAGGGAAACGCTGGCCCTGAACTAGGGCACACGAACCTTGTGTAATCTGGCACTACTCTCCTGCTTTTGCTCTCTCTCTTCCCTGGGCCGCCTCTAGCACCACCTCTCCATGCTTACCTGCACCACCACCTCCACCATGCACGCTCCCACTTGGCTTCTGCTGTCTTCCCCCAGTGTGGGCCCTCCTCTGGAGGGGCTGGCATGGCTCACTGGCTCATCTGCAGATTTCAGCTCAAACTTCTCACATTCCTGAGGCCTTTCTCTGAACACCTTTTTAAAACATTTGAGTCCCATAAACTCCCTTTTTGTACTTTATTTTCTTGGGGGCACAAGCCAGCTAGATTGTTGGCCCCAGGAGAGCAAGGGGTTTGTTTTGTTCCCTGCTGCATCCCGGGCCCAGGCAGTGGCGGCTCAGTGAGCTCTCAGTAGATTCTTATTGAATGAGTACACTGAATAAGACTGAAGTTTGGGAGAGGCAGAGGAGAGTGGCAAGGTAGATACCTGTGGTGAGGAAGCTGGCTGAGCAGAGGCATGAAGGGGCCTGGGATGTCGAAGTTCAGCTTTCCTAACACTGCTGCGGCTGCCAGAGGAGGAGCTGCTGTCAGACAGGGCCTCAGATGCTGTAGGGACCTGCCGCTGTTACCTGGTGGCAGGTTCCGGGGCAGTTTGTCTTAGGCTGCCCTGACAACGAAGGTTCTTGGCTAATTTCCAGAGCGGCGCTGCCTTGGTACAGTAGCCACACAGCCACCAGCCTTGGAGGGCTGTTAAATGCTTGAAATGAGCCTCATCCAGACTGAATTCTGCCAGAAGTATAATAAAACACACTGGATTTTGAAGTTTTAGTACCAACAAAGAATGAAAAATCTTTTTGAAAATACTAATTACATTTGAAATGGTAATACTATGGGTTAAATATATTATTAAAATGAGCTTCACCTGTTTTTTTTTAACGGTAACTACACCTGGAGGGCTTGTTAAAACTGTTTCCTGGGCCTGACCCCAGGTTTCTGACCCAGGGGCTGAGGTAGGGCCTGAAAATTTACATTTCTAGTAGGTTCCTACTTTGAGAACCATGGCTCTAGAAAGAACAGGTGTAAGTTACTTTTGAGGTGGGGAGAGAAAGAATTTGAAGGGGAAAAGGCTCAGTGAGGCAGGTCCAGAGGGAAGGAAGTGCAGTTGAAGGGAGTTAATCTGTGCAAGGAGAGAAACCTCCTTCTTAGAGGGAGAGAAGAGTTGATGAATAAAAGACACTAACAGGTTTTGAGGTGAAAGAGGCCTGCTCAGTGGAGTCCCATAAATTGGACTTTGGGCGAGGACTTTGAATCAAATAGATCTGTATTCAGTCCTGGTTCGGGGCTCACTTTCCAAGTTGTTTAACTTTGCTAAGTTTCAGTGTCTCAGTCTTGGAACTGGAGAGAATACCCAGTACAGTACCAACCTTACAGGTTGTCGTGAGGATGGGGTGAACTAGTACTGCCTCCATTATTGGACGCGAACAGAGCCTGTGAACCTGAAAGACAAGGATCCTCGAAGCTACAGAAGGGGAGGCATGGGAACAGTGAACGGCTAATCCTGATATGTGCTGGGTACTGACACCTGCCGAGCACTGGACCTGGCACTGGGGATGAGAGGGTGAGGTCCTTGTCCCCCAGAGTGGGGGAGTCACAGAGAAACAGGCCTGTGAATCTTCATAGCAGGACTCCAGTGCTTTACCATGAAATGGGAGATAAGCACTATGTACAAATTTTCATTAGGGCACTAGGGATGGGATAAGGAACATGAATAGGCGTGGTGTGAGTCTTCAGGGAAAAAAATACTACAGGGAGGTGATGTTTGACCTAAATCTTAAAGGATAGGAGGTCACCAGGCAAGAAGTCTATTCTCAGTCCTAAATGGAGTTCAGTTTAAGTCAGGGCTTCAAGGGAGCAGCAGGGGATTAAACAGAGTTCATTGAGATCAGATTAGACAGGCCCTTATGTGCCAGGGTGAGGAATTTGAACTTTATCTGTGGGTGATGGGAAATAGGAAGGGATTTTAAATGGTTCAGATGCGTGTTTTATAGAGATCACACTGATAACATCATAAAGGGTGTGTTAGAGAATAGAAACAGATCAGCACAAAGTTATGTCAGTAATCTAGGTAAAAAAATGCTGAGGAGCTTAACCAAGACAGAGGTGGTGTGGTGGGATCTCAGTGCAAAGTGGTTTAGAACATAGAATCAGCACAAATCAATGCCCAGCCATACGAGAGGACACGGAGTGAGCCATGCACTGAGTCAGAGCATGAGGAGAAGGGGTGGGTTTGGGGAAGAAGGCAAGAAGCCGAGTTTGGAGGACATCCTGTCTGATACTCATGCAGAGATTTCCAGTTTACAATTGAATGTGCATGTCTAGACCTCAGGAGAGAGGGCTGGGCACAAAGATGAGGATCCAGGAAATGTTCACTCAGTAAATATTTGTGTGCCCTCTGTGTGCCAGATTGTCATGCTGGGGCTGAGCCCTGAGTGTGGATGGGTTGCCTGGGAAGGTGACAGCAGGAAAAGGGATGAAGTTGTGCAGGTGGCATCCCTGAAGGAGTGGGCATGAGAAGGGGCAGCCTGCAAACAGTGTGGACCTGGAGGCAGAAGCAGGTCTAGAGAGTGGTGGCATGGGCCTTATGGAGGGGAAGTCATTTAGAGAAGGGAGGAGTGGTCCCCCAGAGCCTAGTGCCCCAGAAAGGTAAAACAGAGTTTGGAAAGTGTCCCTCGGATTTAAGATCCAGGAGGTCACATTGGTGAGTATGACGAAGGAGAAACCCATCTTCAGAGAAGCTCTGAGGTGCAGGAAGCATTAGCTCAACAGTATGAGCCTTATCAGCTGCTCAGTAAGTGCTAGTGACCACCTAAGCCCCCCAGGAAGTGGCTCCCCCCCCCCACCTCTTCTTTAGTTAAGGAACCAGAGTTCTCCAGATGTGTGGTAATCTGCCTATGAGCACACAGCAGTTAGCAACCCAACAGGATTCATACCTGCTCTAGCTGGGCTCTTAATTTGGTGCGGAATGATAAGTAGAGTGGGCTGGAGGTGAGAAGGTGGGAGGTCCCCGGTGTTTGTCAGTGCTTAGGGGAGGAAGGAGCTGGTAAAGCGGAGGTGAATAGGAATAGAGAAAAAGGTGGAAATTGAGTGAACAAGGACCAACCACAAAGAGGCTTGCTGGGGACTGACAGGGTGGAGGGTGTGTTTTTGGAAGGGAGGCCACAGCTCTCACATGCAGTCCCTCAGGGTGTCAGCATTTCTTCATAAGCAAGAACATCATGGTGTTTACACTTTCAGTAGTTGTCATGGTACCTCTTTCCATATGTGTATATGATTGCCTGATTGCATTCATAAAATAACAAGAGTTCCTGGGAGTTTTAGAGAGATCTAGTCTAATCAGCAAGTACTCACCTGCTGTTCTTTAAGTGAGCTCAAGTATTACTCCAAAATAACCCTGTAGCTGCCCACCAGTCTCCCCCACTTTTTTTCAATGTTTTATTGCAACAGTTTACATTCCATACAGTGGTTTTCAGTTTACTCACATCAGCACAATCAATTTGAGGACATTTTCATCACCCCAGGAAGAAACCCTGCATCCCTTAGCTGTCATCCAGCAGTGCCCTCACTGCTAATCTACACTGTCTCTGTATCTCCCTTTTTAAATTAACTTGGTGTTAACTAGGGGGGGGAAATTCCAGGGCACGATATCTTTGAAACCGAAATCAGTCAAAGGGAGAAATTAAGTTGGAGAAACCCATTTGTTTCTTAGAATCAGTCATCCACTTCTCTCCTCACAACTGGACTGCAGAAGAGACTCCACCCAACCTCTCCAGTCCAGATATGCCCTGCTCACCCTTGTAATTACCTATTTATATGGATATGGCTTACTTCTCTCCACCCATTGGAAACACCTATTGATATGGAGATTAACTAAGGCCAGGCGAGAGATTCTGGAAATACTGCAGTTTTACCCACAGCCAGCCCCTCCAGAAATCTCTCCTTACAATCTATTCATTCCCAATCTTCAGCAGTGGACCCTGTGCAAGAAAACTGGAACATTGTAACCAGACTAATAACATATGATAGCAACAGCAATAAAATCATAATGATCGTCAAGCCGGAGGATTTAGCTAGGTTCAAAGTCTTAGGCAGATTAAGTCCGTTGCTCGCTCATTCCACAGGTGGTCAGTAGCTGAACAGGTAGAGAGTTCAGAGCAATCATCATGCTGGCAGCTGCCACCAGGGGGCAGGTCCAGGCCACAGGGACTGTAAAAGAAAAATAACCTTAAAGGCAATAAGATACATGTTTTAATGATACCAGCATAGGCAAATCTTGTCCATCAGGTAGGATGCATGCAAGAGAGTGGTCCTGTGATAGTACACTGGCAGGAATGGGATCTTGTCTTGCTCTAGGATACCAGACCTTTACCCCCTTCCCTGTGGGAGTTACTGATGGGTCGATATATACGGCTATGGGAGGTATATGCACTGGCCATAAAGATAAAACTTCCCTGTAAGATGTTCTTACCTCCCGGACGTTTTGGGCACACGACCACGATCTTTGGGGGCCACTCTGCTGTTACTCCAGAAATACACACAAGGCCAGCTTCCAGGCCTTCTCCCCAAGGTGCCAGAAGAGCCAGCCATTGCTGTCCCATGGGTCGAAATGTCCAGGGTGACGTCCACTCAACAGTCCCCAGAGTTTAATGCACTCTGGGCTGACAGCAGGATGTTGCTCTGCTGGCCATATCCTGGTTTCAGTAACTCCTCATTGGTTTGCACATACAGTTGAACAGGAGAGGCAGCAATGTGTGTTACATATCCACAGGGCTCAAGGCTCCTTTTTGGGGCTTCTCATTCAAACACCATAGCACTGTCCATAAGCACACTGACCAGCCCTGCAGACTGTTGGTGTTCAACTTCAGGCCAGATTTCAACAAACCATTGTACCTCTCTATCATGCCTGCCCTGGTAGGGTTATATGGTACATGAAACTTCTACTTTATTCCTAATTGCTGCACCCATTCTTGTAACCCATGTCCAGTAAAGTGGGTGCCTTGATCACTCTGTGGCCAGCCATAGGCTGCAAAGAGACAGTCTAGGCCCCTTTTGGTGGTTTGCTGATCTGCACAACGTGCAGGAAAAGCAACCAATAGTCCAGTAGCCGTGTCCACACAAGTAAGTCATGGCATACCGATATCCCTTCTGATATGGGCAGAGGCCTAATATAGTCTTATCTGCCACCTGACAAAGGGTATCAGCCCCTTTACTATTGTCCCATGTTGCTGTGGGACTCAGTATAAGTCCCTCTTTGAGCACACAAGGTACTCCCTCCAGGCTCTGCTGACTTCTTCAAAGGTCAACAGCAAGCCCCACTGACAGACTACAGCCCACATTGTCTTTTGTCCCGCATGCAACAAACGCTGATGTAACCATTGGGCTACATCAGAGACAGGCTTTCCTTCTAGCCAATGCACCTGGGCCAATATGTCTGCTTCATCACTCCCTGCGGATGCCAAAGGCAAATGGCCAGTCACATGATATATGGTAACTGTCTTAGTCTGACCAGAGGCCTATAGGTCTTGCCAAAACTCTTGCCCCCAAAGGGGTTGGTGACCAACAATCCAGATGGCATGGTACCATGTCGGTAGCCACCGGTTCAAGCCCCAATAGACGGCCCAGCTGTCAGTGCAGACTATAGGGGAGGGCTCCTGGGTAGTCACGAACCATACTGCCTGCAACTCAGCCCATCGGCTGCTCTTCCCCTCTCCATCCTCCTTCCACATTGTCTCAGTCTTAGGATGGAAAGCCACAGCCCTCCACTTGTTGGAGCCGTCTGTATACCAAGCATCTTCAGGTATAGGGGCTTTTCCCTTCTGATAACGACTCTTGGCTACCAATGACTCCAAAGCAATTTCTTCCTGCTTTCCACTGGTATAGGTCACTGGTCCAAATAAGCATTGGAGTTCTCCACCTAAGGGTCTAGTAGAGAGGGTGCTACGCTGCTGTAAATGTGCACCCCCATTTGGCCAGTATTGGCATGTGTGCCACACCACTCCATGGCCTTTGGGTCCAGTGTTGCACTCACCCCACGATGGGATAGGTGGTTATTACCTTTGTTGGACGTGTTCCGGTGATGGCCTCCGTAGCCAGCAAGGCATGGTACACAGCAGCCAGTTGCTTCTCTATAAAAGTATACCAGACCTCTGTTCCTTTCCATAGTTTTGATCATAATCCAAGAAGCTAACTTGTCTGTTCAAGCCACTGCCAAAAGCCCCATCCATAACCATCTTCAGTTACATAAACATCTAACTCACAGAGCCCTGATGAATCCATTACACTCAAGGCCTGTACGACCTTGACTGCTCGCTTAGCAGCAGTAAAAGCAACTACACATGTCTCATCCCAGTCCCACCTGATGCCCTTTCATACCAACTGGTATAAGGGCTTCAGAATTTGTGCCAAGTGTGGGATAAGCACTCTTCACTAGTGCAAAAGACCCAAAAATTCTTGCAAGACTGCCACAGTGGTAGGGGTAGGAAAAGCCTGGACCTTGTCTATGACTGCTTCTGGAATAACTTCAGTTTTACCCGATCAGACAACCCCCAAGAATTTTACAGACAAACCAGATACCTGAACCTTGGTGCTGTTCACAGCCCATCCTTTCTCCTGTAGATGTTGCAGCAGTCTAGGAACTGCCCCTTCTAAATCTGCAAGAGAATTAGATGTGAGCATGATATCATCAATGTAGTGATACAGGCACACTGTTTGCAGTTTCTTCCATGTGGCCAAGTCCTGGGCTCCAAATCCATGACAAATGGTGGAACTGTGGAGGTATCCCCGTGGAAGGACAGTGAATGTCCACTTGCCAGACATGTTCATTTCCCACATGAAGGCAAACTGTTCCTGATTTTCCTGTGCTATGTCAATATGGAAGAAAGCATTAGCAAGGTCTACAACATAATGATATGTCCCTAGTTATGAGGGTGTCCATAAGGGCTGCTATAGAGGGGACAGTAGCATGCAAAGGGGATGTGACTTTATTCAATTTCCTGTAATCCAATACTGGCCAAATGGGGGTGCACATTTACAGCAGCGTAGCACCCTCTCTACTAGACCCTTAGGTGGAGAACTCCAACGCTTATTTGGACCAGTGACCTATACCAGTGGAAAGCAGGAAGAAATTGCTTTGGAGTCATTGGTAGCCAAGAGTCGTTATCAGAAGGGAAAAGCCCCTATACCTGAAGATGCTTGGTATACAGACGGCTCCAACAAGTGGAGGGCTGTGGCTTTCCATCCTAAGACTGAGACAATGTGGAAGGAGGATGGAGAGGGGAAGAGCAGCCGATGGGCTGAGTTGCAGGCAGTATGGTTCGTGACTACCCAGGAGCCCTCCCCTATAGTCTGCACTGACAGCTGGGCCGTCTATTGGGGCTTGAACCGGTGGCTACCGACATGGTACCATGCCATCTGGATTGTTGGTCACCAACCCCTTTGGGGGCAAGAGTTTTGGCAAGACCTATAGGCCTCTGGTCAGACTAAGACAGTTACCATATATCATGTGACTTATCCAACTGTAGAGTTTCTCCAATTTCCCTGTGCCCCACAGGCAGTTTACATTGCTTAGTATTTGTCACTTGCTGAGGTACAGAGTTACCAGCAGGTGCTTAGCATGTCTCCTCAGAACTGCCTTTACCACACGTACCCTCAGTCTGAACTCACCTGCAGTGTGGTCAGTAACCACAGGCCCTGCAGAATATCTACCCCCAAAATATATTCAGGGATGGGAGAAATGCACACAGTATAATCCTTTTGGGATAATGCCCTATCCCCAATGGAATTTGAGCTTTCTTCACTCTAATTACCTTACCCCCATAGCCATTATCACAGCAGGGGTCCCATAAATCAGAGAACCTTCAGTTCCTGTGCTCACAAACACCAGGGCACATACATTCACAAGAACCAATGAATTGCTAATTTTACATGTAGCCTCCAGTCCCCACCATGTCCCCCAAAGTGGGGATCTTGACCCTCACCCCGCCAAGTTGAACTGCAACACCCAGTCATCGTCCTGTGGGGGTGAGGGCCCAGGCAGAGCCTGAGTACTGTCCCCCAGAAGTCTTGCAGGGACTCAGGCCAGACATGGGGCTTTGGCTCTGGCTTCCATGTCCTGGACCTCAGGGGCTGGAACTGCTGCTCTGGTTTTAATTGGTGCCACAGTTCTAACAAGATCCTATTGGGCCGCCCATCAAGTTTTTCTTTCACTACCCCAGCCTTTGTCAAATCAGCCCACATCTGGGTCCTTGAGACCTTCAGGGGGGCCTTGAAGAGACCTCTCTTTTCATTTGTAGCCCGTACTTCCTTCCGTGTTCTTATTGTTTCAACCTTCCCGAGATCTTCTAAAGTACGAGTAGCCTCACTTATAGGTTGCCCTTTGTGGGGGCAAGAATAGTCACTAGGGACCCAAAGAGAGATGGAGGAGATGTATGGAGCACCATATTTCTCATTCCTACAGTGAACAACTCCTTATCGGGGCCCTGGGGGTCCATATTATAGATGATATTTTTCATGCCCAGCTCCCATAACACCTGCTGGAGCTCTGCATACATTTTCCAGCTAGTGGGTGTATGGTAAATCACCCTGATTAGGCCAAACTGCCCTGATGCGAGCTGTGAGCCAATCCAGAAGCACCCGATTCCCTGAGGTGTGATAGGCACTTTGTAACCACTTGTGAAGAGAAGGGTGAGTCGTCAGGGAAGCCAGTCTACTCATTTCAGAAGCCAACATAACAATGTTTTCTATCCCCATATCTCAGAGATGCAAAAGCCATGTAGGCAGAGGTTCCAGTAGCTTCTGCTGATACCGGATACTCATGTCCACCTGCTCATCCTGGGTACAGGGGCGGAGCATGGAGTGCTCCACAACCTGGGGAGGGGGTGGCTTCTCCCCCTGAGGAGCCCATGGTTGTTACGTTTTATTAATTACAACCAGGTGTGCATTTAATATGGGAAAGCTGGTGCCTCAGATGGTGGCCTCAGCAACAGATAAGCCCTTGGCCTGACCCCGCATCCTTTTCCCAACATCTCCTCTACCATCTCCAGGGCTGAAGGCACCACTCTTTCCTCCCCTTCCCCGACAGCCTCCTGCAACGCGGATTCTCCTGCTTCCTCCTCCTTCGCTGCTAGCGTATCTTCCAGGAGCACAACCTGTCTTCTTAATAACTGTCTCTCTTTCTTAAGGGTATCCCATAGAACATCACCCTACTCCAAGCAATGCTTAAATGTGTCTCTCTCCTGCCAAAGTCTCTCTCTCTCCCCAATAACCATTTCTCCTCCATAACCCTTTCCACTATCTCAAGGAAAAGAGATCCTACAATGCCAGTTGCTACACAGACACTCAGCCTCTAAGCAGTCTTCTATCTCATGGAGGGCTAATTCCACAGCTTCCAGTGTCTCCACCTTCCCCAATTCTGGGGAAGGCCCCACCCCTCCAGGAGATGCTTTACCCTAGACCAATTCCCTACTAGGGACTCCCCAATTGGAAACCCCACAGATAGGGGGCTCCCAGGTAAAACTGCACCCTCTACCACTGCAGCCACTGGGGCCTCCCCACCATCTACAGTGGGATTCTGGCCATCTCCCCACTATCTCTAGGTGCAGCCTGCCCAAGGGTCACACCCTGCCCAAGGGTCACACCCATGTAGTCAGATTTTGGGTTCAGAGGTCCTGCCGACTACCCCAGATGTTACTCGAGGGTTGGAGGAATCCTAGGGCAAAATGCCTTTGAAACCAAAATCAGTCAAAGGGAAAAATAAAGTGGGAAAAACCCATTTCTTTCTTTTTTTTAATAATTTATTTTGGTATCATTAATCTACAATTACATGTGCAATATTATGGTTATTAAACTACCCCCTTCATCAGGTCCCCCCCACCAACCCCATTACAGTCACTGTCCATTAGCGTAGTGAGATGCTATAGAATCACTACTTGTCTTCTCTGAGTTGTACAGCCCTCCCTGCGCCCCCCCAACATTACGTCTGCTAATCATAATGCCCCTTTTTCCCCCTTGTCCCTCCCTTCCCACCCATCCTCCCCAGTTCCTTTCCCTTTGGTAACTATTACTCCATTCTTGGGTTCTGTGAGTTTGCTGCTGTTTTGTTACTTCAGTTTTTTCTTCGCTCTTATACTCCACAGATAAGTGAAATCA
This sequence comes from Smutsia gigantea, assembly GCA_032199065.1. Lineage (NCBI taxonomy): Eukaryota > Metazoa > Chordata > Mammalia > Pholidota > Manidae > Smutsia > Smutsia gigantea. The sequence goes on along the minus strand of JAVSCE010015054.1, from coordinate 59,800 downwards.
TTTCGTACTTGTCTTTCTCCGCCTGGCTTATTTCACTGAGCATAATACCCTCTAGCTCCATCCATGTTGTTGCAAATTGTAGTTGTAGGATTTGTTTTCTAATGGCTGAATAATATTCCATTGCGTATATGTACCACATCATCTTTATCCATTCATCTACTGATGGACACTTAGGTTGCTTCCATTTCTTGGCTATTGTAAATAGTGCTGCGATAAACATATGGATGCATCTGTCTTTTTGAAACTGGGCTGCTGAATTCTCAGGGTAAATTCCTAGGAGTGGGATTCCTGGGTCAAATGGTATTTCTATTTTGAGTTTGTTGAGGAACCTCCATACTGCTTTCCACAATGGTTGAACTAATTTGCATTCCCACCAGCAGTGTAGGAGGGTTCCCTTTTTTCCACATCCTCGCCAACATTTGTTGTTGTTTGTGTTTTGGATGTTTGCCATCCTTACTGGTGTGAGGTGATATCTCATTGTGGTTTTAATTTGCATTTCTCTGATGATCAGTGATGTGGAGCATCTTTTCATGTGCCTGCTGGCCATCTGAATTTCTTCTTTGGAGAGGTGTCTATTCATGTCCTCTGCCCATTTCTTTTTTATTTTTTTTAATTTATTTTGTTATCATTAATCTACAATTACATGTGCAATATTATGGTTATTAAACTACCCCCTTCATCAGGTCCCCCCACCAACCCCATTACAGTCACTGTCCATCAGCGTAGTGAGATGCTATAGAATCACTACTTCTCTTCTCTGAGTTGTACAGCCCTCCCCATGCCCCCCCCAACATTACATCTGCTAATCGTAATGCCCCATTTCCCCCCTTATCCCTCCCTTCCCACCCATATTCCCCAGTCCCTTTCCCTTTGGTAACTATTAGTCCGTTCTTGGGTTCTGTGAGTCTGCTGCTGTTTTGTCCCTTCAGTTTTTTTCTTTGTTCTTATGCTCCACATATGAGTGAAATCATTTGATAACTTCTCTTTTTCGGCTTGGCTTATTTCACTGAGCATAATACCCTCTAGCTCCATCCATGTTCTTGCAAATGGTAGGATTTGTTTTCTTCGTATGGCTGAATAATATTCCATTGTGTCTATGTTCCACATCTTCTTTATCCATTCATCTACTGATGGACACTTGGGTTGCTTCCATTTCTTGGCTATTGTAAATAGTGCTGTGATAAACATAGGGGTGCATCTATCTTTTTCAAACTGGGCTACTGTATTCTTAGGGTAAATTCCTAGGAGTGGAATTCCTGGGTCAAATGGTATTCTATTTTGAGTTTTTTGAGGAACCTCCACTCCATACTACTTTCCACAATGGTTGAACTAATTTGCATTCCCACCAGCAGTGTAGGAGGGTTCCCTTTTTTCCACATCCTCGCCAACATTTGTTGTTGTTTGTGTTTTGGATGTTGGCCATCCTCACTGGTGTGAGGTGATATCTCATTGTGGTTTTAATCTGCATTTCTCTGATGATTAGCGATGTGGAACATCTTTTCATGTGCCTGTTGGCCATCTGAATTTCTTCTTTAGAGAAGTGTCTATTCATGTTCTCTGCCCATTTCTTATTTGGATTATTTGCTTTTTGTTTGTTAAGGTGTGTGAGTTCTTTATATATTTTGGATGTCAACCCCTTATCGGATACGTCATTTATGAATATATTCTCCCATACTGTAGGATGTCTTTTTGTTCTACTGATGGTGTCCTTTGCTGTACAGAAGCTTTTCAGCTTGATATAGTCCCGCTTGTTCATTTTTGCTTTTGTTTCCCTTGCCCGGGGAGATACGTTCATTAAGAAGTCACTCATGTTTATGTCCAAGAGATTTTTGCCTATGTTTTTTTCTAAGAGGTTTATGGTTTCATGACTTATATTCAGGTCTTTGATCCATTTTGAGTTTGCTTTTTTGTGTGGGTTAGACAGTAGTCCAGTTTCATTCTCTTGCACATAGCTGTCCAATTTTGCCAATAACAGCTGCTGAAGAGGCTGTCATCTCCCCATACAAGGCTCCTTTATCATATATTAATTGACTATATGTTTGGGTTAATGTTTGGATTTTCTATTCGGTTCCACTGGTCTGTGCATCTGTTTTTGTGCCAATACCACATTGTCTTGATTACTGTGGCTTTGTAGTAGAGCTTGAAGTCAGGGAACGTAATTCCCCCTGTTTTGTTCCTCCTTCTCAGGATTGCTTTGGCTATTTGGGGTCTTTTGTGGTTCCATATGAATTTTAGAATTATTTGTTCCAGTTCATTGACGAAAGCTGTTGGTATTTTGATAGGGATTGCGTTGAATCTGTAGATTGCTTTAGGTAGTGTAGCCATTTTGACAATATTTATTCTTCCTAGGCAGGAGCGTGGGATGAATTTCCATTTGTTAGCGTCCTCTTTAATTTCTCTTAGGAGTGTCTTGTAGGTTTCAGAGTATAGGTCTTTCCCTTCCTTCGTTAGGTTTATTCCTAGGTATTTTATTCTTTTTGATGCAATTGTGAATGGAACTTTTTCTGATTTATCTTTCTGTTAGTTCATTATTAGTGTATAGGAAAGCAACAGATTTCTGTGTGTTAATTTTGTATCCTGCAACTTTGCTGAATTCAGATATTAGTTCTGTTAGTTTTGGAGTGGAGTCTTTAGGGTTTTTTATGTACAATACCATGTCATCTGCAAATAGTGACAATTTGACTCCTTCTTTACCAATCTGAATGCCTTGTATTTCTTTGTTTTGTCTGATTGCCATGGCTAGGACCTCCGGTACTATGTTGAATAACAGTGGAAAGAGTGGGCATCCCTGTCTTGTTCCCGATCTTAGATTAAAAGCTTTCAGCTTCTCGCTGTTAAGTATGTTGGCTGTGGGTTTGTCATATATAGCCTTTATGATGTTGAGGTACTTGCCCTCTATACCCATTTTGTTGAGAGTTTTTATCATGAATGGATGTTGAATTTTGTCAAATGCTTTTTCAGCATCTATGGAGATGACCATGTGGTTTTTGTTCTTCTTTTTGTTGATGTGGTGTGTGATGTTGATGGATTTTCGAATGTTGTACCATCCTTGCATCCCTGAGATGAATCCCACTTGATCACGGTGTATGATCCTCTTGATGTATTTTTGAATTTGGTTTGCTAATATTTTGTTGAGTATTTTTGCATCTACGTTTATCAGGGATATTGGTCTGTAATTTTCGTTTTTGGTGAGGTCTTTGCCAGGTTTTGGTATTAGGGCGATGCTGGCTTCATAGAATGAGTTTGGACGTATTCCCTCCTCTAATATTTTTTGGAAAACTTTAAGGAGAATGGGTGTTATTTCTTCTCTATATGTCTGGTAGAATTCAGAGGTGAATCCATCTGGCTTGGGGGTTTTTTTCTTGGGTAGTTTTTTGATTACCGATTCAATTTCATTGCTGGTGATTGGTCTGTTTAGTTTTCTGTTTCTTGTTTGGTCAGTCTTGGAAGGTTGTATTTTTCTAAGAAGTTGTCCATTTCTTCTAGGTTTTCCAGCTTGTTAGCATATAGATTCTCATAATATTCTCTTATAATTCTTTGTATTTCTGTGGGGTCCGTCGTGATTTTTCCTTTTTCATTTCTGATTCTGTTTATGTGTGTAGATTCTCTTTTTCTCTTAGTAAGTCTGGCTAGGGGTTTATCTATTTTATTTCTTCAAAGAACTAGCTCATGGTTTCACTGATTTTTTTTCTATTTTATTCTTCTCAAATTTATTTATTTCTTCTCTGATCTTTATTATGTCCCCCTTTCTGGTGACTTAGAGCCTCATTTGTTTTTCTTTTTCCAATTTTAGTAATTTTATCTTTAGACTAATCATTTGGGATTGTTCTTCCTTCTTTAAATAGGCCTGGATTGCAATATACTTTCCTCTTAGAACTGCCTTTGCTGCGTCCCACAGAAGTTGTGGCTTTGTGTTGTTGTTGTCATTAGTCTCCATATATTCTTTGATTTCTGTTTTAATTTGGTCGTTAACCCATTGATTAATTAGGAGAATGTTAGTCTCCATGTATTTGTGAGCCTTTTTGTTTTCTTTCTAAAATTTATTTTTAGTTTCATGCGTTTGTGATCTGAGAAGTTGGTTGGTAGAATTTCAGTATTTTTGAATTTACTGAAGTTCTTTTTGTGGCCTAGTATGTGGTCTAGTCTGGAAAATGTTCCATGTGCACTTGAGAAGAATGTGTGTCCTGTTGCTTTTGGGTGTAGAGTTCTGTAGATGTCTGTTAGGTCCATCTGTTCTAGTGTGTTGTTCTGTGCTTCTGTCTCCTTACTTATTTTCAGTCTGGTTGATCTGTCCTTTGGAGTGAGTGGTGTGTTGAAGTCTCATAAAATAAATGCATTGCTTTCTATTTCCTCCTTTAATTCTGTTAGTATTTGTTTCACATATGCCGGCGCTCCTGTGTTTGGTGCATATATATTGAAAATGGTTATATCCTCTTGTTGGACTGACCTCTATCCTTATGTAATGTCCTTCTTTATCTCCTGCTACTTTCTTCGTTTTGAAGTCTATTTTCTGATACAAATACTGCAACACCTGCTTTTTTCTCCTTGTTGTTTGCATGAAAATATCTTTTTCCATCCCTTCACCTTTAATCTGTGTATATCTTTGGGTTTGAGGTGAGTCTCCTGTAGGCAGCATATAGATGGGTCTTACTTTTTTATCCATTCAGTAACTCTGTGTCTTTTGATTGGTGCATTCAGTCCATTTACATTTAGGGTGATTATCAATAGATATGTACTTATTGCCATTGCTGTCTTTAGATTTCTGGTTACCAAAGGTTCAAGGGTAGCTTCTCTACTATCTAATAGTCTAACTGAACTTTCTTGTTAAGTTATTGTAAACACAGTCTGATGATTCTTTATTTCTCTCTTCTTATTCTTCCTCCTCCATTCTTTATATACCAGGTGTTTTATTCTTTGCCTTTAGTTAGTATTTGGATGGTCTGCTTTCTTTGCTATGATTTTATTTTCTCTGTTGACCTCTTTTTAGCCTTAGGAGTGCTTCCATCTAGAGCCGTCCCTTTAAGATACCCTGAAGAGATGGTTTATGGGAGGCAAAGTCCCTCAGCTTTCGCTTGTCTGGAAATTGCTTAATCTCTACCTCAAATTTAAATGATAATCGTGCTGGATACAGTATTCTTGTTTCAAGATACAGTCCCTGTTTCATTATGTTAAATGTATCATACCATTCTCTTCTGGCCTGTAAGGTTTCTGTTGAGAAGTCTGATGATAGTCTGATGAATTTTCCTTTGTAGGTGATATTTTTTCTCTCTCTAGCTGTCTTTAATACTATGTCCTTATCTTTGATGTTTGCCATTTTAATTATTATGTGTCTTGGTGTTGTCTTTCTTGGGTCCCTTGTGTTGGGAGATCTGTAGGCATGCATGGTTTGAAAGACTATTTCCTTCCCCAGCTTGGGGAAGTTTTCAGGAATTATTTCTTCAAAGACACTTTCTATCCCTTTTTCTCTCTTCTTTCTCTGGTACTCCTATAATGCAAATATTGTTCCATTTGGATTGGTCACACAGTTATCTTAAAATTCTTTCATTCCTAGAGATCTTTTATCTCTCTCTCCCTCAGCTTCTCTGTATTCCTGTTCTCTGATTTCTATTCCATTAACAGTCTCTTGCATCTCGTACAGTCTGCTGCTAAGCCTGTCGATCGCTTGTCTCATCTCTGCATTGTCTTTCCTCACTTCCCTCACTTCCTCCCTTAGCTCTTGCATATTTCTCTGTACATCCATCAGTGTGGTTATGACTTTCATTCTGAATTCTTTTTCAGGAAGAGTGTGCATGTCTTTTCATGACTATAGAAGTGTTCAGAAAAAGAAAAAAAGAGAAAGGGAGAAAGAGAAAAATAAAAACGCAGCCGGGTGTAGTTTCTGTGAGGATGCTGTAGGTGTCACTGTTGCGCCACTATTCCGCAGCCACAGCCTCTCCACTGGGCCCTTTGTGACTCTGGCTGGGGAGGGAACGAATGGGAGGCTGCTGATTTCTGTGGGAAATCTCGGTGTGACTGGTTTTCCCAGCCGCAGTCCAATGGGTCCGAAATTCCCCAGGACTCCCAGCCTGCTTGGCTGAGTGCGCTGGGACGATCCTGCTCCCCGTTGGGCCCCTGTCTGTTTTAAGACCTCTAAAAAAGTGCGTGCTTTTCTTTTGTTCCGGGGAGCCAGCTGAATGGACCTGCCGTCTTGGATCCTGCACCTCTAGGTCTCTCCAATCTCCGATAACACCACGCGAAGTGTGTCAGTGCTCCCGGTGCAGATCACCAGGGCTGGTTATTTGGCGGCCCTGTGCTTCCACTCCCTCCCCGCTCTGAATCCTCTCCTCCCACCAGTGCGCTGCGATGGGGGAGTGCTCGGGTCCCGCCGGGTTACGGCTCTGTATCTTACCCGCTATGCGAGGTGCTGAGTCCTCTCAGGTGTAGCTGCAATCTGGGTGTCATCCTGTATCTTCTGGTCTCTCTTTTAGGAATAATTGTATTTGTTGAATTTTCATAAATATGTATGGTTTTGGGAGGAGATTTCCACCACTCTGCCCACACCACCATCTTCCCAGAACTCTCCTGAGGGCTGGCGGTGCCTCCAGCCTCGGCGGGACCTTCATGCGCCCACCCCCATTTATTTCTTATAAGCAGTTGTCTACTTCTGTTCTCCCATGTCTTTTGCGAAGCTGCTGCAGAAGAAGAGACCCCACCCAACCTCTCTGGTCCAGATATGCCCTCCTCGCCCTTGTAATTACTTATTGATATGGAGATGGCCTACTCTCTCTACCCCTTGGAAACTCCCATTGATATGGAGACCCACTGAGGCCAGGTGAGAGATTCTGGAAATGTTGTAATTTTACCCACAACTTAGAAAAGAACAATTTACACTCTTATTTACCTCCCAGTTACTTCTCAAGTTAAGGGTTTTTTGCTACAGTGAACTTTCTAGAACTCTGGGCAACATCAGTGACTCTTCAATTAACCAGGCCCAGTGGATATATTCAGCCTTTCCCTTCCTGGATCTCTTTTGCATTTAACTCTTACTCTCCCTTGTGCTCTGTCTCCATTTCTTCATTATGGGCTTTCCACCTGCCCCGTGGGTGGCTTCTCACTCTCTCTGAGTGATCAGATCTGCTCACATTTCAGCTGCATGTGTTGCTGATGACTGTCATTTCCACTGGACTCACAGTATTATTTACTGCATCTTGGACATTACCTGGATGGTCCAGTTGTCTGTTCATGGGTAGACGTGAGCTAAACCCTTACACCACCAAAACTGTGCTTTGCCTTTGTGCTCTTACCCATGTCCCCAAACTAGACAGAAACTGCTCTTTCCCTCATCTCCAGGATAAAGTCAGTCTCCAAGACCTGATGAATCTCCTTCCACCCTAACTCTGACATCCTCTCTTCTTTTCCATACCCATCGTTGGATCCTTGTCTTCTTCACGACCTATGCCTGCAGTTTCCTACTTGGCCACTCTGGCTGTAGCCCTTCCTCCCTGAAGTCCCTTCAGCACATAGTCATAGAGAGCTTACAAAAACACACATCTGGCCTCACCTGCTAAGGTCCTATTGAAATGCCATGTAGGACAACATCACTTACAGGTGTTTAAGAAAAAAAACTCTGAATCCAATCAAGCCTCTAACACCTAGTTCACTGGAAATATGGAGGATCGAAGAACTTGCGAATGTCACCATGGGGGCAAACAGCCAGCTGTGGAAGTGGAAGACAGGACAAGTGGCTAGATGTCTTGGACATACAGACGGCAAAAGAAAGACGGGAGCGAGCACTGTAACATACTCAAAGTCTTCAGAGCATGTCCACCAAATGCAGAGTGTGGAATCCTGACTTGAATAAACCAACTGTAACAGCAGTTTAATTTTATTTTTTAACATTTAGTAATGGTGGTGTAATGTTTTTTAAGAGATTTTATCTTTTAGCCTTATGTGTTTTAGGTATTTAAGGAGAAATGAGTCCTAGGTTAGCCCAGGGGCAGGCTAGGAATGAGACTAGACAGGGTGTGTGTTGTTTCAGTTGGGTGGTGGGTACGTTGTTTGTGCAGGAGGAGAGGGGGCATACTTTCTCTTTACTTTAGTGTGTGTGTGAAAATTTCCATAATAAAGACGTTATTTTGTTTGTTTGCAAAAGATACTGGTGAGCCCGGGAAATTTGAACACTGATAGAATAAAGGATAATAATAGTTTTTAAATTTTTTAAATTATGGTTAAATACACATAATATGAAATTTACAATCTTAACCATTTTTAAGTGTACTGTTCAGTGGCATTAATCACATTCACATTTATCATGCAACCATCCCCACCATCTATCTCCTGAAGTTTTCATCTTGCCCAACTGAAACTTTGTACCCATTAAACACTGACTTTCCATCCCCTGCCTCAAGGCCCTGGGAACCAACATTCCGTTTTCCCTCTATATGAATTTGACTCTAGGAACCTCATGTAAATGAAATTATGTAGTATTTGGCCTTTTGTGACTGGCTGATTTCACTTAGCATAATGCCCTCAAAGCTCATTTGTGTTGTAAAATGTGTCAGAATTTCCTTGTATTTTAAGACTGAGTAATATTTTCATCACATGAGTAGACCATGTTTTCTTTATCCATTTATCTGCTAGCAGACTCACGGATTGCTTCTACCTTTGACTCTTGTGAATAATGCTGCTATGAAAACAGGCAGACAAGTATATGTTTGATTCCTTGCTTTCAGTTCCTTCCAAAATGGAGTTTCATTTGGAAATGAAATTGCTGGGTAATGTAATATTTTTTTTCATCTTGTATGAGGTACCACCGCACTTTACCATGGTAGATGCACCATTTTCATTCCACCAACAGTGCACAGGGGTCCCAATTTCTCCATCCTTGCCAGCATTTGTTATTTTCTGTTTTTTTTTGTTGTTGTTGTTGTTAGTAGCCATCCTATTGGGTTTCAAGTGGTGATGATAAAGAATTATTAATGTTTTTATGATGCTATACACATGTATATTTTTAAGAGTTCTTTTTAGAGACACATACTGAAATATTTGTTGATTAAATGACACTGTGTTTAGGATTTGTTTTTTAAACAATCCAGTTTTGGCGGAGATAGGGAGGTAGAAATGAAACAGAATGGGCAAGTACTAATAGTTGTTTAAGTTGGCTGGTGGGTGTGAGGGTTCAGTGTGCTGTTCTCTCCAGTTTTATGTATTGTGTAAATGTTCCATTGAATCTTAGTGTGGGGCCATCACCCATCCCACACTTCCGTGTTGTGCCCTTTGCATGTTGGCAGCATTAACTACCCTGTTTTTCCTGCTTGCCTCCCTCTGTCTACTCCCACTCAGTGCTCATTTGTGGATCCTTGCTTCTGCTTCTCACCCTGGAATGCTTTCCCCTCCAGATGACTTCTCTGCTCCTTTAATACTCAGGTGTCTCCTTGTCCAGGAAATCTGCCCTGTCCTCCCTCTCTTTCCTCCAGTTGCACTCTGTCCTGCCTCCATAGCTTCTCCATCACAACGCAGTGTGGGAGAGCTGGACTATGTCACATTTATCTTTTCATCCCCAGTGCCCAGTGAAAACCTAGTGCTTATTTGAATTTGCTGCACAGCATGCTGTCTGGCACATAGCAGGATCTCGGTGAATGAGCACTGCATAGGAAACACAACCATTGGGGCAACTGTGGGAAGGGTATGCAGGACCTCTCTGTACTCCCTTTGCATCTTCTTACGAATCTGTAATTCTTTAAAAATAAAAAGCTTAAAAAAGGTGATGGCAAGAATATCTGGGCACCAAACTGTAAAGTTTTCTGGAAATGCACTTCTCAGAACTTGATACTCTCATTATGTCCTTGGTGGATTTAGTGGCAAGGAGTGGTGTTCCAGGCCCGTTAGTATTCTCCACGCTTCTAAGTCAGTGATGACTCCTATTAGACAGTGTCTCCAAAGTGGGGCTGGGGGGAGCAGATTACAGACAGTTCTGTGATAGTCTTCTCTTTTCCTTTGTGTGGCTCGCAGAGAATAGTTTGTGGCTGTGGAGCATGGGGTTTCCTTGTAGCACAGCCTGTTTTTCTAGTAACAACACCTTGATGGGCCTCTTTGTGCTCCTCTGCTTACAGTTAGAAACTCTGACTCACTCCTTGCTGCTTGTGTCCATACCAGACTCCTTGTTCAGCTTCTCGGGTGGAAGTGGGATTGATTTGATTTGGGCATGGCTCCGTCTGACCAGGGGAGAGGCAGGGCTGTGGGGATCGGCAGCAGATGCTTCCTCAGACCTCTGAGAGCTCAGACCTCAGGAAAGCCCCTGTAACCTTCTGACTTCCATCTGCCAGGAAGCAGGACGGGGATCCTGCTCCTCAGGGTGCCTTTGAAGGCTGGATGAGGTTCTGGAACAACGGGGATAAAAAAGTGCAGGTGCTGAGTGGAGAGCGAGGCAGTAGGGTAGTTACAGACTTGTCCGTGTCACACTTGGCTCAGGCTGTGGCCTTACCATTATTGCTACCTGACATAGATTTCTCGGATTTTTCCTCAAATCATTGAAACCTTGAATATTGCCTGAAAATAGATCCACTCTACCGGGAGAAGGTCTTTTCTGGTAACAGCCCAGATTCCCGAGGGCCCTGAGTATTTGCACAGAGTGCTAGAAGAGCTCGAGGGGAAAGGAAAAGAAAGCATGGAGTTACGTGGAAATTGCCAATATTTAACCATTGTTACCTTAAAAGTTAGGATTTTATATGTGTGAACCTTTGTGAGGAGCTTTGAGGCATTCCAGTGAGCTGCAAAACCGTCAAGGTGGAGAGTCGGTAGGGAGTCAAGCTAGTGCCAGAGCCTAGAGCCCAGTGGAGCCCAGCTCAGGATTACAAAGACCCAAGGGCAGCAAAGTGCCAGTGAAGAGCTTTAAGGAAAAGAGTGACAGGTCAGATTGGCCCTTCAGTGTGATCATTCTGAGCATGGCACGGAATATAAATGAGAGTGTGGATGGCCACAGGAGTAGGTTTAGACATGGTTAAAATAATTCAAGCAAGAGAATTTGGTGTTAGCAAATGGGGAGGAGTGTGTGGGTTTAGGAAATGCTGAGGAGGTGGGCTACTCGGTAGGACTAGGGTGCCTACCAGATGCCGGAGTAGAGAAGGGGGGCAAGGCGGCTCTCTGGTTTCTGTGACTGGGTGGGTGGCAGTGACATCCTCTGGGACAGGAACAGAGAAGGGAGGACAAGGGGAGAAGCTGCTTCTGAACAGGTGTAGTCTGAGCTGTGGTGTGCCCTAGGAGCGCACACAGGTGGGTGGGCAAACAGGACTTGAGCTCCGTTGCCGTGGATGGGTGAGAGGTGGCACCTTCATTCACAGATGTTTGCTGAGTGCCGGCCACTGATCAGGTTGTGGGGGCCTCTGCTTTTTACTCTACCAGGGGCAGTCAGTGGAATGGCACTCCCTTGAGTACCTCCCTGGGGGAATTAAGGAGGAAATGGGATGGAGTGACTGCAGAAGGAGTAGGTGATCAGAGGATGCCTTTGGGGAGAAAGGGGGCCTGAATTATGACATAAGCCACCTTTGGGAAAATCGGGGGAGGGGGGGAGTGTTCTGGGCAGAGAAGAGCCAGTGCAGAGGCCTGGGGCAGGAATGAGCAGGCGCTTTGGAGGCAAATGTCAGAAGGCTGTGGGACTCAAGCAGAGCACACAATAGGGAGGGCCTGGGACAGGAGGTTGAGGGGGCAAGGCTCATAGATCAGCACTGGGCATCTGGGTTTCTTCTGAGTATGATGTACAGTCATGGGAATTTGAAGACATGGGAATGGGTGAGATCACTCGGAGTGGACAGAGTGAAAAGAAGAGAGGACTCTGATACTCACTTGAAGGAGAATCACCTCAGAGGAGTCTAAGACAAACAACCAGGACAGTGGAAGGGCACACAGGGTAATGTGGTAAAGAAATGTGAGGAGGGAGAACTTTAAAGATAGAGGAGGTTAGGGGACTAGCAGATGATGAGGGAGAAGGAAGGAAAGACTGAACACGTGGGCTGCGTTTAACAGTATAAGACCATAGCCAGCCGGCTTCTCTTTCACTCCCCACTTGCAAATCCAGTCCTCCCCCAGAAGGAGGGGGGCTGTATTGTGGTGGACCCAGAAGCTGGCTCCCAGGGACCTGTAGGAGGATGACAGAAGAGGGAGGAAAAGTGGCTGCCCAGTGAGGAGCAGGAAGCCCTGGTGGCTGACCCAGCATGCTGCCAGAGGGTCAGGCTCCCTGTGCGAGGCCATGCCTGTGGTAAGCAGCTGTATCTGTTCCCTCAGGGTGGAAGAGCATAGATGTTCTCCTTTGGGGGAGTTAGACCACAGAGCACACTGGAATTTCAGCAGTAAGTGGTGGAAGAGCGAGGAAGTAGAGACAAGGCAGGGACTCCTGTGAGGCTAGTGCATCCATCAAGGGACAAGATGCTGATTTGGAGTGTACAAGTGTGGCAGTTCCACTAGGACCCAGAGTCACTCTCACAGAGCAGATGGTGGGCTAGGGTGGGGTCTGACCTGCAGGGTGCATGGCAGAAGCTTACCATCAGTCATTTGGTATCCTTCAGCAAAATCCCCTCACGAAGGAATCCAGCACCAGATCACGTTCTCCCAGGACTGGATCCTCTGGGAAGATTGTGCACCATAAGACCATTTGGTAGTTAGGACAGGAACCTCTGAGCCAAGCACCCAGAAGTGCCAGATGTGCTGAGAGCAGGCATGTGCGTATTCATAGCAGCCAGTCCTGTGTAATATAACTTAGAGCTCTTAGGTTTGCTCTTACATAATTTAAAATCTGTTCAGGCCATTTTCCCACCTCTGTTGCAAACTCCTGGAGATGAGGCTCCGTGATTTACTCACCTTTTGTTCTTCTAGAGAGCCCTGCACACATAGGTTCTCTTGCAAATGCTCAAGGCTTAGAAATCTGCCAGGGACACCACATTTCGCACTCCCCATCACTCCTGTCTCATTCCAGTCAAATTTTGTGAGCAGTTGAGAAAATGACCTGGTGTTTCCTTTGGCTAAAAGCAATTGGGATTGCAAAAGTGAGTTGTTACTTTGGAACTTGTCTGCAGCTGTTTGCATATAGATATTGAAGGAGGGAGTGGTAGCTTTATAAATGTGAGGTAAGAAGAATTCTGTTTCTAATTTTGGATGACCAGCTGACTCATCAAGTGCTTTGACTTCCTAGGTTTCTTTCTTCCCCCTCAGAAAGAGGGAAAACTGAGCTCCCAGGCTTACAGAGAGTGCACACGTGACACTGAGAAACAGATGATTTTCCAAAAAGAAAATAATAGAATAAAAATCCAGGAAAAACTAGCAACTTGATTTGATTTCTTACTGACCAACTAAATGGATATTAATGTACTTTCCCCAAAGGAAAATTTTCAGACAGTGGCTCTTCTCAGAGGTCCATTTTAGGTATGTAGCTGCTGCCTTCTCCCCTCTCACCTGTAGGTGGCAGCAGGAGAACCTGCATGGGGGTCCTGAAGCCAATGCTGCTGTAGGGGTGGTGTTCTGGAGTTCGGTCCTAGGATGGAGCTTTGCTTGCACCTCTGCTCTACACTTCCATTTACCCTGCATTCCTAAGTTTTTCTGAGCTGACTTAGGTACCCAGATATGGATTTAAGGAAATACTGATTCATTCAACTGTATTCAGTAAAAAATTTAAGAATTAAAAAAAAATCCTGAGAGGTGAGACAGAACTCCTCCCAAAACCACATATAATACGAAAATATAGTTAATACAACTAATCCTAAAAGACCAACAGGAAAGAAGGCTGCTCCAGACTGCATACACCTTGAGAACAGAGCAGACCTCATGAAACAGGGTAACTACCAAAGCCTTGATCCGGTGGGACCCAAGCCCTTCCCCTACCCCAGCTCACCAGCGGGAGAAAGAGAAACGGAGTGGGGAGGGGGTAGAAGCCTAGGACTGCTGAACACCCAGCCCTGGAGATCTGCTTTGCAAGCACAAACCTATATTGCATGGTGACCTGGAGATTACTGGGGTTGGAAAACTAAGAGAGGCGGAATACTTGAGAGACTGAGATTCCAGGTGTTTGTCGAGGACAGGAATCCACATCCAGCTGCTCTGGGACAAAGGGAAGGCAGGTGGTCTGAGAGGCTTCCTAACAGCGAGAGCGCTGCTGAAGGGGCAGGGTTTGCACGGAGCTTGCTGCATGGGAGAAGGGATAGGTGGACAAGGTTGTCTGGGCGCGCTCTGCCCATCAGGTTGGGAACTTTCAGGGGCTTGAGGCACTACATCCCTCTGGCTGGCTCCTCAGCTCCGAGGCCCTCCACTGTGATACACAGCCTGCTGCACCTTCCTCCTGGTTTGCCAGCACCGACTCACAAACCGGCAATCACTGCCCTGGCATCAGGCCAGCCAGAGGGAGGCCCTGTCTACAACAGCTACAGACGCAAAGCACAGAGGTTTACACCTGTGTGCTTGGCCCACTGGCTCTGACACTGGAGACAGGCACTACAGCCAGGAAGCAGGAAACAGCTCTTTCCTCCCCCAGGCACCAGTGCCACTCCCCTGCAACCCCTGACCTCACCCCAGGAGGTAAGCAGCTCCAGAGACTAGAGCTTCTGAGCACTAGAGGGTGCCACATAGAAATATGAAATGTCAAAGAAACCTGGTTCAGACCAAAATCTCACAAACCCCAGAAAAAGGGCCAAATGAAACTGAACTCACCAATCTTCCTGAAAGAGAGTTCAAAATAAAAATCATAAACATGTTCATGGAGGAACATAAAAATATTCAAGAACTCAGGGACAAATTTAGGACGGAGATTCAAACATTAAGAAATTCCATATCTAAAGTGCAACATACAATGGAGGGATTTAAAAGCAGATTAGATGTAGTAGAAGAGACGGTAAATGGAATAGAAATTAGGAGAAATACAAAGAAGCTGAGGCACAGAGAAGACAAGATCTCTAAGAATGAAAGAATATTGAGAGAACTGTGTGACCAATCCAAATGGAACAATATTTGTATTATAGGGGTACCAGAAGAAAAAGAGAAAAAGGGATAAAAAATGTCATTCAGGAGGTGATTGCTGAAAATTTCTCCAATCTGGGGAAGGAGATAGTCTCTCAGGCCATGGAGGTGCACAGATCTCGCAACACAAGGAACCCAAGGAAGACAACACCAAGACACATAATAGTTAAAATGGCAAATATCAAGGATAAGGACAGACTATTAAAAGCAGCTAGAGAGAGAAAAAAGATCACATACAAAAGAAAACCCATCGGGCTATCATCAGATTTCTCAACAGAAACCTTACAGGCCAGAAGGGAGTGGCATGGTATATTTAATGCAATGAAACAGAAAGGCCTCAAAACCAAGAATACTCTACCCGGCAAGGTTGCCATTTAAATTTGAAGGAGGGATTAAACAATTTTCAGATAAGCAAAAGCTGAGAGAATTTACCTCCCACAAACCACCTCTACAGTGCATTTTGGAGGGACTGCTACAGATGGAAGTATTCCTAAGACTAAACAGCTGTTACCAGGGGAAATAAAACCACAGCAAAGTAGAACAATTAGTTACTAAGCAGATGAAAAATCAAATCAACTACCCCCAACATCAATCAAGGTATAGACAAAGAGTACAGAATATGATACCTAATATATAAAGAATGGAGGAGGGGAAAAAAAGAAAGGAACCTTTAGGTTGTGTTTGTAATAGCATACTGAGTTAAATTAGACCGTTAGATAGTAAGGGAATTACCCTTGAACCTTTGGTAACCACAAATCTAAAACCTGCAATGGCAATAGTACATATCAATAATCATCCTAAATGTAAATGGTCTAAATGCACCAATCAAAAGACATAGAGTCACTGAATGGATAGAAAAGAATGGATAAAGAAGATGTGGCACATATATACACAATGGAATATTATTCAGCCATAAGAAGAAAACAAATCCTACCATTTGTGACAACATGGATGGAGCTAGAGGGTATTATGCTCAGTGAAATAAGCCAGGCAGAAAAAGACAAGTATCAAATGATTTCACTCATCTGTGGAGTATAAATAAGAACAGAGCAAAAACTGAAGCAACAAAACAGCAGCAGACTCACAGAACCCAAGAATGGACTAACAGTTGCCAAAGGGAAAGGGACTAAAGGGGATGTGGGTGGGAAGGGAGGGAGAAGGGGAATAAGGGGCAATTGCAATTAGCACACATAAAAGGGGGGGTGGACAGGAAAGGAAGTATAGCACAGAGAAGACAAGTAGTGACTCTATAGCATCTTGCCTACTACGCTGATAGACAGTGATTGTAGTGGGTATGTGGTGGGGACTTGATAATGGGGGGAATCTAGTAACCACAATGTTGCTCATGTAATTGTATATTAATGATACCAAAATATGAATGAATGCATGAATGAGTGAACGATAAAAAAAAAATCCTGACACAGCCAGGATTCGTAGAGCACTGCTCTAACAGTTAAGAAATAGGAAATCTTGAAGTAGGGGTAGGGGTAAGAAGGAGGGGGAGCGTTAGCACTGAGATTGAAAAAAGTGCCACCTTGTTTTCCCACTTTCTCAACATTTGTGTCTAGCAAGTTTCTGGCTGGTGGAGTGGCCCTGGGTAGGGCCCCAGGGCAGAGTACTCCTGTGCTCAGGCTCCTTTGCAGGTGTAGAGGGTCCATGTGGCCCTTGTCTGCAGCCAGAGGGCTGCGTGCTGCTCTCTGACCCTGAAATCTATTTAAAGATAGTACTAAAAGCTGCTACTGGGACCTCTGTAGATGGCACAGTACAGATGCATGGGGTGAATGGGAGGGAGGGATGGGATTGGGGGTGAAGGATGAAGGATGAAAATGTAACAAAAGTAAATATAGTGAAGGAGCAGCACGTGCGAGGCTAAGTATAGGTGCCTCTGTTAGTGGTGGAGTCATGTCCTGACAGCTGAAAACATGGCTGCAGAAGGAGTGGAAAGATGGCACCTTCTCTTCTCCACCCCCACGGTCATGTTCCCTCCGTGAAACTGCCACCCCCGAACTCTTGGGTGCCTATTGCTCTTCTGCGTGCATAGGGCTTTATGTCTGTGTGTCCCCTGGCGTAGAAGGCTGAAAGCCCACAAAGAGCAGGGACTTCCTCATTTATCTTGATAAGCTCACAGCACTGGCCCTGGCACAAGGCAAACTCTGAATAAGGTTGGCTGAAGGAATCTGGTTGAGGAGGACGTGGGGAAACGAGAACGCCAGTGTTCAAATGAATGGTCTTGATAAGAAGTGGTGTGGTTCGTGAGGGCTGGGGACTAGGCTCAGGCCTGGCAGGGAGGAGCCTGGGCCAAGTAGGGCACAGGAGGAGACAGCCCAGCCTGGATGGAGCTGAGCAGGGCTCCTGAAAGGCCAGGAAGGGAATGGAAACTGGCCTGGGCACCCCCCTCAAGGCCGAGAAAGCCTGTGAAAGCCAGGGCTCCTGAACGCAACAGAAATCCAGCCAGACCAGCTTAAACACAGGGAGGGACTTGCCGGTTCCAGTAAGTGAGAAGGCCAGGAGGTTGGCTGCTTTGGGATACAACCAGGTGCAGGACTCAGCCAGAATGTGTGTGCGTCCTCTGGCTCTTTCTCATGGCTGCGTTCTTAGGCATGCCCTGAGAGCAGGTGTTGGGCAGCATCAGGCTGCGTCAGGCAGGAGGAGAGGCTGCGGCGTCTAGGGGCTGACACGTTGGCGGCAGCTGGGTTGCTTCCCTTACAGCTGAGCTAGTTGTCCTTGGCTGAGGCTTCTAAAGCAGGCCGGGGTGCCCTGGGGGGCAGAGAGGCAACTGCTGGGGGGAATGGGGGTATGTTCCCAGAAGTGGGGAGTGTAGTTTGGGTGTGAGCACTCAGCAGGAGGGCACCGCAGGGGTACAGGCCCCTGGTTTAAGATGCCCTTAGAGCAGAGGGGCCTCCTACATGGTGGTGTGTGTGTAAGTCACTCTTTCCCTTGTTTTCTAGCATCTCCATGATACAGTGAAGAGGAATCTCGACAGTGCCACTTCCCCCCAGAATGGCGATCAACAGAATGGCTATGGAGACCTCTTTCCTGGGCATAAGAAGACCCGCCGGGAGGTCACTCTGGGAGTAGCTGTCTCATCCAATGGTCTGCCTCCAGCCTCCCCACTGGGTCCACCTGACAAGCCGGGGGCAGAGGCCCTGCAGGCCAGTGGGAAGCACCCGCTGGGGCTGGATTCCATGAACAAGAAGTGTCTGGCAGACTCGAGCCTCCACCTTAATGGAGGCAGCAACCCCGGTGAGTCATTCCCTCTGAGCCTGAATAAGGAACTGAAGCAGGAGCCCATGGATGACCTGCCTTGCATGATCTCAGGGGCTGGGGGCTCCATATCACAAAGCAACCTCATGCCTGACCTCAACCTTAACGAGCAGGAGTGGAAGGAGCTCATCGAGGAACTGAACAGGTCAGTGCCCGATGAAGACATGAAGGATCTGTTTAACGAGGACTTTGAAGAAAAGAAGGACCCAGAGTCTTCTGGTTCTGCCACACAGACCCCCTTGGCCCAGGACATTAATATTAAGACAGAATTTTCTCCAGCAGCCTTTGAACAAGAACACTTAGGCTCTCCACAAGTGAGGGCTGGGTCTGCAGGACAGACCTATATGGGGCCTTCAGCAGGCCCGATGAGCACAGAGTCACCCAGTCTAGGGGGCTCCCAGCCTCTATTCCACACCCCTGCTCAGCCCGGGGTGGACAATCCCAGTCCCAGTCTGATGCCGGCATCAGCCCAGGCCCAGAATGCACAAAGAGCCCTTTCCAGTGTGGTGGTGCCCAGCCAGGGCCCGGGAGGGGCCTCAGAGCTGTCCTCTGCCCACCAGCTCCAGCAGATAGCTGCCAAGCAGAAGCGTGAGCAGATGCTCCAGAACTCACAGCAGGCAGCCCCTGCCTCAGCCCCAGGCCAGATGTCCACGTGGCAGCAGACAGGCCCCTCCCACAGCCCCTTAAATGTCCCTTACCCTATGGAGAAACCTGCCAGCCCTGCTGGCTACAAGCAAGATTTCACCAGCTCCAAATTGCTCATGATACAGAGTGTAAATAAGAGTTCCCCTCGGCCTGGAGGTCCCTACATCCAGCCCAGCCATGTGAACCTGCTGAGTCACCAGCCGTCAAGTAACTTGGCTCAGAATGCTGTGACTAACCAAGGGGCCGTGCTGGACTATGGCAATACCAAACCCCTTTCTCATTACAAAGCAGACTGTGGGCAAAATGGCCCTGGGTCTGGCCAGAGCAAGACGGCCTTGTTGGCGTATCTTCCCCAGCAGCTGCCGCCTCTAAGCAGTGAGCAGAACTCCTTGTTTCTGATGAAGCCAAAGCCGGGAAACATGCCTTTCCGATCACTGGTTCCACCCAGCCAGGTGAGCTCAGGGTTCCTCACCCCACAGTGTGTCCTGGACTGTCTCACAGTCTACATGTTTAGATCCGCCAATAGGTTTAACATAAGAGCAGCTATGCAGTGTGCAGTCATGTGAATGTGCCTCATGGCCGCCTGTCTTCACTACTGTGAGCAGGACTGCAGTAAATACCTTTGTGTATTTGTAGCACACACTAAAATTTTAAAAATTATTAGACCCAGTACTGGTATAACTGTGAGGAAACTGACATGCTCCTACTGGTGACAGTAAGTGGGCATGATGCTTTGGGAAGGTAATTTGGCATTATATATTTTTCATAAGCCATAAAAATGTTCCTAAGCATTGACACATTATACCCCTGCAAGACACAATGATAAAAGAAAGTTGTAGACACAGTATTCCTTGCATGATTATTTCTAGTAACCCAAAACTGAAAACAGTTGAGGTGTCTGCCAGCTGGAGAATGCACGTGCCAGTTTTGAAACTCCTGCCTAGTTCAGCCAGGGAAAGCGGCCCTGAGGAGGTGGCCCGGGCCGGCTGTCACTGCAGTGGCCCTTGGCCCATCACAGGGCCCCCTGGTAGCCCAGAAGCTCCTGGTTACTAGGATGAGGAAGTTAGAATCTGTCTGCTCCAAGGTTAGAATCGTATAAAGATTAAATAAGGACTGGAAAGGAGCTCAAAAAGTTGAACTTATTTAAATAATTGCTTTTTGCCTTTTCCCTGTTTTGAGTTAAATTCCCTCTTCTTTTAAATGTAATGACACTCGAATGTAATGATACTGAACCGATTCTCACTTTTGGCCCTTGTAGTAAAAGAATATCCGTCAGAGTCTTCATTGATACTGGGTCTTTTCCAGACATGAGTATCCGACAGAAGCCAGGCTGTCCCTTCCCGGGAGAGTGCTGCGCCCAGCGCACTGGCCGCAAGCAGCAGGGGTAGGCCCACCGTGGGCCCCTGCCAGCCAGCGCCTGCAGTGGGGCCTCCTGGAGCTTAAATGTGGGAGTCATGCCTTTGCCACCCGTGACTCCCAGGAAGCAAAGTAGACAGGAGCCGTGACTGCCTGGTTGTTCCTGGACGCGCAGGTGGCCAGCCCTGGGGATGGCTGCGCTGGGGTCACCCTCAGAGGACGCTTTGAGAGTGAGAAGGCAGAGCTCTGGCATAGTTGGGGCCAGGGGGCCTCGGCACGGCCCCTGACTGGGCCCTCCCTGCTGTGTCCACAGGAGCAGAGCACCACCGGTGGCCCTGCAGTCACCCAGGCGGCAGGGCCTGCAGTGTCTGGAGCCGGCGCACACAGCAGCGCCCCCTACCTGAGAAGCCCGCAGCAGGCGGCCGTCATGAAGCAGCGGCAGCTGCTCCTGGACCCGCAGCAGCAGCAGCACAAGCATCTGCAGCAGCAGCAGTTCCTGCAGCGCCAGCAACACCTTCTGGCGGGACAGGTCCGGGCGGGGGGTGGGTCGGTGGGGTGGGGGGGTCCTACAGGGTGCCACCCTCCAGCAGTGCATGTCCCACTGGCACCTGTGTGGTGCGAGTTTCAGCGGGTGCCCCGGGCTGAGCCGTGTATCACCCTGCAGCAGCTGCTGGGGCTCTGGGCTCGCTGGGCTCAGGCCCCGCTGCTCAGGCCCCAGCTTGCTTGTAGATGCGGAGTGAAGCCTGGGAAGGACGGCATCGCTGGGCTCCCCGGGTCCAGAACCAGGACGGCAGGCCCCCCACCCCACCCGCCTGTCACCCCCAAGTGCAGTGCAGGCACTGAGGTCACACGATTTGTCAGGGGGTTAAGTTACATCTTTAAGACATTAGAGAAGATGCTGCCCAGAGAGATTGAGGACCACTTTAAACCCACATCACTGCATCAGTTCTACCTTTAAGTAACAGCCTTATTGGGCTGTAATTCACATGATACATAATTCATGCATTTAAAGTGTACAATTCAGATCGTTTTTAGCTTATTCACCAGTTGTTCCACCATCACCAGTCAATTTTAGAACATTTCATCACCTGAAAAGAAACCCTATGCCCATTGAAAGTGGTTTGCCCCTTTCCCCAGGCCGAGGCAACCACTAATCTACTATCTGTCTCTGTAGATTTACCTATTTTGGACATTTCATGTGAGTGTTTTCAAGGTTCAGCCATCTATCAGGTATCAGTACTTCCCTCATTTCTGTGGCTGAATAATATTCCATTGTATGAATATGCTGCCTTTTATTTATCGATTCATCTGTTGGGGGACACTCAGGTTGTGTCCCCTTTTTGTGGACATAGGTTTTCAGTTATTTGCTAGGTCATATGGTGACTCTTACCTTTAACCTTTTGGGTAAGTGCCGGACTGTTTTTGGAAGCCACCGCCCCATCTCGCCTTGCCGCAGCATGGTGTGAGGGTGATGTGTGCCCTTGACCGCTTGTCCTTCTGGGCCGTAAAGAATAGAGTCTCACATCTCCTCTCACCCACAGCACCACACGGCGTGCGCCCCTCCTCTCAGTGGCTTAAGCCCCTGCCCCGCCCGCTGTGAAGTACGTAATATGTGATATGTTGATAGAGCACCACACTGATGGCTGTTCTGACTCCAGCTGTCTTCGTGGGTGTAGGTGGTGCAGCGCTGTGGCTCCCGTTTGCATTTCCCTGATCTGCCCTCCATTTTTTAGAATTGATACACCACCTTTTTTGTTTTAACATTGCTCCTTAGATCTGCCCCATCATTCTGTTTCATACTGTTCTTTAAAAATCCCCAAAAGAAGATCACCAACAGTATCTCCATAGGCATCCATCTGTAAATAACAAATGTGGACACTGTACTTTTCTCTGATCTCTGTTTTGTTTTATGTGGGTCTTGTTTTGTTTGTTGTTCTTGGCATTTTCTAGGAGAAGCAGCAGTTTCAGTGCCATCTGACCCGCCCACCACCCCAGTACCAAGACCCAACACAGAGCACCTTCCCACAGCAAGTCGGCCAGTTCACAGGTGAGGGGCATCCCGAGGGGACGGCATGGGGGCAGGGCAGGCAGGCACTGGACGGAGTGGGGGGATGTCCCACTCATGCCGAGTCCCTGCTGTCTACCCAGCTTTATGCTAGGTGCCACGTGGATTTATTTGCTTACATAAGCTTCAGTCTGCCTAAGGAGCCTGCTCTCTGGTTAACCTGCATGCCGGGTGAAGCGGGTCGTAGAGACAAGCCACTTTAGCTGAGTGCTCTGGCTAGGTCCCTGGCTGGGCAGTCTTCTAGGGCCAAATCATTGCTAGTTGGAGGATATCTTACCAACAAGAAATGCTCCTGTAAGTCTTAAGAAAGTTCTTTGCTTCTGCTGTACGTGTCTCTTCCGAAAACAACCCTCTCCTATTTTCCAGGTAAGGAGGGGTTTACTGTACTTGTGTGGCCTTTTCTACTTTCCCTTGGTCCTGTCTGCCTACTCTGGTGGCATGGATGACAGCAGCAGGAGAGGGCAGGGAGCAAGTTGACATCTCAGCTGTCATGTCTCAGATGTGCAAGGGAACCTGACTGCCGTTGCTCAGGCTGTCACTCCAGAAATACATAGAGATTCAGTTGAAAGATGCAGTAAAATCTCGTCTGTACCTGCCTTCCTAGCTCTTGTGAATGTCTCCTCAAAACCTATCCTTAGTGTCTCCCAGACAAACTGACCACAGCCGTGCATCCTGGTGGAAACCAGGTGGGGGTTTATGCATGTGCTAACATGGGCCGTGGAGTTGGAGTGTGTAGGCATTTTAGAAGCCGGGCTCTTGGCCAGCTTTCCTGCCTCCATTCCATCCAGCGTGACTGTGGGCTGTCAGTGGGAGAAATAGACTGTTTCAGCTCCCTGCTTCCTCAGCTCCATTTCTAGTTAGGAGCTAGTGGTGAGAGGGAGAGGAGAAACAGGGCCCTCAGCCATGGTCAAATCTGAACAATCCCACTCCCACCCCTGAGACGTGTCTCACTTAATGTTGTCACTGTGTGTCTAGTGCTGAAGGCAGAGCCCCATGCAGCATGCTTCCTGAGGACAGGACTTGTGTCCCATTCCGTGCTGTCTCCCAGCATAGCACCCACCACAGATGAGACACACGGTCAGTGTCTGCTGATCTCAGCCAGACCTGTCCCGCCCTTGATCACTTGTCCTTCTGTGCTATAAAGAACAGAGTTTGACATCTCCTCTTACCACAGCGCCACATGGCGTGCGCCCCTCCTTTCAGTGGCTTTAAGTCCCTGCCGCGCCAGGTGTGAAGTGGAGTCACTGTCCAGGCACCCTCTGGCTGGGAAGCCTTGCCTGCATGTGGCAGCTGCAGCTTCTCTGCACCCATCTGGGTTGGATCTAACCATCTGGATGTACCCCCCGACTCCAGGCATGGAGCTCCCCACCCAGACTGCCCTGCTGAACTCTGTCCTTTGCACACACTCTTTTCTCTGCCTAGAATATTGTTTCTCTAGACTGCCAAATTGCTACATTTCTCCCGTTAAAACCCAATGTATTCATCACCATCTCTCCAAGCCTTCCCTAATCTTCCTAGGCATTGAGCCTTCACTGAGCCTGGGGTTCCCTGAGCTCCCATGGCTTGCTGCCCAGCCTTTGTTGTGACCCCTTCACCACACATGGAGTCTCTGCCTGCCAGCGGCAGATCTGGGGTCAGTGTGCCACAGAGCAGAAATGGGGTGGGCCTTTGAAAGGTGAGCCAGTGAGTCCGGGCTTCTCCCCTTTTTCTGCATCTCCTCATTGCCCTAGGCTGGCCTCCATTACACCCAGTGGGAAATCTGCTACCTCTCTGGCCGCAGGGCTCTTTGAGGTTCCACGGATCGTGAGAAGTCTGGTGTTCCCGGTTTTGCCTTTCATACCCGTAGGATAGCGGCTGCATCTTGGGTCTAGGAGTTGTCTCCACAGTGGAGGCAGTGGAGGTCAAAAAATGCAGATTGATTGACAGAATCTTTTCTGTCTTCTAGGGTCCTCTGCTGCCGTGTCTGGCCTAAACAACTTGGGTCCATCTAACCCCAGCTGTCCACGCGTGTTCCCTCAGGCTGGGAATCTGATACCAATGGGTCCTGGACACACTTCGGTTTCCACTCTACCCTCAAACTCAGGCCAGCAGGACCGGGGTGTGGCTCAGTTCACTGGCTCTCAGAACATGCCACAGAGCAGCCTCTATGGCATGGCCTCTGGCATAACCCAGATGGTTGCCCAGCCCCTGCCACAGGCTACCAATGGACATGCCCACATTCCACGGCAGACCAGCGTGGGCCAGAGCACCTCGGTTTCAGCTGCTTATGGGCAGAACTCTCTGGGGAGCTCTGGCCTCTCCCAGCAGCACAGTAAGGGGGCCCTGAACTCTGGGTTAACTAAACCACAGGTCCCAAGGGTGTCAGCAGCCATGGGAAGCCAGAATCCCTCATGGCAGCATCAGGGAATGCCAAACCTGAGTGGCCAGGCCCCAGGGAACAGCACAGTGAGCCCCTTCACCGCGGCCTCCAGTTTCCACATGCAGCAGGCCCACCTGAAAATGTCCAGCCCACAGTTCTCCCAGGCAGTGCCCAGCAGGCCCATGGCTCCCATGAGCTCAGCAGCTGCAGCGGGGCCCATGCTGCCTGCTGTGGGCACAGCACAGAGGACTGGTGCCCCTGCCCCCACGCCACCCCAGGGGGCCCCACAGCAGGGCTTGCCGGGTCTGAGCCCAGCGGGGCCTGAGCTGGGGGCCTTTAGTCAGAGCCCCGCCCCGCCAGTGGGTGGCCGGGCAGGGCTGCACTGTGCCCAGGCCTACCCCGTGCGGACCGCGGGCCAGGAGCTGCCCTTTGCCTACAGCGGGCAGCCAGGTGGCAGCGGGCTGGCCAGCATGGCTGGAGACGCCGACCTGATTGACTCCCTGCTGAAGAACAGGACTTCAGAAGAGTGGATGAATGACTTGGATGAGCTTTTAGGGCCTCAGTAACAAGAGGATTTGTGGTGTTCTCAGTGTTCGCGCATCCTGTATTTTTGTTTCGGATTCAAGAAGGAGCTACTACTTTGGACCAAAAGCCCATGGTCTGCGAGGCTGGGCCAGTAGAGCCAGAGCCCTGGAGCTGAGGCCTGGCCCTGGCCAGGACCTGCGGGGCACATGGCTCCAGGCCGGCAGTGTGGTCCGCGGGCTGGCCCAGCCCCCCTCTGCTGGCATCGTTCCCTGGTGTTGGGACAGCAGGACAGGGTTCGCAGGTGGTTTTCTGTCCAAATGACCAAAAAAACAGCAGTAACAAAAGTGAAACCTGCTTCACTATGTCAGGCTTTTAAAACCTGCACCATCACATTGACTGAATGCGAGATTTCTCCACTTGCCCCAGTGTTAGCAATGAGTTTTTGTTGCAACTTTATATAGCAGAACTATTTGCAGTTTGTAGCATAGAAAAGATTAAAATTTTTTGAAGGGTTTAAAACAAATTAGGATAGGTGGTGGTTTAAGTTGATTAAGTGGCATTGGAAACGTTGGGTTTCCTTTTGAGCTGAGTCTTTTTTATTCCTGATCTTTGTCAGCTTTTAGGGGAAAGGGAGGGTCACGGGAAAATCATTTCCGTAAGTTCAGGCTGTGATCGCATGTGCCAAAAAGGAACAGGATGCCATGAGATGGCAAAGCTGGTGACACAGATGTGGCCTTCCCAGCTCCTCCCCAAGGCTATGCTTTCAGGTTGGCATCTGCGCGGCCTGCCAAGGGGTCCCCACCTCCCATGCAGGTAGCAGGGCCGCAGGCAGCCTGCAGGCTAAATGCTGACATGGGGTATGTGGGATTCCTGCATCCGCTTTTGTTATAACTCCCCACCTTCTAAAGTTTCCATGAAAACTTGGATTGAACGCATTAGGAAGGTGATCACTGCTGAGCTGTGCTCAGGTGGGGTTGTCCTCTACCCCTTGCCCTCAGTTCGTGACCTTTCTGTCTTTCTGCAGCCCAAATGGAAACCCTCTTAAAAGCAACAATTTACTAGATTGGCAGGGAAGAGAAAGAGTCATTCAAATTCTCTAGCAAGTCCTAGCATTGTAGGGCAGAGGGCATCCCCTGGCCCCACTTGGCAGGGAGGCTGCAGCCCTGCAGGGGAGGGCGTTCCACTGTCTCGCCACTCCTGCCGCTCGCACGTCAGATGACTTGCACTTTGTACAGAGCATTGCTTTATAACACTAATACATCCTTTCTAAAGACACAAGTGGATTTCTCTTTTAAGGTCTATGAGTTAATGGGCTTGACTAAGCCAAGAGTCCACGACACAGTGTTACCCATGGGCTGTTTGCGGAAGGTGAAGATAGAGAGAGCACTCAGCGTAAGGAACGCAGAGGGATAAGCGCAGGGTGAGACCTATTTATAAACAGAGTGTTGGAAAGAAAATAGTACACTGAAAAGAGTGGCTTGTATACACGGTGGTCTCTGGAGAGACTGCAACCCAGTTTTATTTCCGTGGAGTCTCAAGATGGATGATTCAAGGAGTATGGGAAGAATTGAGCCAAGGAGAATCCCCACGCAAGCAGCCTGTGAGTGGCTCTCTGATGAAAGGGTTGTACACACCTTGGAATTGTTTTGTACCAGCAGTGCCTTTAATGGGGGGACTTGTACCCTCAGATCCTCTTCTCTCATAGCCATTTGCCACCATGGGTGGTGTTTGGGCCATCTCCCCTTTAAACACCCTCCCTGCCTTCCCCAGATGCTGAATTTAGCTCTCCAAGAAGGGAATGAATCATAAAGCCAGTGAAGACTCCACCCTCTGAGTGAGTTCCCCAATCTGAAGGGGAAGAGGGTGTCTTCAGCAGGTTTTCTACCAAAAATAGGCGAGGCTGGTGATGGGTCCTTGTCCCCCTCCTGGTCTCCTCCTGGCTGCTGCTTGCCTCTGTCCCTCCTGGGGTGGGCTGCCCCGCCTTGTCCTGGGGCTGCCAGTGCCAGAGCAATAAAATGTGATGCTTGGGGTCCCCGGGCCGGGGAGCCACCAGCCATGGCTTTATTTATGAACCTGGTTTGGGTAGTCAGGGAGGAGCCGGCTGCTTCAGTGCAAACCCCTCCGCCAGGGGCCATGACTCGAGAAAAGGGTGCTTGGACTTTGGTTATACACATTTGCTTTGTGTAAATAAATGTTTACAATTTTATATTAAAGATGGAATAAGTGTTAGAGCTTCTGACTGTATATTTTTTACTTTTATAGATTTTAAAACGATGATCCTTTATATATGTGTTTGGGGGGAGCTATGATAAGTTTTATGGCAAACGGTATTGTTAATGTTTTATTGTCATCAAAGTACATAAAAGTCCTATTAATCCCTACTTCTTATTC
The DNA here is from genome assembly GCA_032199065.1 of Smutsia gigantea. NCBI lineage: Eukaryota > Metazoa > Chordata > Mammalia > Pholidota > Manidae > Smutsia > Smutsia gigantea. The sequence continues at coordinate 32,219 of JAVSCE010015054.1, read as the reverse complement.
TTCTATTTCCTTAACTCTGGTATACACCAAAAAGAGATCTTTACTCTCCTTGTTTTATCATTATAAAGTAATAAAAGTATTTTGCTAGTATGGAAACTGCCAGTGTATTTGCGTTCCCATGGCCGTGCTGGCGGGGAAGGAGGTGGACCCGTGTGGGCCGCTTCGTCTGGTCGTTGATTTCCACGTGTGATGTGGCTGCGCTCTTCCTGTGTGGGGTGTGGGGTTTGTCTGGTTTACTTCCCTGTAACCAGAGTATTTAATGACAGCTAGGAAATGAGAGCTGGCATTGCCTGGGCCACCTGTCTGTCCCCTCTCGGGACTCACCATGCCCTTGTGTTTAAAGTGCAGATAGCTCAGGGATACTGGTCAGGTCCTTTGCAGTCGGAATGTTTCATGAGAACCCTTGGGTTTCCCCGCAGAGCAGCGCTGCGGTCCCCGTGTTCCCCTGCTAGTTGTGCAGCAGGTGCTCTGATGCGCCCATCCGCTCACAGCGGCGTCGCACTGCGAGCATCGGATGACAGTGGTGGACGCCTCTGGGGAGCCCGGAAGGCAGGCAGTCTCGGTGACCCCTCACCTCAGCCAAGGGCTAGACACGGGTCCGACCTGGAGGAGCCAGGGCTCTACAAGGGCAGGGAGGAGCAGCCTTCAGGGAGGGCGGGTGAGGAAACCTGTCCTGCCGTAGAATTTAAGAGGTTTGATTATCCTAATGAAGCCACCATCGCCTTGTGTAGTCGGCCCGGAATGGAAAACACTCGCAGGTCCACGAGGTCTTGCCTGAGAGCACACAGAGGGAGAGGTCGCCCTCACCAGGTCCCAAGAAATGCAAAGTGGGGATTCTGCCAGGCAAACAGATGAATGGTGCCTGGTGCCGGTGCAGTGTGCTGAGGCAGCTGCCATGCAGCTTGCTGCAAGGAGACATTCTGCAAAATGTATCAGGCCCTTAAGGTGTTTATGCTGTCTCTCCAGCCCTCCAATCCCAATTCTGAGAAGCCATCCTTGAAAATAATCCTGGATGCAGAGACAGGTTAGAGCACAGTATGGTTGTGGTACCACTGTTTATAACCGCAGACAACTAGGGGAATAAATAGCTGTCAGACGGGATGGCTTAAGGAAGTTGTGCTTCACTCGGTGACATCTGGTGGGTAGGTTAAATAGTTATGAAGGTTTCGAATATAGTAGCTTGGAGTGATGGTTTTGTTGGTATGACAATAGAGGAGAAATCTGGCTAATAAAACCCCAGAACTTCTCTGCACCCAGCTCGCTCTTAAGGTTGCCAAATAACTCCCAGAGTCAATGGAGGCAATGCACAGCCAGGCTCTTGGGTGGTGGAGGCAGGCTCTCTAAGGGACAGTTTACTGAGCAAATGTCTGTGAGACAGATGGAGGGCACAGGGGCCTCGGGGGTGACGGGAGGCCTGAGACAGCTTTAGATGTGGTGGTCAGGGCAGGCCCCTCCAAGGAAGAGACATGTAACTGCGAGCATGGGGGGAGTGTCAGGGCCCCACTTCCTAACCCAGATGGGGAAGAGCAGGCCAAGGAGATGCCAAGGCAAGTGAGGGCCTCCTGTTCGTCCCTTGGGTTGGATCGCCCTTGCCATCGCTAGCAGCTTTAGCAAAAAGGCCGCCTGAGGCTGGGGCCTGGCAGTGGCAGTGTGTAAAGCTGTTGAGAGATGCAGAATGATGGCTGCCCGTGAACTGGTCCAAGGCTAGTGGCTGGACTCAACTAAAAGTTCCAGGCACTCCCAGGCCAGCACATGGGTGGTGGGAGATGTCTCAGAAACAGACCTGCTTGTGCTCACATTGGGTAAATTTGCCTTCCTGGACCTTTCCTCTTTTTAAGCTGGTAACACAACCTGCCACTTTTCAGATTGGCTGTGTTTACATTTCTAAGATAATATGCTCTCAGAATGTTAGCAAAAAGCTGGGCTGCAGACTAATCAGTGCATGCAGACAGTTCTGTGAACGTTGGAAAAGGTAACTGCAGACCCTCAGCCAAGTGGAGACCAGTCTGGGGGGAAGAACTCGCCATCCCCAGGGTACCAGTGTTCTGGAATGCAGCCTCTGAAAGGGGCAACCTCCCCGTGGGAAGAAGCAGCTACAAAATCACAACAAATACCGCAGCTGCCCAGGCCTGGGGCAGGGATGCGGGAGCCCTGTTCTGGCCACTGGGGCTGAGTGGGAAGACTTCCCTGCTGCAGCTGAGCAGGTTGTGGCTGGACGGGCACAGAAGTAGAAGCAGCCGTGCAGCAGGCTCGGGGGCTTTTAGGTCATCTCAAGAAGGCAGAACTTTACAAGGTCAAAGTCTGAAATTCTATATCCTTAAGTCGTGAAGGATCTAGCTCCAGTTGGGCTGCCCAGAGGATCACTCGCTGATCACTGCCTTTGGTCACTGCCGATGCCATCTCTCACCTTGCATTGTAAGGTTCTGGATTGGTTCTGTGCTTGCCCAAGTGCACGGCTCCTTCCAATGATGCAGGCAGAGCCCAGCCGTATGCAGGCGTTGGCGGGGTTGGGAGCCGCAGAACTTGCTGTCTTCCTACCACGTCATGTGACCCCCCGCTGGAGGCCAAGGGGGTCCTAACCCCCGAGGAGTGAAATATCCCAATATGCTTTATTAGTTATATCTGCCCCTCCATGCCATTTCTTGTGGATGCTTGTGCTGTAAAAGACGCTTTCCTTAAACTCTGCAGCCACCCCTCATTCCCACTGTGGAAGCCAGCCTACTTTGTTGACTCCCCTCTCCTTCCATCTGGATCTTAGCCACCCCATGGCAGTATGGGAAGACAAGCAAGAGCACAGGGCTTGTCTGAGCCCAAGCCCACCCCTGCAGACGTGGTGTGAACCCACCTGGGCCCCTTCCCCCAGATGCTGGGAATGTTGGCTGCTGCTGGCCCACAGCTGAGTCTTTCCAGGAGGCCTTCAGTGGAAGGAGCTGCCTTGCCTGCGCCTATGCCTTCTTCCTGGGGGGAGCCAACATCTGGAAACCAATCAATATGGAAATACAAAGGCCCACCCCCTTTTCCCAGTTTGGGACCGTCGACAAAGGGCCACCCCAGCTCCATGGTGCTGTGAGATCGTCTGAGGCCTCTGCTGTGGCCGCATGTCCACTCCAGTCCTCTCTGCCCAGTCCCACTGCCCTTATGCACTCATGGGTGGTCCTAGTGTGCTGGTGACCTCCTTCCAAATCTGCTTCTGGGGAAACTGACCTGAGACAGTGGAAGCGAGCAGTACACTCAGAATGGGCTCCGCACGAAGGTGAGAGCTGCTCACCACCAGCTGCCAGCAGCAAGAGCCCCTTTACTGGTGCGCCTGGGACAGGAGAGCTGCGCACATGGTGTTCAGGGACTTGAAGCATGGTGCTGATGGGCTGGGATACAGGGAGGGGATGCAGTGTCCTTGGCCTCCAAGGAGCTGAAGGAAAGGGGCAGTTATCAGAGCTGTGGGACAAAGAAACGTGCTGGTGAGGATGCAGACAAACGGGACCCTTGTGCACTGCTGGTGGGAATGCAAAACAGTGGAGGCTCCTCAAAAACTTAAAAATAGAAATACCATGTGATCCAGCAAGTCTGTGTCTGGGTATTTATTTATCCAAAAGAATTGAAATCCAGAGATACTAGCACTTCCATGTTCAATGCACCACTATTCACAATAGCCAGATGTGGAAACAACCTCAGTGTCCATCAACAGATGAATAGATAAAGAATGTACAATGTCAGCCTTAAGAAACGGAATTCTGCAACATGGGTGAACTGTGAGAACGTTAAGCTAAGTGAAATAAGCCAGCCACAAAAAGAAACTGTTATGATTCCACTTCTGTGGGGTACTTAAAATAGTCAAATTCATGGAATCACAGGGTGAAATAGATGCCAGGGGCATGGGGGAATAAATCATTATCTTATTTAATAAAATAAATAAAAACCCGTGGCATCACAGGGCTGTTTCTGGGGGCCATCCGCACCACACTGGAGAAAATGAAAAACTGAGAGTGATTCAGGGCAGCGAGTGATGTCAGAGGGCCTCCCGGCAGCCTTGGAGAAGAGCAGACAGAGCTGAGGCCTCCAGGCCGAGGGTGGGGGTTACCCTTCTAACCCACCAAGTCAGCTGCACAAAGGTCACCGCCCGGCTCAGGCAGCAGTGGGACCCCAGCACGGCTGGGGACATCTGAGTGATGCCCTGGAAAGCTCAGGACCCACCGAAACCTCCAGGCCTGTGGACGTGGACTGCTCCTTCCTCTTGCTTGAAAGTCAGGCTCAGGCCTCTGCCGCCTGCCCCCTCCAGTCTGACAACAGTGCGGCCCACCCGGCACATGCTGGGGGTGTTGTAATAACTGGCCTGGCTGGAGAAGGGCCTGGCCTGCCAGGAGAGGAAAGGGACCGTATGCTGAAGGGCTGCAGGGCCTTGTCACAGGAGATGGTGCCAGGCGGAGGTGTGCCTGGGACCAGGCAGCTGGACTGGGGAGGGAGGGGGGCGCTGACCGGAAGTGGGTTCAGGGAGGGCTCATGCATACAGAGCAGTCGCCTTGATGCAGCACTTACTAACCGGGCAGACCCCCCGGGAGACCGTGCTGATGCGCTGCTACTTGGCTCCTGGAACTGGGAAGCCACGCCCACGGCGAGGGAAGCGGAAATGCGGGAGCTGCCCCAGCAGGTGGTGCAGTGAGGGGCCCGCACTGCCTAGCGCGCAACTGAAAACCAGCTGCCCAGTCTGCGCGGGGACCCAGCACACCTTCCATTCACCCACAGAGGGCGCACTGGGCGGGGCACCTCGTCACGGAGAAGCGGCTGGCCGGCCTTCCGTGGGAGGCCCAGACAGACAGTAGAGGATGTAACACAGCCAGGCTCCCCGATCGATGGGGTTGAGAGGACCCAAAGCAATAAAATAGGGTGGGTGGTAGCATGGGCCTTTAAGAAGCCAGGTGGGGGTAATTATGGTAACGAGCGGCCAGGTTGGAGGGCCCGACCGACGGGGAGCAGGGCAGCTGTTCACAGATGTGGTGTAGCCAGCTGGGCAGCTGACAAGGGGCTGGCTTCCTTTATACGACAAGATGAATCAGTGATGAATCATTGATTGCATGGCTGAGGGAAGCTGCCCCGAGACAAAGGCACAGAGCCTCGCTGGTTCCCAGACTCAGAGCCATTGACCAACGGGGAGGCTGGATGCCCTGAGGGGGTCTCTCCAACATCATCGCACTACTGAGGGACGGGTACTGGCTCTCCCCGGCCTCCTCAAAGGCACCTTCAGCCGGGTGCCCGGGGAAGAGGACCCCTTGATTTCTGCAGAGCACTTGGGCACTGGGTCTGGGTTGACAAGGCGCCAGCGGGTGTCAGGCATCGTCACCTACTTAAGCAGAGAGAGGAGCAACACAGTTAGTGAAGTCCTGGCCCAGGGGCGGCTCAAAGCAGGACGGCTCCCACCTGGCCCTGAAACTGATATCCAGTCATAATGGACGCACTTAACCCTTGTAGAACCCTCCCCTTAGCCAAGTGCAAGACTCTGAAACTGCTCCTCCCTGCCAAGAGAGTATGTGAAAAGCAGTGTTGCGCTTTCTGTGGGAAAGGCAGTGATTTCAGAGGGAAAGGCAGTGCTCGGCATCACCCTGAGAGCCGTATAGGACGTGGGCGTGGCGCTCTTCCTCACAGACGCCCATTTAATCCACCTGTCCCGTGCCTGCAAAAAGCCGGCACTCCTGGAAGATGGCTGTGGGCTACTGTGAACCCAAACAAGATGAGGCCAAATTGCAGCTGCCAGGAACATCAGCCAGCCTCTGCCATCAGCCAACTCTGTGCAGGAAAAAGGGGCTCGTAAAGGGACCAGTTAGGGCAGCAGTGGCGAGGGCTCTACACGACCCCTGCAGCATGGCTGCGGCTCACCCGGGCTGCTCGAGCTCCATCACCGCTGCCCATCCACCCTGCCGGCAAGAGAGGCCAACCCCCAGCCTCTGAGATGACCAACCAGCCGCTTACAAAAACCGTTGTGAAAATGGTACACAGACATCAAAAACATTATGCTGAGTTGTGGCAGATAGAAAAGACCACATATTCTATGATTCCCTCCACGCGAAATGTCCAGAGACAGCAAATCAATAAAGAAAACAGATCAGTGGTGGCCTGGAGGTGGGCTTATCAGAAAGATGAAAATGTTCTAAATCCAGATTTTGTTCTAAATCCAGCTTCATTTACTAAAAGTCATTGAATCAGACATTTAAAATACGTGAACTTTATGTAATTTATATACTGCAATAAAGCGGTTTTTAGAAAGTACCAAGAATGCTTATATACCCCTCACCCAGCCTCCTCCTATGTTAATACCCTTCATGACAAAAGCCGTTTTAAAAAGAAGAAATTAACATTGAAACAAAGATTGTTAACTATTCAGCAGATCTTATCCAAACTTAAGCAATTGTCCCATAATGCCCTTTTTCTGACTCAGGGTCTCATTCAGGATCACATTGCCTTCAGTCACTTGTCAAGCCTCCTGTCTCCCCAGTCTGGGATGGGTCCTTACTCCTTGTCATTTATGTCCTTGCACCAGCTGTCCACACCTCCTGGAATGGACAGAGTCCAGCTGAAGTCTGCCTGCCCTGCCAGCAAGCCTTGGCAGCACCACTATCCAAGTTTTTGACCTGCCAGTGCACAATACGTCTTACGTCACCCTGGACCAAGGGACCCTCCCCACAGCAGGGCCTCCGTGGGTGGGTACCAGGCTGCAGGGCCCACTGTGCTAGCCCCCTGCAGACCCACAGAAGCCTCCCACCCGAACAGCAGTGCAAAGACTTCACAAGTACAGCTCAGGGGCCAGGCTGAGTAATAAGACCTCAGGAGGGTGGGGTGCACCCCAGATCAGTAATAGGGACACGGGGCTGTGTCGCTGATAGGCAGGAGACGCGGGTGGGGAGCACGGGAAGGGGATTAGCAATGGCCTTGCTCGCCATCATCCTGGAGGCCCACTGTGCTTCCCATCCTGCAACTTCCGGCTCTGTGGGCCCAGAGACCCTGGCTCCTGGGGGAGAGCATGTCCCCCAGGACACACAGTAAGAGTGCCTGTAAGCTGTAAGCTGCAGCTGCCCCCTGGTCCCTTTGAGCTCCTTGTACCAGGAGACCAGAGAAGAGCCACTCTCCTGGCAGGAGGAGCTGACCTTGACCTTCAGTGGAGAGCGAGGTTCCACCATGGGGAGGGAGCATGTACCGGGTGCCCCACTGATCCACTGGGGCACCTGTTGGTACAGTTAGGGGGTAAGTGGATCCGTGCAGCCACTGCACACTGATAGCACCCTGTGACCAGCGGCTCAGATGCCCCCAGGAATACGGGTCTGGGTGACCCCTCCAGGTAAGCTGAGTGCTAGCTGAGGGTGAGGGTAACTAGACTGGGTAGTAGAGGAGGGAAGTGGTGAGGCCCGAGAGCAGCTGTGGCTGCTGGGCTTTGGTGGGTCACACTAACCTTCTTTTAGGGTTCTGCAGGGAAAGACACCAGGGTCTCCAGGCACGGTGAAGTGGAAACTAGTGGTGCAAGGTGTGGCTCCACGCCTGAATGTAAGTTATGAAACCATAAAACTCTTAGAAGAAAATATAGGCAAAAAAAAAATCTCTTGAATATAAACATGAGCAACTTTTTCCTGGACAAATCTCCTTGGGCAAGGGAAACAAACAAACAAACAAAAAGCACAAATGAACAAGTGGGACTATATCAAACTAAAAAGCTTCTGTACAGCAAAGGACACCATCAATAGAACAATAAGGCATCCTACAGTATGGGAGAATATGTTCAAAAACAACATATCTGACAAGTGGTTAACACCCAAAATATATGAAGAACTCACATGCCTCAACACCCAAAAAGCAAATAACCTGATTATAAAATGGCAGAGGATATGAACAGACACTTCTCCAAAGAAGAAATTCAGATGGCCAACAGGCATATGAAAAGGTGCTCCACATCACTAATTATCATGGAAATGCAAATTAAAACCACAATGAGCTATCACCTCACACCAGTGAGGATGGCCAACATCCAAAAGACAAACAACAACAAATGTTGGTGAGGATGTGGAGAAAACGGAACCCTCTTACACTGCTGGTGGGAATGTAAATTAGTTCAACCATTGTGGAAAGCAGTATGGAGGTTCCTCAACAAACTCAAAATAGAAATACCATTTGATCCAGGAATTTCACTCCTAGGAATTTACCCAAAAAAAAAAGATCTCAGAGTCAAACAGACATATGCACCCCTATGTTTATCGCAGCACTATTTACAATGGCCAAGATATGGAAGCAACCTAAGTGTCCATCAGTAGATGAATGGATAAAGAAGATGTGGTACATATACACAATGGAATATTATGCAGCTATAAGAAGAAAACAAATCCTACCATTTGCAACAACATGGATGGAGCTAGAGGGTATTATGCTCAGTGAAATAAGCCAGGCGGAGAAAGACAAGTACCAAATGATTTCACTCATTTGTGGAGTATAACAACGAAGCAAAACTGAACAAACAAAACAGCAATAGACTCACAGACTCCAAGAAGGGGCTGACAGTTACCAAAGGGGAGGGGCGGGGGGCGGTGGATGAGAGGGAGGGAGAGGGGGGTTGAGGGGTATTATGACTGGCACAAATGGTGTGGGGGGCTCATGGGGAAGACAGTGACTCTGTGGCATCTTACTACACTGTTGGACAGTGACTGCAGTGGGGTGTGTGGGGGACTTGATAATATGGGTGAATGTGGTAACCACAATGTTTTTCATGTGAAACCTTCATAGGAATGTATATCAATGATTCATTAATTCAAAAAAATTTTTAAAGTTTATCAAATAAATAAAATTTACATTGTGGTTTGCTCCCCCCGTGGGCTCGTCTGTGTGCATTTTGGGAAAAGACATGTGTACCAACAGGTGCGGATGTGTAACTAGAGCTGTTGATCAAATGACCCCACCCTGTCAATCAAAGAGGTGCCTCCCATCTAGGACCTGATAGACCCTCCCCTAAAAGATCCAGGCTATTGTCTACTTGACTCTGGCCCACTCCTCCCTTGGACTGTATTTAATAAAGCTTTTGCTCTTCTTTGCTATTGTGCTTCTGCCTTTGAATTCTTTGTTACAATGGGGACAAGAACTGAGGAGAACAAACTCAACTCTACCGGTAACACGCAATGACACCCTCCTGGTAGTGAGCGCACTTGACCCTAGACATTGTTTTCTGAATACCATTATCCTTGGAGGAATGATTCCAGGGCTGGGATAAGGAAGGTGCTTAGAGGCACTCTGAGAATCTTGTGATAGAAAATGAGGAAATACTCAAAGGAAGGTGGCTGCATGTCAAAAGGAAAACAGGAGCCAGTTTTAAGGGCTGCCCGCTGGCCAAATCTAGGACGATATGGACATCAAAATAAATAATGGCAATAAAGAATTATAACTCTTGAGTGACCTAAGAATTTATTTTTAATGTGAGAATTTACGAATCCACAGTGATTCAAAAAAGTAAGTGGAGAAGAGAAAGATCTTTCTTACTAATGCATATAAAAATGATGGCATTAGAAAATCACTATGTAACAATCATAATGTTGGGAGGAATTCAGTTCAGAGATGCAGGAAAGTAAGAGTTCAGGTAAGGAAGGAATTTATTAAAGTGAGAGTGTCAGGAAATGACAGAACAGAGTGATAAAGGAAGCTCATTGAATGGGGCACATCCCCTGCTAACTCCTTAAGCCTGCGTCCAGCGTCTGCTTGGATCTGCACGGCATGGGAACTGAGTCCCTACCACCCCAGGATTTGGGGGAGCCGCAGAGCACTGGATGGAGTGAGATTATGTTCTGTGAACGTTCTAGAGGCAAAGAAAGGAGACTTTCAGGCAGGCCACTGAAGAGCATGACCGTAAGCTGCTGTACCGTCCGGGTCACCCACGTGACGGTAATTTGCAAGCGCAGATCTGAGCTCTCAGTCGCCTCTCTCTACTTATCTAAAATAGGATGGAGAGAGTGAAGATTTGAGTTTAAATCCAGAGGATTAGAATGAAAAAGCGAAGTAACAAAGACACACACCACTGGAAAAGTGCAGAGAGAAAATAAGTTGAGCAGTGGTAAGTTTATTTAAGGCAAAAAGGTGTGCGCTTGGGAAAGGAATGTGGGCCACCTCGGAGAGGAGGAGCCCCTAAGCGTTTAGGGTCTGGGATTTTATAGGCGGTTAAGGATTTTTCAGGAATGTGATGAAGGACTAGGGGGTACAGACTTGTTAAGTGGTCTCAGGATGTTTATCTATGATGAGAGACATTAAGTCTCTTCTCTTCTATTTTCAGTCCTCTGGGTTATTCTGCAAAATTAACACAAGAAATTTATTGATCCGGTTCCTTCCCAGGACAGCAGCTTCCCTCTGAGACCATACCAATCAAGATGGCCTGCCCTGCCCCCAAGGTGGGCTAAGTTATTGTCTGTTTGCTAAAGACTATGTTAAGAATCTTACTTCTAAACTGCCTGGGTTTTAAAATGCAATCTTAGCTTTAAGATGGAATCTTTCCTGTTTGTACTATGCTGTGTTTACCTGGGCTTGTTTGCTAAATTAATCATGATGCTTGTCTCCTGCCCAGGTTGCAGATGACTTGATTAGGGGCTGGAGGAGGAGGAAAAACAGCATATAGGTTAAGTTAAAGAACAAGCTGGGCCTTTTAGCAGGCTAAGGTACATCTTACAGTGGCATCATCTCCTGGCACAGTGAAGACGTGGGCTGCGCTCGGATACTTTTCTCTATCTGGGGAACATTCAAACATCCAGGCCAAGTTGCTCCTGACCTTTTGAGCTTTAACGGATTAACTCAATTCTGTGAGTCTTTTCTGGCTCTCTAGTCTTATCTGGTTAACCCTTTACTGTCCTTACTCTCTTTCCACCCTGCTCGTATCTGTTCTTCTGCCTAACAATAATAATAAATGAGTCAGGTAAGAATCGTAGATAGTTGTTAGAATTAGTGGGTGAGAGTTGGAGGAATCCTAGGATTTTTTACATAATCTCAAAGTATGGCCCTCCAAAGATCCATACACATCTTGATGGGAGAAAGTGTTACTTTGTGGAAGATGAAGCCGGCCATGAGGTAAGGGGGACAAAAACAGCAGAGCCAGCCAAGTGAAATACAAAGGCCAGCAGAGGGGTGGTCAGTGTCAGAGTGATGAGACTGTCAGTGCTGTGAGCTGGCGACTGGAAGGCAGAAGCCCAGCCTTCCTGGTGATGACAATTCAAAAGAATGACTTCCAGGTCCTAGAGAAGGACACAGCTGGGTGCTGGGTCGTAGGACATACATATACATCTCAAAGGCAGAGGGAGGCCTTACAATTGTAAGGTTTTTAAATAAATGGTCTAAAGCCTAAAAGGTCAGGAGCCTTTCATCAGGTGTTGGCTGGAAGAAATGGTAAATTCTTTTGTCGACTGGGCCACTCCAAGACTGAAACTCAAGGGGGCTGGGTTATCCCAGGGTGCAGCCTGAGGCTGCTAGAAACCGTGGCCAGAGTTTGGGCGAAGTCTCCTTGTGCAGTCAGCATACACAGAATTCTTGCAGTTCCCATTTACAGCAGAGAAACAGCAGACACCATGTTAGAGGCAGAGGTTAAACATCACCGGGTACGGCACAGACCAGTCACAGGCTCCCTGAGTGCGCTGAGAACACTGCCATTCCCCTGACATTTCTGCCCAAAGCGCATGATTGATTATAATCTACAGAAACCTCAGATAAACCCAGATTCTGCAACATAACTGTTGCCTAGCTCCTGAAAGACAAAGATCGTGAACTCATGAGCTCGTCCAGACTAAAGGAGACTGGAGATATTAGGCAGGAAAATAGATATGGGCAGGGTGGAAAGAGAATAAGGCCAGTAAACCCACTAGAAGGGAGTGAAAGGGTTAACCAGTTAAAAATAAAAAGCTCAAAAGCCAGGAGCACCTTGGCCTAGAAGTTTGAATACTCCCCAGATAAGGAAAAGTATCTCAGCATAGCCTGTGTTTTCACTGTGTCAGTTAGAACATACCATTGTAAGGTTTACTTTAGCACCTGCTCAAAGGCCCAGCTTATTTAGGAAGAATTCTATCTTAAAGCTAAGATTGCATTTTAATCAAACAGACAGTGGCTCAGCCCACCTTGGAGGCAGGGCAGACAGTCTTGATTAATATGCTTCCAGCCAGAAGCTGATATCCTGGAAAGGAATCAAAGCAGTATATTTCTTGTGTTAAGTCAAAAAAAAAAAAAGAAAGAAAAAACTTAATGTCTTATCAAAAATGAACATTCTGGGACAATTTGGCCAGTCCACATCTGGCCCTTTGTCGCTTTCCTGAAAATCCTCAACCCTATGAGACAGGACGGTGGGTGTAGTCAGAGTAGGGTGAGGGCTTCCAGAAAAAGCAGGGCGGGATATTTACAGTCAGAGAACTATAACAATGGGCAAAGAAGTCCCTTTTGAAACTCTGTGTTAAGCATTATGCAAAGTCAAGGTCACACTAATTCTCTAGGATCAAGATACCAGACTAAGAATATAGACATCTTCAGTGAGATCAGTTAAAGGTCAAAAGGCCAGGAGCAACTGGGCCTAGAATGCTTAAGTGTTTCACAAATAAAGAAGGGTATCTCAGTAATAACCCGTGACTTCACTGTAAACAGCCCTAGCAAGCAGAGATCAACCCAGCCCACCTTGAGGGCAGGGCAGATGATACAAGTCTACACCCCTAAGCTTTTTTTTTCATGTTCTCCAAAAATCCTCATTTGCCTATAAAAACCCCTAGACAACACACCACACCAGGCTCTCTTGTCCCCTCCCGGCATGAGCCGGGACCTCTTTCCTCTCTCTTTATTTCTAAATAAAAGCCTGTACCTTGCTCTCCTACCTTGGGTGTTTGCTAAGCTCATTCTTGGGCTTCGTGAACAAGAACCCCGGCATCATCTTATAAAGCCCCAGACCCTAAACCTTCTAGTGTGCTCGTTTCTCAGGTCGCCCACACCTTCTAAGTGCACAGACTTCCTCTCTTTCAGTAAAACTTAAACCTTTCAAGGCACCTCTCCTTCCTGAGGTCGCCTGCTGCACTTTTTCTTTCTTTAAGTATCTTTAAATAAAACTTTTACTCTGCTCCACTAATGTGTCTCTGCTCTTCAATTCTTTGTTGTGTTGGGGACAAGAACTGAGGAAAATACACAACATTCCCCCAACAAAGATGCTTGAGAACCAAGCACAATACATAATCCTGGAGTTTTAGGACAGTTGGCCTAATCTGGTGGCATCTGTTGATTAGATAATGGTACTTCTTAAAAATTGAGATACAATTGACATATAACATTATATTAGTTTCCAGTGTAGAACATAATGATTCGATGTTTGTATATGTTGACAATGGTATTCTCTTAATATAATTTCCTGATTTTGATAATTATACAGTAGCTGTATAAGAGAAGGTTCATACACATGGAAGTATTGATGAGCAAAGAGGCATTTTGTCTGCAAATCACCCTAAGTGGCTCAGAAAGATAGTGTGTGTGTATGTGTGTGAAGATGATGCAGGAGTTCTTGTTTGTGGAGTCAAAGAATGGACTTACCAAACACCCAAGGTAGGAGAGCCAGGGTAGAGGCTTTTATTGAGAGATACAGTGAGAGGAAAGAGCTCCTGGCTCACGACAGGAAGGAACAAGAGAGCCTGGGGTGGTGCATTGTCTAGGGGATTTATAGGCAATTGAGGATTTTGGGGGACAGGAAAAAAAGGCTTAGGGGTGTGGACTTGTACCACCTGCCCTGCCCTCAAGGTGGGCTGGGTTATTGTCTGTTTGCTAGGGCTGTTTACAGTGAAGTCACAGGTTATACTGAGATACCCTTGCAGAACACTCAAACATTCCAGGCCAAGTTGCCCCTGGCCTTTTGAACTTTAACTGATATCACTGAAGATGTCTATATTCTTAGTCTGGTATCTTTACCCTGGAGAGTATGACCTTGACTTTGCATAATGCTTAACACAGTTTCAATAGGGATTTTACATTGTTACATTGCTTTGAGTGTAAATATCCTGCCTTGCTTTTTTTCCGGAGGCCCTCACCCAATGACTACACCCACGGTCCCGGTCTCAGAGAGGAGAGAAAAAACACAGAAAAACCAAATTTTGTATAAAGATAGAACCCTGGGTGGTGAAGGAAATACTGCAAATCCTTGTATTGTTCTTGCAAATTTTAAGTCTGAAATTATGTCTAAAAAACGTTTTTTTGGGGGGGAAAAAATGCAACTCCAGCCTGACACCATAAGCTAATTAATTCCACGTGGATTAAAAACCTAAATGTGATAGGCAAAGTTATTAAGTTTTATAAGGTGATCTGATGACCTGAGGGTAGGAAAGAATTTCTTAAATAAGACAGGAAAGGAATTTGTAGAGTAAAACATGGATAAGCTTCTTACAGTAAAATCAAGAGCTCCCATGCATTGACAGTGCCGCTAGGACCCTGAAGACACCAGCCTGTGGTCGAAAGGAACCCCTTCCAGGCGGGGTTGGGCCCGTGGCCCAGGGAGAGGCAGGGGCCGCCGCTGTCACAGCGGAAAAGCTCCGGTCTCGGCCTGCACCTTGTGTTTCTCTCCTCTGCTTCCTTAACCTTTGGGCCAAAGGAAAAGCAAAGGGAGGGGCTTCTGCTCAGCCCCGCAGCCCTGCGCGGAGGCTTGTTAATCATCACGAGGAATTTTGCTCACAGTAATGCCTGCAAAGGGCTCCTTACCCGAAGCCTGCCTCCCTCAAGGACATAGGGGAAAATGTACAAAAATAATGTTTGTCCTGTCAAAGAATTTTAAAAACGTGGTCACCAGGCCTAAGTCGGCGAGTCAACTAACCAAGGACCCCAAGCTTCTCAGCGCTCCTCGGACCCGCGCCGGCGCCTGGATGTCTGCAGCGGGCAGTCACCCCCTGACCTGCTCCCCTTCGCCAGCATAAGAAACTTGCAAACAACCCTGGGTTAAGGAGGTGCTTTAGGACAGGAGTCCTGCATCTCCTCAGCGAGCTGGCTTTCGGTATAGTCTCTTCCCTGCCCCAAGACCTTGTCTCTCCACTCGCTGGCCTAGTCGGGAAGAGTCACGTTGCAGGCGCAGGGCGGGAAGCAAGGCTCTGCCTTCCCCAGCGGGGGATGCACATTCCCCAAAGAAAGCCAGTGTGGGGCTCCGCTTGCGTCCGGCGCCCCAAGACCAGCCTGGGTTCCATGATGTGTGCTGGGACTCGCAGGCTCGGCAACGCGTGCTCTTAGTACTCAGTTTGTGTTTTTTGTTACGATATTTTGACTTTTAAAAAGCCTTTCTGGCTAAGGAGAGACTGTCTCTCCTGCGCTAGCCAAGTCTTACCGGAGACCAGAGACCACAAATCCGGTGGGGAGCACGCCTTTATGCAAACCACCCAGGCCAGCCCAGAGCCAGATCTTTCTCTCTGGCCTGACCCCCCGGGAGGCAATATTCCACTGTCTTAATCATCCAAGATGCCCAGCGACTAGAGGCCACCCCGAGAAATCATTCAAACTAGCCATCCCTAAACCGCTTGCTCTGCCCGGCCTGTCCCTGGGAAACACCATTAAATACTTTCCCTTGCCCCTGTCTTCTACTCGCCGTTAAAAACAAGACAGCAGGCCCCAAATGGAGTTGCTTATGCTAAGCCCCACCTCACCACACTGAGGCTTAGCTTGATCACAGTTACGGCTCTCCCAGAAATGGAAGCTGAAACCTGTCAGTCAGGAACTTTCTGGTGAGCATTAGGGAGATGGAGGTGCTCTGCCTGGCGCGCCCCTGCCATCCCTAAAGCAAAGCAACTTTGCAACAGCCAACTGCTCTTCTGCCTCAGTAACTTCTTGTTCCTGCCCCCTCCTGCCTGTAAAAGCTTTCCGTTTTCTACAGCTTCTCTGGAGCTGTTTTCCATCTGCACGATCGGTGCTGCCCGATTCATGAATCGTTGAATAAAGCCATTAAGATTTTTTTGATTTACACAGTTAAATTTTGTTTCTTTACCTCTCCTGACCACCCCGCTGTGTTCCCCGTGTGGCGTGCCCGGCCACCTGCGCTAGGATGGGTGAGTGAGACCAACTTGGTCTCCCTGAACCCCTCCTGGCTCTCCTCCTGGCCTACACCTGGCTGACCACCACTTACAGTGACACAAACCAAATGCTTCCTTCTTTCCCATTATCTGTCAATTGTCAAAAGAAGGAGTTAGTCCTCTAAGAACGTCCAAAAGTGTCCAGTAATGGGTAAGGTTTTAACTGTCATTACAAATTCATGGGTATTTATATATTCATATATTTGATGTCTTAATAAATTATAATATAAATAAAAAATACCTTATCTTTAACAGGAAGCAAAGACAGGAGCGAGGGGGAAGCATTAAGCCAGAACCTTTATTGGTGTTTCCTAGAGAAAAGCAAGGCAGGGCAGGATAAACAGGTTAGGATGGGCTAGTATGCATAATTTTGGTGGTTTATAAATTATAGGGATGGCTCCCTAGAACCCAGCTGTGGGATGGTCAAGGCAGAGGAACATATTTTTTTTCCCGATGAACTTGACTTTTATTTGTTTATTTTTTATTGAAACATAGTTGATATACAATATGCAATATTATATTGGTTTCAGGTGTACAACATAGTGATCACAGCCATGATTCTTTATCAATGTACAAACTATTCCTTTTATTCTCTGTTTTTAACAACAATGAAAATGACAAAAGCACAGGCTTTAAGCTCAGGGCAAAAAAGAATATCTAGCTCAAATTTAATCACACTGTTTTCTACTTATTACAAATAATACTGATTTTATTTCAAGGGTTGGGGCTTCAGGTTCATTTTAAAGATTTCAAGGAAAATGTTAGTAATCCTCAACAAACACTAACAAACCAAATCCAGCAACATATAAAAAGGATTATGCACCATGACCAAGTGGGACTTGTACCAGAAATGCAAGGTTGGCTTAATATTAAAAACCAATTAATGTAATAGACTGGGGGGGGGGGTGAAGGGGGGAAAAATGATCATCTCAATAGTTGTACAAAAAGCATTTAACAAAATTCAACCCCTCTTTATGATAAAAACTGTCAGTGAACCAGGACTAGAAGGAAACTTCCTCATCCTGATAAAAGATATCTGCAAAAACCCACAGCAAATACCATTCTTAATGGTGAAAAATTGGATAATTTCCCCCTAAGATGAGGGACAAGGTAGGGCTTTTGCCACTTGAGGAGGTTCTCACTAGGGCAATTAAGGCAAGAAAATGAAAGGACATGAAAGGAAAAATAAAACTATCACTATTTGCAGATGACAATGCCTTGTATGTAGAAAATACTAAAAAATCCTTTGAAAAACTAATAGGCCTAATGAAAAAGTTCAGTAAGTTTGAAGGATACAAAATCAACTCACAAAAATTAGCCATATTTCTTGCATGTGTGATGAAGAATCTGAGAATTAGATTAAGAAAACCATTCCATTTACAATTCTATCAAAAAGCATAAAATATTTAGGATTAAAAGTAACAAAAAATGCAAGAACTACAAACATTGTTGAAAGAGATTAAAGGCAGTCTAAATGAAAAGACATCTGTACACAAATCAGAATATTTAATATTGTTGAGATGGTGATATTGCCCAAAATTAATATGCAAATTTAACATAATCCCTATCACAATCCCAGCTGGTTTCTTTGTAGAAATTGATAAAGTGATCCTGATGTTCATATGGAAAGCCAAGGAATCCAGGATAGCCCAAATAATCTCAAAAATGAATGACAAGCTTGGAGGACTCACACTTGCTAGTTTCAAAGCTTACTAAAAGATACACTCAAAACTCTGATGAAAGAAACAAAGAATAAATAATATTCCATGTTCACGGATAGGAAGACCCAATACTGTCAAGATGTCAATTCTTCCCAGCTTGATCTGTAGATTCAATGCAATTCCCATAAAAATTCCTGCAAACTTTTTGTGAACATCAAGAAACTGAGTATATGGAGAAGCAAAAGACCCAGAATAGCCATGTCACCGCTGAAGGAGAACAAAATTGGAGGACATACTACCTGACTTCAAGAATTACTGTAAACCCATGGTAATTAAGACAGTGTGTGATACTGATAAAAGAATAGACTGTCCATCAATGGAACAAAATAAAGGGCCCAGACATCAACCCACATAAATATAGTCAACCGATTTTTGATAAAAGAGCAAAGGCAATACAATGGAAAAAAGATAGTCTTTCAAGAAATAGTGCTGGAACAACTAGACATCCATGTGAAAAAAATGAACCTAGGCCCAGACTTCATTAACACTGTTCACAAAAATCATAGGCCTATATGTAAATGCAAAACTATAAAACTCCTGGAGGATACTTGGGTATGGTGATCACTTTTTAGATACAACACTAAAGGCAAGATATATAAGAGAAATAACTGGTAAACTGGACCTCATTAAAATTTAAATTCTCTTCTCTGTGAAAGACACTGTCAAGAGCATGACAAGACAAGCCAAAGACTGGTAGAAATATTTGCCAAAGTCATATCTGATAAAGGATTGTAATCCAAAATATATAAAGAACTTTTAAAATGCAACAATAAGAGACAAACAACCCAATTTAAAAATGAATAAAAACTTGAACATGAGCCTCACCAAAAAAGAATATATAGATGTCAGATAAGAATAAGAAATGGTTGTGGAGTATAACAACGAAGCAAAACTGAAGGAACAAAATAGCAGCAGACTCAGAGACTCCAAGAAGGGACTAGTGGTTACCAAAGGGGAGGGGTGTGGGAGGGCGGGAGAAGGGGATTGAGGGGTATTATGTTTAGTACACATGGTGTGGGGAGTCATGGGGAAAACAGTGTAGCACAGAGAAGGCAAACAGTGAATGTTACTACACTGAAGGACAGTGACTGCACTGGGGTATGGGTGGGGACTTGATAATATGGGTAAATGTAGTAACCCCATTGTTTTTTCATGTGAAACCTTCACACGAGTGTATATCAGTAATACCTTAATAAAAAAAAAATAAGAAATGATGCTCCACATCCTTTGTCATTATGGAAATGCAAAAATAATAATGAGAACCATTCTGCATCTACTAGAATGGCAAAAATCCAAAACACTGACAGCACTAAGTATTGACAAGGATGTGGAGCAACCGGAGCTCTCATTCACTGCTGGCGGGAATGCAAGATGGCACAGCCACTTTGGAAGACAGTTTGGCAGTTTCTTACAAAACTAAACATACTCATGTGAATCAGTGATTGTGCTCCTTGGTAATTACCCAAATGAGAGGAACACTTACATCTACACAAAAACTTGCACATGGATGTTTATAGCAACTTTGTTCATAATTGCCAAAACTTGGAAGCAACCAAAATTTCATTCAGTAGGTGAATGTATAAATAAACGGTGGTACATCCAGACAGTGGAATATTACCCTGCACTGAAAATGAGCTGTCATGCTATGAAAAGATATGGACGAAGCTTAACTGAACATTACTAAGCAAAAAAAGCCAATCTAGAAAGGCTACATACTGTTTGATTCCAACTATGACTTTCTGGAAAAGGCAAAGCTAGAAAGAGAGTAAAAACTCAGAGGTGTCCAGTGTGGGGGCAGGTTTGGGGGACATCAAGGAGAGAGCAGCGGAGGGCAGCCAGGCCAGCAGGACAGGTATTTTCTCATTCATAGGTGTGTTTGTTTGTCAGGCAACGTGCTCAGGAGTCCTGGGGGTGTGTAAAGGGCCCCAGGTGCCCGAGTGGCACCAAGCTAAGGTCAGAGCTGTGAACCTGTGAGGTGACTGCAGGGTGAAGCATAGGCCTGGGCAGGGCTAGGTTAAAAGTAATGAGCAAGATGGGCCATCATCATAGGTGTCTGTGTGCTTGTGCAGAAAGCTCAGGGCTGTGACTTGTGGGCATGGCATCCCTTCTGATGTGACGCTCTCAGAAGGGCACACATCACTTCTGTGGCATTCTTGCCAAACATGAATAGCCTCAGTCTAATCATGTGAAAACATGAGAAAAAATTAAAATACTACTGGTGTTCCTCAGCAAGGCCAGAGTCATTGTCCAATTGTCCTGGATCAGAGTTGAATAAGGACACATGACCCCAGATCGGATCCTGGGTCAAAAAAAAGGACATTCTGGAACAGTTGCTGAAAACTGGATAAGGTCCGTACATTCATTAGTAATCTTGGGTCACTGTTATTCCCCAGGTTCAAATCACAATACTATTAAATAACATGCTAACCTGGGAGGAGGCTGGGTGAAGGGTGTACAGCATTCTTTGTACTGTGTTTGAAAACAACTTTATTGAGGTATAATTTGTATACCACAAAACTTGCCCATTTTAGAGTATAATTCAATGACTTTCTTTTTTTGGTATCGTTAATCTATAATAACATGTGCAACATTATGGTTACTAAACTCCCCACTTCATCAGGTCCCCCCCCATCACATACCCCATTACAGTCACTGTCCATCATCGTAGTGAGATGCTATAGAATCACTACTTGTCTTCTCTGAGTTGTACAGCCCTCCCCATGTCCCCCCTACATTACATCTGGTAATCGTAATGCCCCTTTTTCCCTCTTATCCCTCCCTTCCCACCCATCCTCCCCAGTCCCTTTCCCTTTGGTAACTGTTAGTCCATTCTTGGGTTCTGTGAGTCTGCTGCTGTTTTGTTCCTTTGGTTTTTTTCTTTGTTCTTATACTCCACAGATGATACTTGTCTTTTTCCTCTTGGCTTATTTCACTGAGCATAATACCCTCTAGCTCCATCCATGTTGTTAAAAATGGCTGGATTTGTTTTCTTTTTATGGCTGAATAATATTCCATTGTGTATATGTACCACTCTTTATCCATTCATCTACTGATGGACACTTAGGTTGCTTCCATTTCTTGGCTATTGTAAATAGTGTTGTGATAAAAATAGGGGTGCATATGTCTTTTTCAAACTGGGCTGCTACATTCTTAGGGTAAATTCCTAGGAATGGGATTCCTGGGTCAAATGGTATTTCTATTTTGAGTTTGTTGAGGAACCTCCATACTGCTTTCCACAATGGTTGAACTAATTTGCATTCCCACCAGCAGTGTAGGAGCGTTCCCCTTTCTCCACATTCTTGCCAACATTTGTTGTTGTTTGTGTTTTGGATGTTGGCCATCCTTACTGGTGTGACGTGATATCTCATTGTGGTTTTAATTTGCATTTCTCTGATGATTAGTGATGTGGAGCATCTTCTCATGTGCCTGTTGGCCATCTGAATTTCTTCTGTGGAGAAGTCTCTATTCAGATCCTCTGCCCATTTTTTACTTGGATTATTTGCTTTTTGTTTGTTGAGGTGCGTGAGTTCTTTATATATTTTGGATGTCAACCCCTTATCAGATATGTCATTTATGAATATATTCTCCGATACTGTTGGATGTCTTTTTGTTCTACTGATGGTGTCCTTTGCTATACAGAAGCTTTTCAGCTTGATATAGTCCCACTTGTTCATTTCTGTTTTTGTTTCCCTTTCCCAGGGAGATATGTTCATGAAGAAGTTGCTCATGTTTATGTCCAAGAGATTTTTGCCTATATTTTTTTCTAAGAGTTTTATGGTTTCATGACTTACATTCAGGTCTTTGATCCATTTTGAGTTTACTCTTGTGTATGGTGTTAGACAGTAATCCAGTTTCATTCTCTTACATGTAGCTGTCCAGTTTTGCCAACACCAGCTGTTGAAGAGGCTGTCACTTCCCCATTGTATATCCATGGCTCCTTTATGGTATATAAATTGACCGTATATGTTTGGGTTAATGTCTGGCCTCTCTATTATGTTCCACTGGTCTGTGGGTCTGTTCTTGTGCCAGTACCAAATTGTCTTGATTACTGTGGCTTTGTATTCTTTATCTCTTGCTACTTTCTTTGTTTTGAAGTCTATTTTGTCCGATACAAGTACTGCAACACCTGCTTTTTTCTCCCTGTTGTTTGCATGAAATATCTTTTTCCATCCCTTCACCTTTAGTCTGTGTATATCTTTGGGTTTGAGGTGAGTCTCTTGTAAGCAGCATATAGATGGGTCTTGCTTTTTTATCCATTCAGTAACTCTGTGTCTTTTGATTGGTGCATTCAGTCCATTTACATTAAGGGTGATTATTGATAGATATGTACTTATTGCCATTGCCAGCTTTAGATTCATGGTTACCAAAGGTTCAAGGGTAGCTTCTTTACTATCTAACAGTCTAACTTAACTCTCTTGTTAAGCTATTATAAACACAGTCTGATGATTCTTTATTTCTCTCCCTTCTTATTCTTCCTCCTCCATTCTTTATATTCTAGGTGTTTCATTCTGTACTCTTTTACGTTTCCTTTGGCTGTTTTTGTGGATAGTTGATTTTATTTTTTGCCTTTCGTTAGTTTTTGGATGGTCTGCTTTCTTTGCTATGATATTATTTTCTCTGGTGACATCTTTTTAGCCTTTGAAGTGCTTCCATCTAGAGCAGTCCCTTTAAGATATCCTGTAGAGGTGGTTTGTGGGAGGCAAATTCCCTCAACTTTCGCTTGTCTGGGAATTGTTTAATCCCTCCCTCAAATTTAAATGATAATCGTGCTGGATACAGTATTCTTGGTTCAAGGCCCTTCTGTTTCATGGCGTTAAATATATCATGCCATTCTCTTCTGGCCTGTAAGGTTTCTGTTGAGAAGTCTGATGATAGTCTAATGGGTTTTCCTTTGTAGGTGATCTTTTTTCTCTCTCTGGCTGCCTTTAATACTCTGTCCTTGTCTTTGATCTTTGCCATTTTAATTATTATGTGTCTTGGTGTTGTCTTCCTTGGGTCCCTTGTGTTGGGAGATCTGTGGTCTTCTGTGGTCTGAGAAACTATTTACTTTCCCAGATTGGGGAAGTTTTCCTCAATTATGTCTTCAAGGACACTTTCTATCCCTTTTTTCTGTCTCTTTTTCTTCTGGTACTCCTATAATGCAAATATTGTTCTTTTTGGATTGGTCACACAGTTCTCTTAATATTCTTTCATTCCTAGAAATCCTTTTATCTCTCTCTGCCTCAGCTTCTCTGTACTCCTGTTCTCTGATTTCTATTCCATTAACTCTCTTGCACCTTCCAGTCTGCTCTTAAGTCCGTCAATCGATTGTTTCATTTCTGTAATGTCCCTCCTGACTTCCTCCCTTAACTCTTGCATATTTCTCTGTAGGTCCATCAGCATGGTTATGACTTTTATTTTGAATTATTTTTCAGGAAGATTGTTTAAATCTATCCCACCAGGCCCTCTCTCTGGTTTTGTCTGGGTGATCTTTGACTGGACTATATTCTTCTGTCTTCATGGTGATAGAAGTGGTCGCAGGCAGGTGCCACATGTGTCAGCTTGGAGAACAAAGTCCCTTCCTGCTTGTTCTTCTTGCCCTTCTCCGCAGCCTGTGCTGGTT
Organism: Smutsia gigantea; assembly: GCA_032199065.1. Taxonomy (NCBI): domain Eukaryota; kingdom Metazoa; phylum Chordata; class Mammalia; order Pholidota; family Manidae; genus Smutsia; species Smutsia gigantea. The sequence goes on along the minus strand of JAVSCE010015054.1, from coordinate 8,838 downwards.
ACCCACACACCAGGAGGCAGTCTCTGGGATAATCCCCTGAGCTGCCGTATGCAGGACCACCCTCAGGCTAGCCTAGAGCACTGTGGGGGTTTGCAGCCATGCCGGGTGCCTTCTGGACCTTGCTCTGGCTTCTGCGGCCCTTCCCGGTTAGCTGCGCACCCACTGGGAGGAGATTCTGTGTTGTTGCTGTGGGCGGGGCCTCTCTCCCACTGATCCACAGCTGTGGCGGATCTACCAGACCGTTTGCAGCGCCAGCCAGGGGGAACGAATGGCAGGCTGCTTATCTCCATGAGGGGCTTCGGCGAGGCTGCTTTACCTGGCAGCTGGTTATGGGGCCCCAAATTCCTCAAGATTCCCAGCCTGCTGGCTGAGTGTGCTGGGACGATTTTGTTCTGCTGTTGGGCCCTTGTTTCTTTAAGACTTTTAAAAAAGCGCCCGCTTTTCTTTTGTCCCTGGGGAGCCGGCTGTGGGGACCCGCTTGCAGTCTTCATTTTGGATCCTGCCCTTCCATGTCTCTAATCTCCAATCTACCTTGCGATGTGTGTCTGTGCTCCCGATGCAGATCACCAGGGCTGGTTATTTAGCAGTCCTGTGCTTCCACTCCCTCCCCACTCTGATTCTTTTCCTCCCTCCGGTGAGCTTGGGTGGGGGAGTGCTTGGGTCCTGCCAGGTCGCAGCTTTGTATCTTACCCGCTTCATGAGGCACTGAGTTCTCGCAGATATAGCTGTAGCCTGGCTGTTGTATTGTATCTTCTGGTCTCTCTTTTAGGAAGAGTTGTATTTGTAGTATTTTCACAAATATATATGGTTTTGGGAGGAGATTTCTGCCGTCCTGCTCACGCCGCCATCTTTGACCCCCTCCAATTCAGTGACTTTTACTAAATGTATCAAGTTGTGCAAACATCCCAATGTTGGGAAGAGTTAGGTTCGGTATTGCAGGGATGCTGGACAGAGTGAAGCCTAAGTCAAGAAAGCAAGCAGGTTTATTATTCTCTGTATCAGAGCAGCCCAACCTCTTCTCTGACAGGCCCCAAGTGATCAGGGAGGGCTTCTTTTCCTGTGGTTTACAAGGGCTTCTGGCAGGGTGATCAATGCTAATAGGCACTGATTGACAGCTCAGTAGTTACCTCTTCTTACTGGTTGGAGACACACACCTGTGGTCGTCTGACCCCTTCTGTTATGTCTGGCTTCCTGCCTGACACCTGTCACCCAGTTTTAGAACACTGACATCACCCTGTCAGCCTTAGGCTAGTGATATGTTTTGTTTCTTAATTTGCCAGTTTGGAGATTTCATGTTAAGAGAATCATCCCACATGTGGTTTTGTGTGTCTGCCACAACAGCATAATGTTTTGAGTTCTGCGTACTATTTTAGTGGAACAATTGGTGAAATGCTTAGCGTCTGAGTTGGGCATGCTTGCAGTGGTCTATTGTACTGAAGCTGCTGTGGTTTCTTTTCAACATAAGGGTTCTTTGGGCCTTTCTAGTCCCTAGAGATCCTTCATGAACTCAGCTTCCAAAAGGTTCCTCAGGGCCACTAGGGGCTCTAGTACAGAGGGCTTAGGTCCCAGGTCACAGAGGCTTAGGGAGGGGCCTTTTCACTTCCCTATGATTCCTCAGGGCTGCCCAGGAGGATGGGTGGGTGGCCTGGGCCTGGAGGGCCTCAGGCTGGACCTCTGTCAGCCTGGCCGGGACCTCAGAGGCTGGGGAAGCTCAGAGGGTGGGTGAGTCAACTGAGGGGTCTGTGGGGAGCTCCAGGGGCTAAGACCCCAGTTGCTGCCTGGACATCTGCCCAGGGACTTCCTCAGAAGCTGATGTTGGGCCCCAGCTTCCTGTTGCCAGGGCAGAAGGGGATGAGTTTGGAAGGAAGGATGTCCAGGCCTCAGGGGAAATGAGTGTGGCAGAGAGGAGAACCTGAACACGTGCAGACCCACACTCAGGCCCACGACACACTAAGCCCAGGGGCCTTGGAGATGTGTGGTTCAGGTGAACGCCCTCCAGGAGGCCTGACGGGAGCACAGGCTGCGAGCAGGGGGCTGGGGTCAGGACAGGTTTCAGGGAGGAAAGGGGCTGAGTGGGTGAAGAGCAGGCTTGGGTGTGACTGGCATCTGCTCCCCGGCACTCATCTGCTACTGGGCTTCTGTGCCCAGCATCTGGTTCCCTGAGGGTGATGATGACAAAGGGCGCTCACTGGGCGCTGGCCAGGCTGTGAGAGGGGGAAGGGGGCTTTGGGGAGGCCAGCAGGCAACAAAGCCGTGAGGCTGGAATGTGAGCTTGGGAGCAGCAAGTGCAGGGCTCCAGCGGTCACAGGGCCCTGACATGTGGAGGACCCCCATAGTGACCAGGCAGAGGGGTGCCAAGGTCTCGCGGTGGCCCAGGGCCGGGTGCAGCAGCCCCTCCCTCCTGCAGCACAGCCTGTGCTGTGGCCTTGCTGGCTCGGGCCTCTGCTTGTCTACCAGTCTGACTCTGCCACGACCAAAAACCCACCTCCAACCAGCTTAAGCCAAAAGGAGAAGTGGCCGCTGTATTATAAAACGGAAAGTCTAACTGGCCAGAGGGTGTTCCAGGCAAGGTGGCCCCAGGGTTCCAGGACCTGAGCCACCTTGCTCCTCACAGCTGTGTGGCCCTGTGTTGGCTCCATCCTCTTCAGGGTAGCCAATGGCCCTAGATGACCCTTAGAAATCTCCATCCCCACTTGGGGCTCCCTTTCCAAAACTAAGGAAATTTCCAGAACTGCATCTCCCTGGCTTGAATCAGCCTTAGCTCACGGTCAGTTTTGGCCTGCATGTCCTTCCCACAGGCCTGGGAGGGAGGGAGGCAACTGTGCCCAGACCACAGTCCTGGAGTGTAGAAAGGTGGGCCTCCGAAGGAAGGATACCAGGCAGTCAGAAATGGCAGGTGACTGTTCCAGCATCAGAGGACCAGAAGACTATGGGCCCAGCCATGGTGAGTGGGCTGACCCACCCTGCCAGGCCAGCCAGGTGGTCTTCAAGATGGCTCATGTACTTGGAGCCCAGGAAGCTGTGAGGCTGGGGGGCTTCAGGTTTCCTGGAAGGGAGCTGGTACTTGGTTGTGCCCAGGGTGGGCTGGGTGCTTGCACTGCCCCGCAGTCAGTTGTTTGTTACAAAACAGCCCTGGGTGGGGGTGGTGTACAAGTCAGGGTGTCAGGGCTGCGACCCCATTTGGATCCTGTGACCTGTGTCCAGGAGAGACGATGGGGCAGGGTGGGGCTTGGAAGGTGACCCTTGGGGGTGGATGTGAGAATGAGTGGTGGTAGGAGGGAAGTAGTGGCAGTGCAGGGGGTTCAGGTGGGGGCCCCTATGTTCTTGACCAGACTCAGGACAAGGGGAGGTCTGGAAGGCCAACTGGAACTTGCTGAGGGTGCTGGGCCTGGGGGAGGGACACCGAGTCCACATGGCAGCCTAACACTGAGGCTGGAACATGCTGGGGGGAGCACTTGGGTTCTGCCAATCCAGGGCTAGGCACGGACAGGGCAAGAGTGACTGAGAGGAAGTGGCCGGGCTCTCTGCAGCTGGATGCTGTGTCCTGCTCGCCTCCATCTGGCTCTGGTTTCCGCCCCCTTAGCCTGACCAGGCTCCTGGTGCTCTCTGGCTGCGCTCATACCCCTGCCCCACCCCCCCCACATTGAAAAGGGGCGGGGAGAATGGGCCACTCTTCTACGGGGCCAGCCTCTACGCAGATAGGGACTGAGAAGAGCTCTGCAGCTAGTCCTACGCTGGTGCCTGACAGAACTGCCTGAACCATGAAGGACGAAGTGGCTCTTCTGGCCACCGTCACCCTTCTGGGAGTCCTGCTGCAAGGTGGGCGGGGCCCTGTTTGGGAGGTGGTGGGCCTCAGACCCCGGTGGCCTGCCTCTGCTCTCCAGGCTCTGGGGAGCTGCCCAGGACCCAGGCCCAGGTGAGGAGCAGGGACTCAGGCTGGCACTTTCCCAGAGTGGTAGGGAGGAAGCCCTGGGGGTGCCCCCAAGGTCAACTGTGAGACTCAGCAGGGACCAAGGCTGAGAGGGTGCCTGGCCAAGGGGACAGGCAACAAGATGGAGAAAAGCCACTGAGGGACGACTGGAGTAGGGACGCCAAGCACCTGGCTTGGGGCGGGGGGACTGGGCCTCAGACAGCAAAAAGAACCCTGGAAGAGAACGGGTGGGCATTCCCCTGTGGCAGCCAGGCTTTGCCTGTGTTTTGAAAGTCAAATGAAAGAGGAGCCAAGTGCCGACTCAGGGTGACCGCGCCCCTCCCGCGGACGGGTGCCCCTGTGACTCTGCCTCCTCCCCAGACACCCAAGGGAGGGTGGAGGGGCACAGGATGTCTCGGGGCCCCAGGCCCACACCCTGCCCTCCCCATTGAGCTGCGTGGACTCAGAGCAAACCCAGAGTCGAGCAGAGACTGCAGGTCCCCTTGGGAGGGCTTCGCAGGGGCCGTGCCGAGGTCAGCCTGGAGACGGGAGGAAAAAGGTGCGGGGCCAGACGGAGGCTGCGGGCGTCGGGGAGGCCAGACGTGACCCCCGCCCCTCTTCGCCACAGCCTACTTCTCCCTGCGGGTGATCTCGGCGCGCAGGGCCTTCCGTGTGGCGCCACCGCTCACCACCGGCCCGCCCGAGTTCGAGCGCGTCTACCGAGCCCAGTGAGGCGCGGGGCAGGGAGCCAGCGAGCCCGGGGCGGGGCAGGGTCCGAGGTCCCCGGCCGGCGCCCTCATGCCGCCCCGTCCCCGCCGCAGAGTGAACTGCAGCGAGTACTTCCCGCTGTTCCTCGCCACGCTCTGGGTCGCCGGCATCTTCTTTCACGAAGGTCTGGTTGCGGGCAAGGGGCCAGGCACCGGAGGCCCGGGGGTCCCGGCGCCAGTGGGCTCACCTGGCCCCCGCCCGGCTCTGCCAGGTGCGGCGGCCCTGTGCGGCCTGGTCTACCTGTTCGCGCGCCTCCGCTACTTTCAGGGCTACTCGCTGTCGGTGCAGCAGAGGTGAGAGAACCCGGGCGGGGCTCCCGGGGAGACCCAGCGGCGCCCAGGAAAACACTGCTCCTGGGCTTGTGGGCGGGGTCTGGGCCCCCGCCGCCGGGGACCAGGCTACTCGTTGGAGGCGGGCCCCTTTCTGGGGGCTGGTGGGCGGGCCCTGGCGGAAGTGGGCGGGCGGCGGTGAGCCTGGCCTCCTATCGCTCCGCCCCCGCTGAGCCCCGTCCGCAGGCTGGCCCCGCTGTACGCGAGCGCGCGAGCGCTCTGGCTGTTAGTGGCTCTGGCGGCGCTCGGCCTGCTGGCCCACTTCCTCCCGGCCGCGCTGCGCTCCGCGCTACTCAGACAGCTCCGGACGCTACTGCCCAGGGCCTGAGACCCAGGACGCCCGGTCGGCAGAGCGGGAGAAGAGCCAGAGCCTCCTGGAGGACGGGGGAGGGGTGCTGGCCCCCCAGTGTCCAATTAAAAGTGCCCGTGACCGGACGCCGAGTGCGCTCTCTGGGTCGGAGGGGCCGCGCATTGCGGCCTAGGAGCCTGGAAGCGCCCAGCTCCTGGCCGCAGCCGTCGGGTCGGCGTTCTGGGGCTAGGGCCGAGGAAGAAAAGGGGCCTCCCATCGCCCGGGCAGGGCTCGAGCCGGTCCTCTTCCGCCCTGCCCGGGGGACGGAGGAGCTGGGTTCACCCCACCGCACCCCCTGCGTTCAGCGCGCTCTTCGCCTGCCCTCTCCCCTGAGGCCTGCCCTTTGCTCACCCGCAGCCGCCCTCTTCCTCGTCGCATGGCCTTCACAACTGACACCAACCAGGTCTCTATAACAGCACAGGTGTGCAGGCCACCTTGCCACGGAGAAGTGGGGACGACCACAAATGTGGTCAGAGTAGTCAGAATAGACTCTCTGAAGGAAAGGTCCGGGTGCCTTGGCGGGCCTGACCCAGGGAAGGCCTGTCCACCCGACAGAGTGCCCCTAAAGATGTGACTTAGCCAGTCGGCAGGGAGAGATTTGCAGGCAGGGCAACAGCGTGTGCAAAGGCCCCGAAGTGGGCGGGAGACCCTAAAATATATCAGAAACAGGGAGGGGAAGTTAAGCAGGGTTTCAGGGACAGTGGACAAGGGCAGGGCTGAGTCCCATGAAGGAGGATAGGTGGCAGATACCTTCGGCAGTTGGGACAGAATGATGGAGGCCAAGAGAGCGCACTTAAGGTTGTGGGGGTGGCTTTCAGCGCTGGGATATGGACCTGTACAACATGCCGCGAGGCAGGGGGGACACAAGGGAGAGCAGAGCTGGGGGAAGGTGGGCTCGGAGGTCGCGCTCACTGATGGTGTGGCCTGGCCTCCCCACCAGCAGGAGGGAGCTCCCAGCACTCACAAGGGAGGCACACAGTTGATTAACCCTTTATTACAAGTCACGCCTTATAGAAGTATATGTGGACTTACGTGAAAAAATCAAATGTATCCAAGAATAAAAAACACAGCACATGTAGTAGTATATGCATTCCAGTGTTCGCGCCGGAGCAGCAGGCGCCCAGGAAAAAGCTCTTCTAAAACATCCTGGCTCCAGCAGGCCGGGTGTGGACAGTTCCGGGCAGCATGGGCCAGCCTCAGGCACAGTGTGGGGGCCGCCTGCCTCCTCCCGCGGCCAGGCGGGCAGGGGCAGCACCAGCTCCTGGGATCTCCGGGCCAGCAGCGTCCCCAGGCCGGCGAGCATGGCACCAGGCAGACCCTTCAAGCTGGGCGGCCGCTCCTGGCTCTCTGGGGGGCAGCAGCAACGACCTCCCAGGTCTTGGGGGGCTTCAGGGCCAGCCGAAGTGCACCCTCGGAAGCCCTCGGCTTAGTCGGCCTTTTTCAGGAAGATCTGGAGAGGCCAGGCTCAGAGTTAGCTGGGGAGCTCTGTCTACCCCCCACCCCCCCCACTGGCCGCCAGAACAGCTCCCTGCCCAGCCCTGCCTCACCTCACTCAGAATAACCCACACTGGAGAGTCTGTCTGGATGGAGAGGCGTAGTGCTTCCAGGGGCCCGAAGGCAGGGTCCACCTCTCCTTCTGCCACACCCTTGTAGAAGGAGCCTGGGGGAGGGCAGCACTGAGCGGTTGCCCCAAGGCCCCAGCCCAGCCCAGCCTCCCACCCCCAGCCCCCCACCTGCTCCAGCTCACCAATCTGGAGGTAGCCGTCTGGGCTCCGCGGATACCGCAGGGTGGCTGAGCGGCCTTCTTGCAGGGCCTCCTTGTCAGACTGGGGGTTCTGGGGGCAAAATCCTGGACTGAAGCGAGCAGCTGTGGAGGGCCAGGCCTCAGGGCACACCTGCGCCCTACCACACTCACGTCAAAGGGCAGCACCTCCACAGATGTGTTGAAGAGCTTGTCCTCTGGGTGCTCAATGTTCCCGCTGCGAAAGAAGAACCTGTGGCCAGAGGGGCCTGTGAGCTGTTGCAAGAGTGAAGCAAGGCCCTGCACGCTGCCCAGCAGAGGAGACACCTGACCTGGGCCAGGAGTGCAAGAGGGGCCCTGGGGTGCTGGGCAGGCTGGACACCACTGGGGGCAATCTTTGACCGCACAAGGCAACCAGGGCCTTATCTGTAGGGACAATGGTGACATGGGCGCTGCCTGATAGTCTTTACAAGGCGGCTACCGCCATGAGCCCCACGTTCCAGATAAGGAGATGGAGGCAATGCTGCGGTTAGGTAATGGGCTGGCGGTCACTGAGGGGCATCTGCAGGCCCAGATATCTGTGAGGAGCCACACCCTGGTAGCCACCCTGCCCTCCCCCATGGTGCTGGCACTGACCGCTCAAGGCGCAGCGGCTGGAAGAAGCGGAAGCGGATGAAGTCCCCTGCAGCAGGTGTGAAGGCCCAGAAGAAATCCTCCCGGAGATAGGCCTTCTCCAGGGTGAAGTGCTGGTAGGTCTTGAGGCTCGTGCTCACCTCTGCTGGCGGGTTCACATGCTCCTTCCGCAGTGCCTGCTTCCCAAAGTCCTTGTCCTGCAGCCGAGGGACAGTGGTGATGGAGCAGGCCCTGGGCCTGCCCTACCACCCCCTGCCCCACCTCACCCCAGGCTCTGCCTGTACGTGGCAGGGCTCTGGGGCAGCACAGCCCACCTTCAGTTTCTGGATCTTGCCCGCCAGTGAGGAGTGAGTGCCCACGTGCTGGAAGAGGGATGGCTTGAAGCGGATCCGCAGGTTGGCCTTCTGCCGGTCACAGTGCTTCTGTGGAAGAAGTGACAGCCTAGGGCTCAGCTCAGCATCGCTTCCCAGGACAGCATTTCTCCTTGTGCCAGGCGTGTGGATGCCGACACAGTCCCTGCTGGAGGATGCACTGCCCAAGGCCCCGCCTGCTCCTGCAGTCCTGCTCACCGCGTCCTTCTCGGGGTTGCAGACCTTCACCCACAAGATATGGTCCAGGAGCCAGTCGATGGGCTTGTCCCGGTAGAACATGAGGATGAACTCCACAATCAGGCTCAGGTCCAGCGACTTGAACATTTTTCCTGGAAGCAGGAATGGGGGGGGAAGCGGTGCTCAGTGGGCAGATCTGCCCTGCCCTGTGTCCTTACTCCCTGTGGGGGCCACTGGGGAGGGTCCCCCACAAACCCTGTGGCCAGCTGCAGGCAGGTGCAGGCACAGGGGGCAGACAGGGATGGTGAGCTGCAACCTCTCCTCGCAGAGGACGGGTGGGAACAGGCCAGGAGGGGCTGTAGCGGGCACCTCAGGCCAAGCTCAGAACAGGACCCTGGGTAGTACTGGGGCCTGGGAACAGGGCAGGGCTGAGAAATGAGGACAGAAAGGCAGAGGGGGGCTGACTGTGGGGCTCCGGTCAGGTGGGGGGTGTGGTGGGGGTGGCACACCAATGAAGCCCAGCTGGGAGAACTCCAGGATCATCCAGTCCTCGGAGGGCT
>JAVSCE010015053.1:0-36519 GCA_032199065.1 Smutsia gigantea | reverse complement strand
GAGCATAGACATGGCAGCGTTTGCCAGTGGTTCTTGGAAAGCCATCTATATGAAAAGGGTAAACAAATCCTTAAATTTATACTGTGGTGCCATCTGATCCCAAGCCAACAGGTGCTTTAGAAGCACAGTCTATGATCCTGTCATTCCAGTTCCTTCTTCCATTCAGCATCTACCTGTGCCAGGCCCTCTGCTGGAACGTATGGGTTCCTGTAAGATTCAGCCTCTGCTCGCAAGGAGCTAATATTTTCGTGCAGGAGTCCACAGACAGTCGTGATGCAGTGATAGGGGCCATAATGTGGAACACAGAAGAGGAGCAGGTATGAGGAGGCCAGAAAAGGCTCTGTAGGGGAGTGACACTTGACTCCCAAGGAGAGACAGGGTGTATGCAGAGAGCAGAATAAGGCACTTTAATAATGTTCTTTGGGTTCCACAGCTTGGAAGACTATTGTAGACACAAGACCCCAGATGAGAAGCAGCCGTGACTTCTGGCTGGCCGCCCTTGCATTCCCAATGTCATGTCATGGTTCTGTGCCTTGCTGGACCTCCAGACGACCCAGCCAGCTGGCCTGCAGCCTTCCTGTGGCTGTGCACCGCCAAGGCTACACTGACTCAAGCCACGTCTTATAAAGCCTGCGCAACACAATCTAATCACAGTATGGGCCTCTAAGCAGATTTTTTATCTTGGGAGGGAGAAGGTACTACACATAACAAAAAAATGTTATCTGTGGAAACATTACTCATTTAACTTACCATATGATGAGTTTTGTAAGTTTTTTAGTAATCCACTTACACCTTCTCCCCAACGTTATGGTAATTCTAGAGCCCCTGCTTGCGATTCTACTGCATGGGAGGTGCTCTCTGCTGTCTGTGATGGGGAGGATAGCAAGGCCGTTCCGCCAGCGGCACATGCCCACACAGGCTGTCTGAAGTGAGAGCTCCCTGAGAGGCCTGTCCCTGTGGTGACGTGAGCCCTCGGTGCTCCTGTGAGAGCCAGCAGGTGGACGTGACTGTTTTCTGGAGAGAAGGCTGGACATAACCCTTTATTCCAAACCTCCTGAGGAAAGTTGGTTGCCGTGGGGAGATCCCTTCGGCCCTGGATGGCCAACATGGCACTTACAGAAGGGAACAAATGTGGCTGTCAAGAGGTCACATGGCTTTTACCCTCAGAGTAATATTTTCAGAAATTCCAATTTAAAGCGTATGGTGGTACTTAAAATTTTTTTTTTTCTGAATGTTGTACACCTAGGCCTCTCAGTGATGCTAATTGTTTATAGGGAGCTTACCCACCTGTTCCCATTCTCTAGAATCGGCTGGTTACTATGCTGTGAACTTCAACCTTTGCTTCTGTTTACTTTCAGGGAAGTCGCAACTTCCTGTCTAGTATTCAAGTAAATGACTGTAAGCTCTTAGAGGATTCATCTGGCTAAGATGATTTGAAAGGGACAAAGACCAATGGATAGTTGTCTGAGACTGTAGTTAATAGTCGTGCAAGTAAGCCTGCTGCCATTTGGTTAACTGGGGCGCCAGGAAATACTAAAAGCATCCAATTAATACACATTATTCAACATATTTACACACACTGAACTATTTCAAACCAGTATTGCTGGAATAAAGACAAAATAATACTGTGTATTTACATAACACCATAACACCTTTCATTAGAAAAATCTCAAGCCTTCGCTAACTTACCAAGCTTCACAACACCCCATGAGGTGTGTCGGAAGTAAGGTAGAACAATAAACAAGAAGTTGATGAAGGGAGGAAGGCAGGGGTGCCTGCATAGGGAAGCAAGCCTCCTGTTGGGTAGCCCCTCAATCAAGTTCAGGTCCCCTCCCCCCCATAAGGAAACGTGGACTGCAGTGACCGTGGATTTTAGCATGTTTTTGTACATCTTTCCAATCTAGACTGAAGCCTTTATTTTACTTAAGTTGAGTTGACAGGAGTGATGAGCTGGAGAGATGCAGAGTTATATCTACACTGCATCTGGCCACCTGACCCATTGTTTGACTTTCCTAGGTCAAACCAAATGTCATGTCCTTTTTCTCCTTAGCCAGGGTTTTTACTAGAGAATGACAATCCATTCTCCAGAAGTGTCTAAAGGCAGCCACCCATGTGCTAATCAGTGGGAAAGACAGTGCAAGCCATCTGGGAGGGTCAGGGTTGATGGGAACGAATTGGAGCTCAGGCCTGCCTCAGTGGCAGCCGCTATCCAGCATCTCCAGACTCAGAGAACTTCCCAGGACTTCTGTGGAGCACCCAGGGCTGGCCTGGGGCTTGGTGCAGTGGAAGGGCAAGAGAACACATGTGAACAGAAGAACAGACCAATGGGAGCTGTGAACCATGCATTTAGATTTTTAAATTGCATGCATCAGCATCTTTGAATGAATTTTGCATGTAATTTTCTATTGGGTTTCCAGAAAGTTTAGTGCTGGAACTTAGTACTCATTGGGTTATGCTACATAGTGGATTCATTCACCTGGTCCTTTCAGGAAAATGAAGAGCTTTCTCCCTGTAAGCCTTCCTAGCAGTAAAGTCTGGATGTTGGCCTAACCTCCCTGATTTTTGTGTAATTTAGGTGTCACAGATACCCACAGAACTACCCATGGAGGATAGTTTTCAGACACTATAATTTAGGTGTCTCTGAAATGTAATAAATAGAGCTTTGTCTGGGTTTTGGAAATACTGTTTTCTTCCCAAACAGCTGTTCATTTGTATTAACGATTTTCTCTCCCTAGAGAGGCAGAGTTTTTTTTTTTAGTTAAAATCTTGTCCCCCTTTTCATCCTGTCGGCTGTGCTCAGTCAGTGGTTGGGGTGTTGCTTTCAGTGTCCCTGTGCACATGGGCCGGTGAGCAGCCTGACCTCGGGGGTTCCAGAAGCGGCTAGCGCTCTCTTTGCCCCAGCTTTGCCAGACCATCACTTCATGGCTTCGTGGGGCTGGCCCGTCCCACTGCCTTTTCAGTGCAGCTAAGACTGCTTGGGAAAAGGCATGTCAGCACCACGTGCAGGATGCACAGGTCTTTGTTTGCCCCGTCTTGCACTGGCAAAGCGGAGGACACTTGGCTTTTCATGTTGGGGGCCGCAGTTAGCACCCAAAGTGGCAATTTATGAGGCGATGATGACAGTGGTGGTGACTATGAGGTCTGGCCGCGGCAGCTACCAAGTAGATACCAGCCCCTCCCCTCCAAGAGGTCACAACCCCCTTGGGCCTAGAAAAGACCTTTGCACATGAGAAAAAGAAAGTAGTAAACATGTATATAAACACATACACATAAAATTTCCTAACAACCTTCTGAGATAGGTAGATGGGACAAGTATTGTTAAAATTAGTTGAGTTTGAATTCTGCCTCAGAGGGGCTAAATGTCACCAAACTCCCATGGCTGGTAGCCTGCACATCATACCTTTCCTACTTAATATCTCTGAGTGTCATCCAGGGGAAAGATCATTAAGAGTGGCATGGCTCTACCACTTCTGTGCTGTGTGATTTGGGGCACGCTACTTAAGTGGGCCTAACCTTATTCATGTCTAGATGATGACATTGTGTCATCACCTCCCAGGGCTCTTAAGAGGGTTGAATGACTTACTACACAGAACGTTCAAAACAGTGCCTGGCATGCAGTTAGTGCCCCAGAAAACATTAGCTATGTGATTGTTAAAGCGCTCGGCCCAGGGAACCTGCGCCATAGGACGTCAGAGCTGTGTGAGGTGCTCTGGGAGGTGAGTGTTCAGTAGGTCCAGTTCGGAGCAGATAAGGCAAGCACACTCCCTCTGATAAGGGAAGCCCATCTTACCCTTACCTTTAGCGAAGTTAGAATGAAACCGTATTTTTGTTCTGCTACAACCCAGGACTACTACAGCTACGAAATTAACAAAGGACAAATAACTTACAATGTCAGCCTCTGGGGAACCTAGTCTTAATTCTCAGTGGGACAGTTAATATGTCCCATGGTTAAGGCAGGTCTCCACTCTGGGTAGATCAGACGCTGCCCCATAATGACACATTCCAGAATACTGCTGCGCAGCCTTCGAGATTTATAGCCTTTAATTTTGAAACCCGTGGGGCACCTTGTGTTTACACAGCAGTACATTCCAAGTAACACACCTCCATTCACAATCTGTGGTGTTCAGACCCTCCCAGAAACCGCTTCTGACCATTGACAGAGACTGTGATCAAAGATTTATGAATTTGGAAGCCTGGGAGTGATGGCAAAGGCTTTGTTTAGAATCGTACTCCTCTTTGAACTGGGTTGAATTCAGCAGTGAAATCAGGAACCTGGAAGCTATGGTGGTACAGAGAGAACCAGTGGGGGAACTTGACTTCCCGGTCCAGTCAAATAAAGGAGGTGCAGGAAGGGCCGGGCGGATGGATGGATAAGACTCCCTGAAACTCTGGCTCCCCTCTCCTGCTGCAGCAGAAGCGGGAGGGGAGTTCACGAGAGCAGCTCAGGGGCTTTATCTGGAGAGCGCTGTCTGGTTCACCACAAATCCAGATTTTAGTTGCTGCTGCCCCCATTTCCTCATGTCAGCATCTGATCAGCAGCCTCCGAATGTTCTAGCATTCCTAGCAAATAATTTTTATTTGGAAGCCTTCTATTGATAACTAATTTTTATTGAAAGACTACTCTCTTGAAAAGAAATCTCTGACAGTTTCAGTGATGTTCAGTTAGATCCCAAATGTATGATGACAGCTTTGTTGGTGTGTGTTATGTGTGCAATGCATTGAAATGCAGAGAGCAGGTCCTGCCATCTTTTAAAGACACTGCTTTAAGTTTTCACTGCGTAGGGAGCACCCAGCATTCGTGCTCTGTATGATTGTGTATAAACACACATGATGCTTGAACCATGAACCTTATAGGATTTGGTATCATACGTGGAGATTTATTGAGGGCAGGGGTTTTTATGCTAGAAACTTCCTTGTCAAATGTCCAGTAGCTTTCAGTTAGTTCCACCTGAGAACAAATCTGTTGTAGATAAAAAGGCACCGGATTTTAAACAGAAAAATCTGGCTTCTGGTCCTGTCTTCACTGTTTTACAGAATCTATTGTTAGGATCATGGGTTTGAAAGACAGACCTAGGATTGTGGTTTTAGCTCGGCCACTTACTTGGGCAAGGTACTGGTAGCATCTCAGCCTCAGTTTCCAGTCTATAAAATGAGGATCATGATAATATCAATAATATCTTCTTCACAGGGTTGCTGTTATAATTTTAAAATGCTGGAAAAGCACTTATCACAGAAACTGCATGCAGAAAGGGCTTAATAAATAATAATAGTAATACATAATGGCTCATACGGTTTATTGCTTGAGCTGTTTTATTATTGAATCTCAATTACTTCATTCATTAGATGGAAGAAACATGTCCTACCTTCTGGGGCTGTTTTTGGAGTTGAATGAGCCAGTGTATGTGACCACACTTTGTATATGCGCTGAAGCATTCTGTTAAAAATAATAACAATAATGCTTGTGTTTTCATTTATTGAGAATCTACTAAATGCCAGGCATTTGCGTATTGCTAAATCTCCGCAACAATGCTCTGAGGTAGGTGGTAGCATTTTTTACTGGAAATGAAACAGGCTTAGAAGAATTTGCCTGGGATCATGCTCAGATTTCAACCTGGATCTTTTTTTTTTTAATTCAACTCACCATTTTACATAGCCACATCTCAATGATAATACCAGAACTGTTGATACTAGGTTGTTCTTCATGTGGGTAATAGAAACAAGCTCCTTCCTATCTTCTAGTCTGGGTTGTGTGTCATCACCAAGTAAGCTAGCATACACTGCATGTATTTGATATTAAGACATAATTTTGATGAAATTCATTTAGTGTGTACTCATTCACAAACTTGCCTGTGTGTCCACGCACTAAGCCCGGGGCTGTGAAGGAAGTTCCAAAAAAGGACATGTCAGCAAGTCCCCGGCAATGGCGGTGTGGTTGATATGTGGACTGTATCCCCAAGGGGGATAATTTGAAGGGCATGTTTTTTGAATGGGTGAGTTCTGATATTTTTATTATAATGTTTGATGCTTTTTTAGTCACTCCTCATGTTTTTACATTTCAGTTACACGAATTTTCATTCATATTGTGGATTACCAGTAAATGGAATTTACAACTGGTGCCCCTGCCTGCGTAGTAATGGTAGCTCACTCCGCGCTCACCAGCTAACTGGATCTGCTTGGCCGGCACACTGGGCCCCGGGTGGACCCCTGGGGAAGCGTGTCAGTGTGCATGCATGTGGGCACACAGGGAGCCTTCTGCACCGTGGTGAGCTAGGCATGGCCTTTTGTGTTCAGCATTCCTAGCTCATAGCTTTTCTAAAGTTTGGGGTGAGGAAGTTCTTTTATTTGTCCTTTCTAAGCCTCAGTCTCCTCATCTGCTAAATTGGAATGATAATACTTCTCTTTTAGAGTTTCTGGGCAAGTAAAGGGATCTCATTTAATATTTCCAGTACCCAAAAGATACAGCTACCCTTCCTACCCTTCTTTACTTACAAAATGAAATAAAAAAGGTCTACTGTACAACAGGAAGATTTGCTTTGCTTTTTGCTCTCATATTTCTGTACAGTTGGAAGACCAAGGTCACCCAACACATGGTTCAAACAAATTGACAAGAAGATCAGAAACTTAGCTTTTCAGCTGTAACTGAGATGGGGCTGTCCCATCTGCAGAGTGCCCTCCACCCAGGCATGGAGCCAAAGTCCCACAGAGGCCACGATAACTGCCCCTCACGTCTGCTTTTCAGGTTTTGCTCCTGAAGCTAGCTAGCATCCTGGCCTTGATCACTCACATGTGGCTACCAGGTTTAGTTTCTGGTTTGGAAGAAACCCATAATTTTCACCTGTGTCTTTCTGAGTCCTGGCCTGATAGAATATTTTAGAATATTTTTCTAATGTGCCACTACCCCGTCCCCCACCCCCGCAACTGCTGTAAGTTACAAACGACCAGATTTCAGTCGTCAGGAGAGTAGAATGTATTATTTTTTTGCAGCCTGTCTTTCTGGGGGCCAGATTCCAAGGAGGCAGCCCGTGTGCTCACAGGCCAGGAGAGCCAGGATTTCAACAGTGTCAACAATCTTTGCTCATCATACCAAAAAAGCAGTGTGTCGGTGCCCGCTCATTAGCATACAGCCGTGCTTGCTAACAAAGCAGGCTCTGGGTATCTGATGGTTTCTCAGCTTGTCTGTCTTCCTTGACCAGAAGGAAAAGGAGAAATAGCTTCAGGCGAGGGTGCTGCCCCTCTCCTGTGGCAAGAAAGCCTTCCAAGGATTTGCAGAGTGAGAGCTTTGCAGTAGGTTTCAAGTAAT
Organism: Smutsia gigantea; assembly: GCA_032199065.1. Classification (NCBI taxonomy): domain Eukaryota; kingdom Metazoa; phylum Chordata; class Mammalia; order Pholidota; family Manidae; genus Smutsia; species Smutsia gigantea. The sequence goes on along the minus strand of JAVSCE010015053.1, from coordinate 29,219 downwards.
AATCCTTTGGAAAGAGGGGACCATCCATCCTTTGTTTTTCTCATCTTGTTTTAAATCACTGGAAAGCAGATATTATCACCGTGGTCTAGTTAAAAATGGTGGAGCCCTGAATAATTCACCATCACCCCTTTAATAGTTCGGTTCAGTTAGAGCCTTATAAAGAAGCACGGTCCGCACAGAGGTGCCCTGCCTGCCCTCCTCGCGGTCTGTCTCCCCCTTTGTTGGGGGGATGGAGGGAAGGGGAAGCGAACAAGCAGCTGTGCTGTTACGTCTGCAGGCTTCTGCCAACCATATGGCATCTTAAAGAAAGATGGTCGGAGCGTCTGGATTAGCAAAGAGTCGGGATGGGAAGCCATGTGTCGTGTTGGTACAGGCAGTTGTTTGAGCTCTCTCTAAATGGCTTCAGGAGATTGTGTAATGGAACAAATGGTCCTGTGAGCCCAGGAACAGCCTTGCCGCTGCTGGGGAGGCAATTGGCCCTCGGGCGGGTACTGCTCCCCTCCTCCAGTATTATGCACTCTTAATGTTCATCAAACTCCGAGAACTGACTCAGAACTTTTCAACTTCTGATTATGCTGGCAGGCTCTCCCTGCTCCATGTCTGCCTGAACTGCCTTGCTCTCTGCTCTTGTAATTAATGATGCCCCGGTAGCGCCGAATCAGCTCCCCAGCCCTCTGCAGGGGACCAGGCTCAGCCCACCCACACTCCAGTGCCTTTCTCGGGGAGGTTGTCCAGCTACTGAGGAATGTGTCCTCCCACCAGAATCTCCCAAAACCCCTGAGATGGAAAATCATTCATTCCTTAGTAAGTCGGCTGAGGTTTTGTATAGTCCCAGGTGTTGAGCGCATGAGAGATGTGTCCCTTCACTATTTTGGACCTTATGTGTGGCATTAAAAAAAGTTACACTAATTCCTAGCAGCGAAGTCTTTGGATCTTTGGATCTCACGTGCCGTTTACTCAGCAATTTGAGACATCGGGATTCAACTCCCTAACACAAAATGTAAAATGCAAGTTTAAGAGTTGAGACCCAGTGATACTACTGGCAGTATTTCAGCTGTGGTCAAGTTCCTGGACCATTCTTGTTTTGAGAGACGAAGGCAGAAGGAGCCTTGAGAACTTCCAGCAAGAGCAGATCTTTCAAGTTTGTTGCCTTAGCCAAGCTTTTTGGATATTTCAGCTACTTTTTAGGGCAAAGAGATCTCTGTTGTCATTGTAGGGTCACTGTATATGCAATGCAATATCTTTAGTGGCTAGAAAAGTTAGGTCCACCCCCTCAATGGGATGGATGACTGACTCTGAGGCTACGGGGGTATCATAAACTGTGGTTAGTGGAAGGTAAAATCAGTAGATTCAGTGAAAAAACTGGACAGTTTATCTGACCAAACCACCAACCAGTTTGATGAAGTAAATGGTCAGTCAGGTCAATGGGAGTTGCTGGGGGGTGCCTCGTTTATACTGAGCCCCATGGGAGCAGAACAGCCTGAACAGAAACACCTCCTTAGGGGTCAAGCCGCCCTCTGCCTTCTCACAGGCAACCTGGAAAACGGATCAAGTAAGAAATGTAGCACCCAGGCTGAGTGAGCCACTGTAGGACATAGGAGGCTCGGGTACAACTTCTGTCAAAGGTATTTTGAGCAATGAAAGTGCATCCGAGTTCACTCTGCCGTGTAGTGAGACAGAGGCTTCCCCCCAAAAGAGAAACGAGACCCAGAGCATGTGTGGTGAGGCTCCCGTGTGAGCAGAGGGCACAGGATCTGGAAATCTGAATGTGCCTTCAGACTTGTCATCATTTTTATGTACTTGTGGTTGAGGAAGATGATTTTTACTTTCTTAAGGTCATCTGAGAATCATTTGAAGATTGTTACCAATTTCTTTCATAAATGACTTTTCTTCAAGGAAAATGATGTCACCCAGAAATGTCAGATAAAGTGCTATTTTATTTTGTGAATTCTTTGTACTAAAAAATTATGCCTATCTCACATATATAGGTTTAAAACACGTTCCTTTTTCCTTTTTTTTTTTTTCAGAGTTCGTTTCAAGCCAAATGAGTTGAGTGTTAGGCTATTCTTACTTTGTCTTCTGAATTCAGGATCGAGCAGGGGATGGGGGCGGAGGGATGTCAGTGGAAAGCATGATTTTGATTGTTTTCCACCAATTGGAAGGAATTATCACTTTAATCCCTTTTGCCATCCAAGTGTACATGGTCCCAAATTTGTCAGCATTAGAATTTCTTGAAACAATGCAATTAAACTGCAACATATTTCCTAACATTCTTAATTAAGACAGTAACTGAAAAATGTAGATTAACAGAAGTTACTGTTTTTATCAACATATTTTCTCCTTCCTTCCCGCCACCATCACATCACCCTCCCCCACCCCTTTTTTGCCTTAAATGTCTGATGTCAGTTTCGTCCACATGTACATTATGCACATGGCACCGAAGAAACAAAGTAAAAAATTCTCTTTTAATTCCGAGCTTCATGCCCAGCGCCACATGCACTGTCTGTTACATGTCGCTTAGGAGGTTCACGCTGGGAGTTTCTTTTTAAAGGCAAAGTGTTTCTGAGGGAAAGAGTTCAGGTTGGGCAGATTGTGTTACAAGAATTTCACTGTCTCCGAGTGGAATTAATATACTGATTATTCTGTGCGGGCTCAAACTGGCAGCGTGAGCAAACATTCAAGAGTATCTGGGAATAGAAATATGGAGGGGAATTCGGGAGAGTGAGTAGAGGCAAAAAATTGCAAGTATTGTTTAGAAGTGAAACTAATGGTAACTTGTAAGGAGGGAGAGGGAATTCAAGAACGAACAATGAATCATAAACAGTATTCACTCAAAATATGGAATCAGAGACTCCTGTTTTCCATGGCACATTTTAGAAATCAGTTTAGTTATTGGACGAGAAGTGGGGCTGGATAAAGAAATGTCCAGCCCAGCACCGTTCAATTTTCATTTCGTTGAGTTCTTAAAAGACATTTGCCAATTTCAGTAAGTCACATGAGAAGCTGAATCACACACATAGAAATTAAAACGGGTTGTAATATTTCTTCGGCCTCTTTATTAGCCAAGATTTTTTTCCTGTTTAATTAAAATTTGAGTCCTCCATGATCTTCAACAATGATTAATTTTTTTGTTTACAAATAAGGAATGAGAAGGCCAGACAAGCAGTTGCAGTCACGCAGCACCTTTCCCAAAAAAGGAAAACGAACTTTTGCCACATTACATCTCAGGGGAAAGAAACGGGGACCTGAGCCTGCAGCTGGTGACGCTTTCGCCCATCGCCGCCCTCCAGCCGCCGTCCGGCTCAACCCCGCGTCCTGCCGGAGTCCGAGACCCCGCGAGCCCGCGGAGCCTCCCCCCCCGCTCCCGCAGCGCCAGGCCGCTGGGGGCCGCCGCCGCCCGGGAGGCACCTGCCGCCGCGGGAGCGGGCGGCCCGGCGGGGCGGGGCACAGAGGCGCCGCGCGGCCGGGCCGGGGCCCCGTCAACGGCAGTGAAACTCCAGGATGAAGCCTCTTCCTGGCAGCATCTAGGATGGGGCGAGACACCCAGCTAGCTACCTTCTTTGAGGCGTTGCTCTTTTTTACAGCAGGAAATTATCCTGGGGGTGCCTTAACACAGGGCACACTCCCTGTGTGGGCCGAGGGCGGGAGGATGGGCGTCCCTTGTTTTCCTCTCAAAATGGTCTGCAGCCTGCAGAGGCAGCACCCGCACTTACCCCCGCAGGTCAGATAGCTCCTACCCTGATTGTAATTGGCTGTCAGGGCAGCTGTTGCCATGCCCTGGGGCCTCTTCTCCCATCATAACCACAAACGGACACACATACAGACATTAAATGCTACATGGATGATGTAGCATATCTGGGGGGGTGGGGGGGGTTGGGAGGTTCTTCCTAAAATCTGGACACTGACTGAAGGGGATTCCTAGTCTACACAGCAGGTGCTCACCAGGAGTTGGGGCATGACTGGAAGCAGTGGCCTGGCCTCTGAGGGGTTCGGGGACAGCATGGAGCCACTGCTGGAGGCTAGCAGTGTGCTGCCTGTAGTCACCCAGAACAGCTAGCTGCAGGGAAGGCCTCTCCTGCCTTTCTCTTCCGCCCCTCTTATTCAGGAAACCTTATTAGGAACACCTACCAACTCCTGTGGAGAGAGAGCCCCTGACCCTAGGAGACCAACCTGCCGTGGTCCCCCGGCCCTGAGTTGAACCCCTGTCCCCTGTGGCCTCAGGGGCTGCGTGTCTTGTGCACATAGATGGTTTCTGCTTGGAGCACCTAGAAGTTGATTGACGGCAGAGTTGGTGCCTTTCTTACTGCAAAGCACTCTTGATAGGTTCTCTCTCCACCACCTTCCTCAAGGCCACAGTGGTTTCCTGGGCTACATGGGGCATTTTGTTTACTTGTGCTACTTTACAAGCATTACAAGCCTGGACTGGTTCTCTTGGCACCTCTGAAAATTCAAACTTTCCTAGCTCAAACATTAAACAATTGATTTATCTGGTTCCTTCTCCCACACAATGGCATGTAGCTGGGCAGGATCCGGCTCTCCTTCTGTGGAGGTCCTCCAGCAGGCCTCGGCACTGCTCTGCCATGGGCCTTCTAGCTGGAGGAATCATGCCATCACGTTATCCCTACACTCCCCACTGTGTGAGGACCCCCTTTTACGAAATGATTTATTACTCTTAGCAGAATTCCTTTGGCTGCAGATTTTATTTCGGAGTCACTGTGTTCAGCTCAATTGGTCGCCTTCAGTTACCGTGGCAACCAGCAGATGGGGTTCTTTGACAAGGGTCAGTGGAGAGGCTGCCTCAGTAGAGACGGAAGAGGAGCGAAATAAAAAGCTTTCAGCATTGACTGTTCTGTAGTGGACGGCCAGGAGTAGTTATCACATTACTTGCATTAAAACCTAATTAAGATGTGTGGCAGTAAGTGCACTGTTGTGACTGAATGATTGAATCTAGTTACTTAGCTGCCGTGGGCTTGCTGCTCTTCTGTCACCCCTCTGTGACCAATCTGACCAGCTTGCAGATGGCCAACATGACAGAAATAGAGGGGCGCCTCCCACTGGAGTTCCTCACCAGTGGGAACCCCAGACACTCCAGGCCATGCCCTGAAACCACTACACCGTGTGCAAACCCCAGAGGGCAACAGGGCAGGAGCCCCAGGTTCTGAGAGTCTGTGTCCCCCTTGGAGATACGGTTCTCGAAGTGTGACAGCACTCACCCAAATAAACCCATCTTTTACTTGTTCCAGAGTAAAGGGGCGAAATAGACATGCAACTAAGTGCAAAAGATCTTTTCTAGAGGGGAAGAGGAACATTACTCGTCCAGCAACAAAACTGGAATTCAGTAGGTTAGATAAAGGGGTTGTGTCAATGTGAAGTTACCGTAGTTGGTAGTAGGGGAGATTATGGGAGTATCATTAGGAAATAAACATTGAGGTAGCTAGGAGAAAGGACAACAGTTTTTGCAACTTACCGTCAAATGGTTCAGAAAAAGTTCATTATACATATACATACATATATATACATGTGTATGTGTGTGAGTGTGTGTGTATATATATATATATATACATATATAGAGAGAGAATAGGAAACCAAATGCAGTACAATGGTAACAGTGATGAGTTTGGATAAAGAGTATTTGAGTATTCTTTGTACTATTCTTGCAACTCGTTTTAAGTATGAAATTCTTTCCAGATGAACAGTCATTTGGAAGAGGGCGCTTCCATGTAGGCTCAGGCAGGGATGCTATGAGAGGCAGTGGGCGTTTTCCTGCCAGTGCACCCAGATGACCCAGAGCCAGACATGGCCCGGATTCTACTCTGAAAGACTGTGGTCTTCAGCGCTCTCCCTTCCTCCGCCTTGCTTTTCTTCATCCGGGGGACTGTGTTCACCACCACTCTGCTAAGCAAGTCCCAGGTAAGGGAGGCTTCAGGCCGTGATCTCCTAGGTCCTTCAGAGCCTAAGGCTCTGACATGCTGACTCCGGCCCCTGCTGCATCCCATGCCAGGGCCCTTTCTTCAGGCTCAGCATCCCTGGCTCAGGCCGCACTGGACTCTTGATGCTGCCGATGTGGCTGATCTCAGGTCTGGGGTCTCTGTTTTAAGCTGCTGGTCTGTGAGGAGCCTGGGTGACCTTGGCAGGGGCTTCGGGTGCCGCCTGGCCCTCGGGCCCTCTCTGAGCCCTCGCGGAGAGTGCTGCCGGTGGCCAGTTCCCAAGCTGATCTTTGGTGCATCTGGCCTCCCGTTTCTGCATGCTTCCTGCCAGCAGCAGTCTGTGGGCTAGTCCACTGTGGTTCCCACTCGGAGGAGTCCTCAAACTGGTTGGTGACAGGATAAGGACAGAAACTGAGACTGTTTAGAAATGTTCATAGCACTTAGGAGTGTGACAGCATTTTTATTGTACTTCACAAAACTGTCCGTCTGCAGTAGAGTGACAGTTAAAAAGGACAAAAAACAAAACCCAGACTGGTTCTCTTCCCTGAATTCAGTAGAGAAACACCAGGGGGCGGGGGGCTCCCAGGGGCCCCCTCCTCACCCCCAGGCCTCACTGTGTTAGCCAGCTCAAAGTCCTTGCCTATAAATCCTTATTTTTTTTTTTAGTATGGAACAGAAGTCAGGCCTTTTAAAAAAGGAGTTTGAAATGCACTGGATTTGAAGTCAAGAGAGACAGTCCTCCATTGACTACAGACAGGCTGTGTGACAAGGGGCAAGTCCCTGGTAGTCTCTGGGCCTGGTTCACTACAGTGGGCCGGGCTGAACGGCCTCCAAGCCCCTTTCAGCTCTTTCATGACTTGATCCCTTGAGAGAAGAGTGGGGACCTTTGCACCAATCACTGCCCCTAAGCCACCACCTGCTCTGCTTCCACAGACGGCCAGAGCTGATTGGAAATTTGAGGGAATGGAAATCCTCTTTATTGGACATGTCAGTTCTCCGCAGAACTGCATGCTCCTTTGAATGAATTACTCTATTGAAACCACTATAGAAGAGGGTGGATTTAGGCAAAGGAAATTTAAGTGGCAAATCAGCCATTGAAACTGCCTTAATTTCCTAAGTGAGGATAACTGCTTAGAATGTATTCCAGGTTCCCAGGCACGGGGCTCATCCTCGCTGATTCGGTACGACCTCAGTGACAAGATGGAATTCCATGAATGCAGCAAGCCATTTTCAAGTACTGGAACAAAGTGTACAACTTAAATTGATACGGCATTTTCACCAAAGTTAATTACCTAGAGCAGTAATTAGGGTAAATGGGTTTTCAAGACCTCACCTCGGGCAACCTAGGTGAATTGTTAGGACTAGGGAGCTGAAGTGCTTGAACCCACGGGAGCACAACGAATTTTGTGAAGTCAGAGTCCGTGGAAGGTGGGGCCCAGAAGAGAACTTGGTCGTCTTCTAGCCCAGAGGCTGCAAACTTTTTCTCTAAAGGGTCAAGTAGTAAATATTTTAGGCTTTGTGGTCCCGTGGTCTCTGTGGCAGCTACTCAGCGCTGCTGTTGGAGTGCAAAAGCCATCACAGACAGATGGTGAATGAATGAGCATAGCTGAGTCTCAGAGTTTATCTAGAGGCACTGAGTTGAATTCTACAGAATGTTCACATCACAAAACTATTCTTCTTTTGATCTTTTCTTCGATCATTCAAAAATATAAAACCATTCTTAACTAACAGATGGTTCAATACCAGGCAGGGGACCAGGCTGGGGTTTGGCCTGTGGTGTCCAGTTTGCTGACCCCCGTGCCCGCCTGTCCTCTCTTTTCACATGTGAACTGCACTTCAGAGTGGTCACATGATCTACTTAGCCTCTCGTGACTGACACCAGAACTTAGAAATAGACCAAGATAGTTTTCAGTTAGACAGGCAGCTGTTTTGATGATCAAAATTGGAGCCACACAAAAAATGTATTCTTCCGAAGAATGATTTTCTAAGTGTGATTAATACTGTCGACGACAGCGTACCAGTGGTTCTTGAACATGAATTCCTCATGCTCATCCAGAGGGCTTATTAAAGCAGAGACGCTGGGCCCCAGCCCTAGAGCTTCTGATTCAGGGGGTCTGGAGGTATTCCTCCTTAGGTTTAGCAGTGGAGAGCCTGAGAGCGACAGAGATCGAGCCTCTTGCCCAAGTAAAGTAGGAAGTTTGTGGCGGACTGAAGCCATGTCTCCAGTTGCCAAGTCCAGCACGCCTTTATCTAGGATTCTTTCAATGATGTGGCAAATTTAAGCAGCGTACTTAAAATTATTTAATTTGATGTTATGCTCTTTCAGGAGCAAAGTTATTACATACAAAAGCATACTTGTATACAGAGGAAATTACAGGCCCTGCGTTTGGTACAGGCATTGTCCATTGTAAGTGGTTCCCTCCCTCGTTCCTACACGTTTCTCAAGCACGGTCTAAATGTCAGGCTCTTCCTCCCTAAGTGCTGGAGATGGAGAGCTAAACAATTCGCATTTCTGGCCTTAAGAATGTCACAGTCCTGTGGGAGAGGCAGACAAGCAACGGCCGTAGTGAGGCTGGGAGGGCTGGTGGAATGTGAGGGGGTAGCACAGAGGTGAGAAACTTGGAGGCCTATCTACAGAAGCGGAGGTCGCAGCCACGTGGACATGGAGGGAGGCGGGAAGGCAAGGAGGACCGGCTTGGAGACAGGACCAGGGATGGTCCCACCCATTCAAGAGCAACTCAGAGGGAGGAGCATGCCACTGTGGTTTGGGAACCCTGGCCTGCTGCTTCTGGCTGCGTGAGTTTGGACAAATGACTGACTTCTCTGTGCCTTGCTTTCTCATGCAAGAAATGATGAAATACCACTCACTATTCAGTATTGTTATGAGGATCAAGTTGGGTCATGTATGTAAAATGCTCACTACTTACTAGGAATAGTAGAGAACTGAGTACAGATTTTATAGTCAAAATATTTGCACCTTTTAAATCTGTTTTGAAAAATGTTCGTCCTTTCCATGGGGAGGCCCCTCTCCCAGGGACATGGTGGGCCTGACCATCTTGAGAACACTTATCTAGGAAGGGAAACGGAAACCCGTACTGTAGCCAGAGTGGCCGAAGGAAGGGGCTCCGGTGGGAAAGCATTTCAGGACAAAAGACATTTTATCACCAAAAAGGCACAAAACAAACCCCCGCACAGTAGTGTGTAAGGAGTCCCCGGCAGCACTGCTGAGCGGACCTAACACTGCTAATCAGAGAACATCTGCGTGAGGATACTGGCCACCTCTGGGGGAAGAAGGGCTGGCCTGGGGGAAATATGTAGGGGTGGCCCCACGGTACTGGTACTGGGTTCACAAGTGTTCATTTGATGATTATACCTCATAACTTATTTATAACTGCATATATTTTGTATGTATCACATACAACAGAAAAAAAAATTTTAAATATATGTATTCACTTGCTTTCACAGTATTCATAGCAAATGAGTGTCTGAAGCATAGGACCAGAGCTGGCAGCTTGCACTGCTTCTGTTTTGCATAAGATATTTTACCCAGCCCACTCAGCTCTATAAAGTTGTTTTGTATTTCACCACTTGCTCCATCTTATCTTGAAGTCTTGCATATTTAAAGAAAAAATGTTGGTTCTGATCACGCAGGCAGGGTGTGGCGGAGAGGCTTGCTTGTTGTTGGATCAATAGAGATGTGCCGGGCCCAGCACACATGCAAGCCTCCTGTAATTTTATCTGCAGCCTGGGCTTCAGAAAGCTGGGCCTGCTTGTTCCCATGCTAACTGCCGCTCTCCCCACCCGCACTTTCTGCGGGGCCTTGGCCCAGGCTCCACCCCAGCATGGGGCAGCTGCTCTGACCACAAGAGACCCCAGGCCTCCCAGCGGCAGCCTTGTGCAGGGGCCGAGCCTTAAGGAAATGGGCTCCGTACCACCTTCAGGATGGTGACCCCAGCTGGGGGTGCAGAGCAGCCTGGCAGTGACCTTCTTGTGGCCCGGCTGACCCCGGGCACCATGACAGTTTGGGCAGACACTCAATAGTCTGGAAGCTCTGGGAAGGAACAGAATACCTGCCTGTGGCCGAGGTGAGAATCAGGTCTTGGGGAAGGCGGGTCCAAATTAGGGACAGAGCTCTGGAATCTGATGACTCCTTTTCTCTCGAGCTTCTCTTGGAGCCTGCGTGTGGTTTGGAAGCTGCAGGCTCCCTCTTGCAGGGGGTCTGCTCCCTAAATGGAGAGGGAATGGCAGCCTCTTGCAGGGGGTCTGCTCCCTAAATGGAAAGGGGATGGCAGCCCCCTCTCTTCTTTGCTTACCTCATGCCTTGTAGAGGAAAGGCTCAAAACAAGGGACACAAACAGAAAAGAAATGGCAACCTCTCGGTATGGCAATTTTGCTGAGACCTGAACATTGACAACCAGTTTCCAGCCCTGTGAAAACCAACAGGAGTCCCGGTTCAGGCGGAGGGAACCACCAGAGGGGGGCTCATGGGCGAGAGGAGCAGGCCACCTGGGTGACGAAAGAGCAGGAGGCCCTGCCGAAGCCGGGAAGGGGTGGCCGCTATGTCCCTGCCCCTGGCCTGCGCCCTCACCCTTCATGGCAGCTCCCAAGCCACCACCCTGTCACCTGGCCTCTTTTCTTGGCAAATGTTTGCCCTCTACCTGGGGCAGAAAATGGAGGCTTCTGAGCAGGACTCCCTCGTGCCCCAGGGAGGCTCCCGCCTGCCCTGGGAGACCCTTTGCCCCGAGGCCTTCCCTTCCCTCCTCCAGGGCCTCCTGCCCCCCTGCTCAAGTCTCTGCCGCCCTCTGCCCCTCCTTTTGCTCTTTTGCCCTCAGCAAGCTCCTCTCCAGAGCAGCCCCTCTCATCCCTCTCACCAGGCTTCTGCCCGCAGAGGCGGCCATCGGCAGCCAGGCCCAGTGCCCCTCGTCCACCGCCAGCTGGCCCAGCTCACCGGTTGCCTGCCCCTCCTCCTCGGAAGCCGCGTGGCCCTCACACTCCAGGGCCTTCTGTCCCGGCTTTCCTCCTGCCTCCTGGTCATCAGCCCCAGTGTCTTGCTGGCTCTCATCCTCTGTCAGCCTTCACCTGTGACTGTTCCCCAAGGCCCCGTCCTTGTGTCCTCTCACTGCAGGGGACATTCTTTGCCAGTAGGCTGTGGGCGGCTTGGATGTCTGCAAGCCTTAATAAACTGGAAAATCTCCCCTGGCTTCCCGGGTGAATCTTGCCCCATGTTCACAGCTTCAGCTCTGAGCAGGAGAGGCGGTTCCCACAGCTGGAGACCCGGCCAGGCCGTTTCTAGGCCCAAACCGGGGAAAACTGATCAGCGGGTGGGAGTCTCCGCCTGACCCAGAACTCCACCCCAGCCCCAGCCCTCCTCCCTTCTCTCTTGCTTGGTAAATGACACAGCCATGGTCTGACGGACAGTGTCCATACTGGTTAGTTTGGCTGCAGGGCTGTCCTGGGTCCAGCATTACTGCCCTCTGAGCAGCCCACTGCCTCCAGGTGCCAGGGCCTTTGCACACTGTGCCCCACACAGGAGAGCCCTGCCTCCCGCCCAGAGCAACGTCCAGTCACCTCTTCCCACCCCCGCTGCCAGCCCGGTGACTTTAGGCTAGTCATTCATCCTAGCTGTGCCCAGTCTCCTCACCCTTAAAGCAGGGATAACAGGTCCTGCTTCATGGGGCTTTCATGAGCAGTAAAGAGTTAATAAAAATCGAGCACTTATCACAGTGCAGGTCACCTAGCGAGCAGAGGAGGAGGAAGAGGCCTGGTTTCCTAGGCAGGGCCTGCCCCGCTGGACCTAGCACTGCCCCAGACGGCCGCTCTCCATGCCGCAGGAAGTCACAGGAAGCTGCTTCAGAGCTGCTCTCTCCTCACGGGAGCATTTGTGATCCTTGGTGTAGTCCCAGTATCCGCCTTAATACCCGAGCCATGAGACGTGTTTACCAAGGACTGGTTGGTTTGCTGACAACTCTGAATTAACTGACCATTCGTAACAGTGTCAGGAACATGTGGGCACTGCCTAGATTGGCCTCCACACTGTCACTTACTTCTTGTGTGCCTTTGTGCAAGTTAGTCCCGCCTCTCGGCTTCAGTTTTCCCATCCGTAAAATGGGAAGCTAACACCTGCCTCATGGGATTGTAATGACTTTTAACCAAGTAATCAGCGTGGAGGAAAAAGCTCAGCGCTCAGTGAATGTCGCCTGGGCTGGCTGACGCCCTGACGGTGGAAGGGTAACAGAAACGGGAACAATGACCACCATGGAAAATGAAGACAACTCACGTGTCAGCAGGAGCCCCCCGAGAACCCCCTTCTAACCGGTGGTAATGAGACCCCCAGGGCGGCTGCTGGCGGATCCAAGGCCCGCGGCTCGCGGAGCCGGCCGGGCCCATGGGAGGAGAGTCCGGGGCGCCGCCCAGCCAGCTTTCCGTGCCGTGAGAGCAGTTCCCAGGCCGGGGCGGCCGCCTCGCTCCGGAGCCCGGAACATGCTGCGGATCCACCGGTCCACAGGGCCGCAGGAGAGTGGCCGCTCCTCGCGCCCTTCTGCCGTGGAGCCTTAATGCTGTCCTCTTTTTATCCCATTTTTGCTCCATTTGTTTGGAAAGAGCATGAAGCCAGAGGGCGACTGCCGCAGTCGGTCTTAGCCTGCGGCTCCACACTAGAACCTGACTGGAGGGGGAAGCCACTCATGCGTTCAGAGAGCCCAATGGCTAATGATGCTTTTTTGCCGTCTGATTTAAATATGGAAGCCTTAGACTGTCTGCTTCTTAAGGGAAAAGGCCGCCCTCGTCATCCCTGCTTCCTAACGGGCCCCAGCCAGAGGGCACAGTGACTGCCCTGTCAGTGGTGGCCGCCGGCGTCTGTCGGTGGTCAGCTGGGGCAGAGCGCCCCTGGCTCCCCCAGCCCCAGGCGGCCGGCCCGGCATCTCTGCCGCCGGCCTCAGAGGTCCTTGCTTCTCCTGCCGCTCCCCGCTTGGGAGGCAGCGGGACAGAACTTCTGTTTGGTCCTTGCTGAGGGGTTCACCGCAGCCTGACCCAGGGGCTGGGGGGCTGCGCAAGGCCTCCCCTAACAGTTGCAGGCAAGGTGGGGAGGGCCGGGGGGAACCGCGGTCCGGTCCGTTCTCTGGTCCTAAGAGCCGCAGAAGGCCGGGGCCGGAGGGCGTGGCCCGGGCGGGCGAGGGCCGCCTCTTCGGTTCCCGCCCTAATCGCCCTGCAAAAGTGGCAAGAATAACCCAAGGCTGGGTGTGATTGAAAACCCTAACACTGAGTGTTCGGAGGAGGAGACAGGGTGGGCACTGGGGCGGCAGCAGGTGACCTTCTGGGGCACCTTGAATCAAGACACCTGCAAAGTCCAAATGAGGGTGAGAGGGTCAGTGGGGTAAGTGGCAGGTGCCGTCAGGTTGCACTTGGCAGAGGGATCTGGGGAAGGCAGGAGTGAAGTGCTAGACTATTGTTAGGTTTCCCGGAATGCAGTTGTACCCGTCTCCAGATAATGCATCATTTTTAGTAAATGAGTCTGCCCACCTTTAATGGCCAGAACCTCTGTCCTTGTAAAATGGGCATTTGTGCTCAGAGCGCACACAAAACGCAGCTGTAGGAGCTGGAACAGAGGGCAGCCCAAGGCCCGAGTCTGCAGAACAGTCCTCAAGGTCTTTGACTCAGTGTTGGACACACAGCTTGGGGTCTAAAATACATGTTGAGCTTTCAAAATACAAGTTGATTTCACTGCTGGGGTTTTTGGTGGGTGAGGAAAGGCGTCTATGATATGTCCAGCTTCTTTCCAGAACAGTTCTGGGTAGTTGTTCAGCTCTAAATTTAATCTCAAGCCTACATTTCCACGAGTGAGTGTGGTACTGGCTGTAGGAAGCTGTCTGTGGACAAAAGAGGATAATAGTTTGAATTAGCAAGTCTGCAGAGGAGAGCCCATCAGCAGAATGACAAATTTAGGATCTTTAAAGACATCTGGTCAGCGATGCCGGAGCTCGTGATTGACTGGGTGATTAATAATGGAAAGCCCTTAGTTCAGTGTTTCCGCCCTCCAGCCCTTCCCCGCTTCCCCTGCAGGGCCACCGTCTGCTCCAGCCGGCCAGAGACGTTTCCAGCTAAACAAAGGAGGCGTTTAGGCCCCTCACCTTTGACCTCTGCGAGATTAGGTTTCAGATTTTCTTCTAGCACTCAATTTATCTGTGTGTTTTCTAATTAGCAACTCATTGAGAAAGCTCCTAATTTCCGTTCACATTTGATACAATTCATTCAACTTAACTAGTAAGTTCCCCAGCGCAGCGCTAGCTGAAGCCGCTCGCCACACTCCAGGGTGGCCCTGTGCTCGCGGCTCCCGGCTGACTCTCAGGCCTCCCCTCATAGACACACAGCGGTGAGCCTGTTGGGAGGGCTCAGGTGCGCGTCTCCCCTGCTCTATGAAGCTAGTTGTTCCAGCTCTCAGGACCCACGTCTAACACTGCAGTGGATTTTCTCCAGGCTCAGACAGCTGCACAAGCACAGCCAGGCCACAGCCCAGCAGCTGGTGCAGCTCCTCAACAAGCAGAACGAGCTCCTGCGGGAGAGGCAGAGCCTGTCGGAGGAAGTGGGCCGTCTGAGATCCCAGGTACTGTGCAGACCAGGGCGGTAGGGGCCTCGGGGCAGACTCGCCCACCAGGGAACACCCTGGGGTCAGCACACGGGGCTTTTTCTCCTTCCTTTTTCAGAGCTGCATCTCAACAGGCTGCCATTCCCAGTGAACACGCTGGTCAGCTACCAGGCAGGGCGGGAGATCCTGCAGACTGCAGGCAGAGTGGGAACACAGAGTGCGGGCTGGTGGCTGCCCTCTTTAGGGAGCTACAGTCTGTGGAGAGAAGAGACCTGTGAACCAACAGAACACATCAAGTGCAGCCCGGCTTCAGAGGGCTTCAGGCTGTGGAAGAAGAGGAGGCTCTCAGGAGGGGCTAGGCTTTGCCTGCCCCTAGAAAATGTGTTCTGTTTGAATGGTTGGAAAAAAGAGGTGCCCCAGTTACAGGGGTCACTGTGAGTGGAAAGCAGGAGTCCTGTCCTAGATTAGCCCGCTGCTAATTGAGCTCCATCATGCGTGCTTGCAGAGGGCCTGTC
Organism: Smutsia gigantea; assembly: GCA_032199065.1. Taxonomy (NCBI): domain Eukaryota; kingdom Metazoa; phylum Chordata; class Mammalia; order Pholidota; family Manidae; genus Smutsia; species Smutsia gigantea. Next base: position 14,196 of record JAVSCE010015053.1, on the reverse strand, counting down.
ACAGAATGTGCATTCACTCTCTCTACCCTTGAACAAGCTGCAAGATTGATTATTGTCTCCAATTTACAGATGAGAACTGAGGTTCAAGTGTATACAGCTAGCAAGTAGGGACACTGCAAATGGAACTTAAGTCTGACCCCACCGTCCGGCTTCCCTGTTCAGGTCAGATCTGGGACCACTAGCAGGGATAACAAGGGGAAGGAGAGTCAGGGTGAGTCTGGAGTATGGAATGCAACCTTTTCTTCCTAACTTGCTCCTTTTCCTGTCACCGAGGCTGTGATTGCTACCCCATCAGGCAGTTTGTTAGGATGCTGTGGTGGTCCACGGGTTGGCCCTGGCCTCAGCCTTTAATTAGGATCTCACCCAGGTGCTCCAGAAGTACCCCGGGGATGTCGCATAGTAAGTGCTTGGAATGATTAATAGGAAAAATGCATCTGGAAATGAAAATGATGAGAAATTGTCTCTTGTTCTTCTTTCAGAATGAACATTTCCTCTGAGTGATTTTTCCCACTCAGTCCACCAGATCCCTAAGCTGTCCCCACCCCACCCCTGCGACGGCTCACCGGGAGTGGGTGGGGACGCTGCTCATAGTCTGAGCCACACGCCACATGCTGCAGTCACCTGGGATTCACATAAACAATAAATACAAGGAAGCTGATTCGAGGGCCTCTCCTCACACGCACCAAGGCAGCATCTCTGGGCCAGGCCCAAGAATCTGCATTTTAACAAGCTGTATGGGTAGTTCTGAAGGACACTGTGTTTGAGAACCTCAGCAGTGTTTGCAAGCAGAACGTGCAGAGGGTGAGTGCAAACCGTCCTTATCCTGAGGCCCCGAACAGGGCACATTGCTGACGCCTCCTCCCTGAGCCTCAGCTGCTGCCTCTACAGGATACCAGCGGTGCTGGGAGCGTAACTGCGTTGGCCGGCCGTGAGGTGCTCGGCAGCAGGATTTCTCCTCCCGGACTTGAGAAGGCTGAGAGCAGCCCAGGGGGGTTGCATGCCACCTGCCCACGTGCCCGTCTCCTGCCCCTGCCTTGTGGAGCCCGTGGGGCCGACCCAGGCCAGAGCCCACCGCGGGAGACCCGGGCGGCACCAGCCAGAAGGCAGGGCCATTGGGGACCAGGCAGCTGACGGGCTCCTGCCACCTGTGGCGGCCTGCAACTTGCAGTGTGAGGGAATCTTTTGGTTTCTGAGAGCCGAGAACTGCTTGTGAACATGCCTTGTGGGAAGTCTCCTGTGCACACGACAGCTCTGCAGCTTCTCTCTGTTAGGGGCCACGGCGTCTTGTGGGTTTGCCTTCTAACTCCCCATCTGCCTGCCTTACTGCCCACTCAGATCTTAACATCGACCACTGGTGCTTAGAAACCTCTTCCAGAGCTTAAAAAATCTGATAATTGCCAAATGGACTGCAAAATTTTCAAAAAATGTGTCTAAAAATCCCCGAAGCCTCAGAAAGTCCTCAGAAGAATAAGCAGGTCTTTCTTCCATTGCCTGAAGCAACAGAAATGACTTGGCCATTTGGCGCCCTCTGATCCTGGCCCATCTGGCTCATCTCTAAAGGGAGCTCACAAATTCAAATATTACATTTAGACTTATTTTCATATGAATACAACAAAAGAAATTTGGTAGAGGAGATGTTGGCTTTGAGTAGAAAATACTAGTATTCAAAGAGGAGGAAGGATCCAGTTTTGCAAGCTCTCTCCTGGTGTCTAAACTGGAGGCCTCTTCCTTCTGCCGAAGTGTGGCATTAGACCTATTTTGGCCGTGGAATTAACTTGAATTGTGAGTTCAGCTTACAGTGGGCCCTTGAGTAAGGCTGCTGTTGGCCCCTGCGGGGATTTTGGAGGACACCACCTCCTGAGGGCTCCAGAGCCAGCAGCCACATGCCCTGTTTCCCTAGGGGACAGACACTCTTCACATGTCTGGTTTAGGGGCAGTTTAGCTAAAAGGCTTCTACTCTCTCAGCCTGAATCAATCAGGTATAATGACTTCATTTTGCACATCAAGCTCTAAGAATCTCTATTCACCCAATACCTGGAAGAGAATGGATGTTTTCTGGCCTGGGAAGATGCTCTGAAGCCCCGTCACATCCCTCCAATTCGTTCCCATGTACCCAGCCCTATGCCCTGAAATAGGTGGCAGGGCTTGGGCCGGCCTGTGGCCTCTGACAGGAAACATAGCCTGTTTAGAAGCCTTATTACTCCGACTTGGTTCTTCTGGTTGTGGGGATCACTGTGCCTGATGTAGTTTGGGTGTGACAGTCGCCCTTCCCTCGACTGCCGCCGTGCGCTGGAGCCGCAGGGCCATGGTGCAGCAGGGGCTGTGGCTCCAGGTGTTGCCCACAGAGCCCAAGACTTCTTTTTGACTTGTTCTCCAGTTAAGAGTGACTAAAAACAATGGCCTTATGAATCCCTGCCTCCCTCTGGTGGGGGTAGGAGGCAGAAGGACGTGTATAAATGACTTTTAAAACATGAAATGGCTGTGCTGGTGTCTGTGGAGACACAGAGACCTCTGGCACCAGCCTCGTCCCTCTGCCACCTCCCAGGAGGCAGACCCTGGGGGAGGACCTACCCGTGGCATCGAGGGTGGGAACTTCAGGCAAGGCTCGGCAGCTGGGAGCGAGCTCAGGGGCCCGTGACCCACCATCTGCCGTCTAACATCCGCCAGGAAGCGGGCACCAGCTAGCGAAGAAAGTAGTCTTGTCTTGGGAAGAATGGAAACTCCGCCACTAGAGGATTGTCTGATACATCACGGCGATCTTAACGGGCTTATGTATGGATTCGGTGATGAATGTGGTTTCAGCTGACGTGTATTCTGGTAGCCACTCACCCAACTAACGGGCTGTATGGTTCCTTCTCAGATTCCTTTTTAGACCCTTTGGATGTTACAGCTTAGGAAACAGCGTCCGAAACTGACTTACCAGTGACTGATCAGTTGGCCCTGTGACTTGTGAGCATTCACTTTCTAATTTGATTTAAACTTCTGCATGGATCCAGCAGCCGTATGTGATTTTATTAAAGGTGGGAGACATCATCCCACCACATCAAGGCCCCGCGGAGGAGGTGAAAGCAAGCACAAGAACGAGGACCGGCTGGGGAGCTGTGCAGGCAGGGGCCCGAGGGCCACCCCTGCTGGGACCCGAGGAGTGCACAGGGGTCGCGGTGCTCCTTCCTGGCCCTGGGGGCTTGGCCGGCTGACGGGGGAGCCTCCACATAGTCAGCTACCTGCAAGACAGATGGTGTTTGAATAGAACAGCACATACACTGAATAAAATAAATTAAAAAGCCTCCTCCTGAACGAGGATTTTTTGGAAAGAATTCTAAATAGATGAAAACAAACAATTTGATTTCAACCAAATTGTTGTTTTTTTGTTTTTATCCTGATTTTCACCCGAATTGTCAGTCTCAAAAATAAACACTGATACATTCCCAGAAAATATTTTTCAAATAAAAACTGACTCTGTTAAAGTTTTCCCTGATTCTTTCAAAACTGTGTACAAGACACTGTCAACCAAAGTGACTTGCATATTTTTTTAAATAAACTTGAACATATGCAGCTAAAATGTCATTAACTCCCTGCTGCCTGAGTGTTTGTAAAGAATGACATAAGACCCCTGGTGCTGCTTGTCTAACATAAGGATCTTATGACCCTCAGAGAAACTTCCCCAAGCAACTCAAATAGTACAGTTTAACTTTTTTTTTAACTAGTGGCCCTGTGTGGAATTAATATTGAAACATACATGCAGCTTCATTTAAGCCAAACTTACTCTTCCTTAACAGTTCATTTTGTCCAAGAGTGAATAATTTCAGAATAAGACTCATAGAAGAAAAGTCAATTGAATTTTATATCACTTCAGAGACATTTTCTCCACTTACTGCTTCCCGAGTCAGACATTACATTTCGCAATATAAATCCACAATCAAGATTTTAAAGGGAGCTAAATATTTTAATCCAATTAGACAAGTGAACAAAACACTGAATATTACATGTAGTGCAGATAAGTGGTTCTTGCCTTTAAAAGACTGTAATTCCGCCACATTACAACCCCAAATGTCAATGTTGTCTTTATTTTTAACGCTTTCAAACATGAGGCAGCCAGAGGCTCCATTCTCTGCTGTTGGTGACACTGTCTGTCCTTTGGGAATTCATAAAATCTATTTACCATGGAAACATGGTTCATACGAAACGCAGACACCTGCCCATGTGCAGAGGATGTTCCGTGACTTAAGGGAGTCAAGAACACGGGAAGGTGACACACTCGGGACACCACGACTTGTGGGAGGCCCGTGTGTCTGAGTGAGCTCTGGGGCTGAGCCCGGCACACGTCCTCCACACCAGACCCCTATCCGTGCACGGGGCTCCTGCTCCCTGCGTCCCGAGGCCCAAGAGCAGCTTGAGATGCTGCTGCCCAGAGCTGAGGAATCATGGTCCCCACCTCCTTCCAGCAGGGGCTCTCCTGCCTCTCCCTTTCTGCAGTGTTTGTCCTCTTGGGGCCCAGAGGCAGAGCCGGGCAGGCCCCAGAGTGCAGGGCTGTGGGCTTTGCCCTCAACTGCTTGGTGTCGCTGTCGGAGGCCCAGCCGGCCAGCCAGCAGGGAAGAATGAATGGCTGGGCCTTCCAGCGACCCTGCCATGAACTCCTACCCTGCTCTGTAGCTGGTGACAGCCAGAATGATTCCACAAAGGGCTGCACCAGAGCTGGGTGGGGCGGGCCCTGCAGCAAGAACTCGGGGTGCTGGAGCTGGGGAGATGCAGGACTCTGCTACTGCATGCCCTGTGGCTTGGTGGAGCAACGACTGCCTTCCCTGAGGCCAGCATTCCCATCCAAACGCCACACTTCCATAAAGTTCCGCAGAGGCCTGAATACATTGGTGACCACCCAGCAGTGGTTCTTGGCTCAGTCATTCCAGGCGGCCTTCCAGACTGACGTGCACTCAGTCCCACAAATACCACTTGATTGCTTATTTGCTACAGGTCAGGGCAGCACGGAAGAGCCTGGACTTTGAGGCCTCTTTGGGAAATCTCTCTGTCCCTCTTTGGGAAATCTGGCAGCTTGTCTATCATTCAGTTTCTGGTAAAAAGTAAAGACAAAAAAATACAAAACAAGAAACCAGCTGCCCCTTAAAAGGAAGCTCTGTGCATTACCTGGAGCCAGGCAGAGATGCCAGGACGCCTGCAAGGTCCGCACTGAGATTGCCACAGGCTCAAAATTCACTTGGGTACATCATTCTACATCTTTTTCGTACAGAAGGAAAATAAGGCCTGGATAAATGAAGTAGATAGAACTGGAAAGTGAACTTCGAGAGATTGGTGTTCATTCCTGGACCGGAGGAGCCGGCGTGTCTGTCCTGATGGGTGAGGAGGCCCCAGGCCCCGTCTCCCAAAGCCACAAGTATCGGTGGCTTCCCAGAGCTGTCAACCCAGAGCCAGATGGGGGCAGGGATTCTGCCCTCTCTGGTTAAAAAACAGATTCTTTCTTGCCAGAGGCACAGGAAAAAAGACCATATTTTGACCAGGCCACACAGGGAGAAAATGTGCAAATGATCATGGGAGAGAGCAGTGAGGGGCTCTGTTTAGGGCAGGCTGCTGGGAGAAGCTGGGTCAGGGCGAGGCTGGGTGCGCCTTCTGCAAGCAGGGCGAGGTGCCACTCTGCTGTCCCTGGGCTGCGCTTGGGAACAAAGCCACAGAGAGGGTTCTGTGTGACCCCACAGCATGGTTGCCTGGGGAACAACTCAGGTCACCCAGAGAGACTCATTTATAAACTCTGAATTTAAAGTCAAACTTCAGAAATAAATTAGACACAAAAGTCAGGGTTACTGGCTCGAAGGCTCTCTGAGGATTTATGTGAGAACAAAGACAATGGGCAGGGGTAGTGGCTTGCAGATGGGGAGCACTTCTCTCATCAGGGACGGTGTTCGGAGCAGCTGCCAGGATGCCCTGTCGGCCCGCTTCTAGTCTGGAGAGCAGCCACAGACAGCTGCACATGTGGCCACGCCACCAGGAGGCCACCGCAAGGGGCCTTGGTGACAGGTTGAAAAGCAGAAGGCAGAAAGGTGGTGGGTGAGGGCTGGAGCCTGAGCTCAAACCAGCTGATGTCCCACTGCACAGGCGTCCTGGTCTCTTCTGACACCATGACCACTGCAGTGCGATGACAGGCCCACAGTCCTGGAATAAGCCTGGCACGTCCCTGAGCAGCCAGGTGGATGAGGAAGACTTGGGCTGCAGCGGAAGCTTCTCTGTCTCTGGACGGGCTGCAGGATGTGGCTGGGGGAGCTCCAAGACGTGTTCGTTACTACAGATGGGCAACCAAGGGCAATGCTGAGCGCTGTCCGAGTGAGGAGACCATGCCTGTTGCAGACATTCCCGAGGCAGCGGTGTGTGCGTGGGCTCCGCCGTGCATGAAGGAACTGTGAAAGGAGAGCGAGGACAAATGCAGGGCTTGGTGCTGAAACCAAGTAGAATATGAAAGCGATGGGCCGTCAACACAGATTGGCCACAGTGGTTGGAACTGGGTCCGTCTGCTCATGGTGAGCACCTCGCAGCTGCACCGCTCCCAAGTCCGAGTCCTGGCGCCGGCACTGAGGTCTGCATGCCACCCGCGTGTGGCGGATGGAGGTCAACCGTGGGTCGCTCTGCGGACACTCCTCCTGAGAAAGGCCACTTTCTTGCAGCTGCACTTAAACACAAGCCTCAGCACATCCTCATGTCCTGCAGGGTTGACCACTGTCTGCCTCCTAGGCATTCCAAGGATGTGTTTTCTCACATCCAGGTAGATCTTTTTGAAAAATGCCTGTTGTGGTTTGCACTTATCCTCATGTTCAGACATCCTTGAATCTCTAATATTAGCCAGTAAGCCTCTGTCTCCAGAGCTCCTGGGCACCAGCAAGCCCACCAGCCATGGAAGCGGGCGGTCATTCCACTCAGCCACTGCATCAGCTCCATTGAGACTAGAAGGCAAACCAGGTCTAGGTGGAGGTGCCCCTTGAGGGCCAGGCCCAGGCGGTGGCAGCTGTGCAGTACTGCCCTGAGGACAGAAGGGAGCCCTTTCTGCAGCAGCTGGCCCTGGGGCACAGTGCCCTCCCTGCAGCCCACTCCGAAGGTGCAGAGAACGAAGCCCTGGGGGCCAAGGAAGAGGGTCCCCCTGTGCGGTGTCTCCTGCTGCACCCCAGCTGGGGCCCCAGGGAGACGGGCCACACACAATGCTCTTCCTTAAAATCATGATCAGTGTCTCACACATACTGGGAATCTACTCGAAATGTAAACATTACCTTTTCTTTCTTCTAAAAAAGGCAACAGACTGATTCTCCTGTTTCCTTTGTGTGGATTCTGATGTTTCACTTGCTGTCCTGTCTTAGAAAGTGTAGCTTAACCAGGGTTGAGAGGAGCCCTTCCTGACTCTAGCTCAGGAGACCCACACTGGGCGGCACAAAGGCCCAGCTGAAGACAGGCCAGAGCGGGCCAGTGGCCCTGGCCCGCGGACCCCCGGCTGTGAAGAGGGGGCTGGGGAGTCTCACCTTGCTGTCTAGGCCCTTCACACTCCTAGAGCCCAAGGACTGCGTCCTAGTCATGTCCCAGGCATGCACAGTAGGTACTCAAGAAATGTTTTATGGACTGTTAAGTAGTCCAGGGCTTCCAGACACCACTTCCTGACGCAGTCTCTACCACCCGGACTGGCCGCGGCAGCCAGGGCAGGCAGTGGGCCAGCACTTCCCTAACTGGTGATGCCCTCATCCCCGCTTTCATGAGCTAGTTTGGAGACATTTATTCCTGTTTGAAACTAAGAGATGACACCCCCAAACTCCCTCTTTAGCATGTGGGAGGGGGTTTCCACATGAAAATGCTTTTCTATATATGTGTTACAGTAAATTATCTGCACCTACAAATGTGGAGGTTTTCGCTGGTACTGGGCCACCAGGCACTCCTTAGGGGCACGGCCGGCCTCCGGTCTCGCAAGCTTTCCCTGCCGGGACAGCCTCGCATCAGCAAACAGGCTCAGGCGTGAGTCCGTGTCACCTTCCCTGGGCAGGCGAGGCGATGGCCCCCGGCCCACCTTCTCTCCAGGTCGCCCTTGTCTGCTAGACGCACAAACGTCTGGAGTACAAGTTGTTTTCAGATTTAGGGCATTAAAACAAGAGGTCACCTTATATTCCTCTTCCACAAGGCCTCTGACCTATGTTTAAGTTGAAGCACAAACTTTTCAAACAATTGGTAACCAGTTCTTACATTTTTATAATTTTTAGCAAAAGAAATTTTTTTCCCACAAACTTAGAAGAGGTGACTAACTAAACCAGTGAGAAATGACATTGAAGTACATGATCTATTCAAACTTACTTTTTATTATAATTTTTTTCCAGTTACCCAGCATGCTACAATCTGATTGCTGACCTGGGTGAAACAGAGTGGAAGAACTGATTTACAGAGATATTTACATTCATCTGATTTTCACGTAGTGTGCCTCAATGCAGCGTGACCCTCTGGCAGACGCCCCACAGTCACTGCCAAGTGGCCCCAGCAAGGCAGACGGGCTGGAGCTGAAGTCTGACGCTACGTAGGACACCCCCTGCTGTGTTTTCAGAGCCGGCTTGAAGTCACTATGTTTTTAAATCTGCTCATCTGTATGCTGTGCTACACACGTGAATTTCAATAAATGACCTTTGTGCAGAATAGTTATCATGTCCCCTTTTTACCTTGTAGTAATGAACAAAATACACCAAAAAGGCACATATTTTAACTCGGCCAAAGGATATTAAGGACAAAACTTTTTTCCTGCCATTCATGTTTTGTCTCTTCATGATTTGTATCATCCTTCAACTTTATTTGCTGTCAACCAACACCCCGTAAGACTCCATAATTTACCATCCTTTATTTTGTGCACAATCGGGAGACACCAGGAAGCACTAAGCATTATCTTCTCCTCTAACAAAAACAGACAAAAAAGCATCTTTGGCTCTATGGTGTCAGGTTCTTCTTCAGGATGCAGGATTTGGGAGGAGCCCAAAAATACACGTGCTGAAATTGCAAAATTTACTTACGTTCCTATCAAATACCTGTACACAGATGGTTATTTTAGTTTAAAATAATATTTCTACTCTACACAGTTAAGCCCTCAAATGCTTTGAAGTGACGAGCACAGCACTGAGGCACGCGCTGCCTCTGAGGGTGACAGCACAACCCCGGAGGCGAGGCTGCTGCTGGGACGCACCCCGGCCCCCCGGCCGTCCTCCCCACGCGGCCTCTCCGTGCGGATGTGGGCGGGCTCTGGGGGCAGCAGCATGATACCCACGCAGACCATTTGAGTCTTGAGGGTGGAAAAGGTTCAAGCCTGAAAAAGTAGAACTTCTATTCAGATGCATAGGTTTTGGATTTCATCATATGTGCTAGACATCAAAGTTGTCCCCTAAGATACGTTAATTGTCCCTAATTCTGTTTCAGGAATACAGTAAATAGATCATACAATATTCTAAAAATAGCACCTTTAAAGAACTACAGAGGTCACTGTATCTCCGACTCCTCGGTCTGTCAGCCTCAGTGGTTGTGAGGAAGAGCACGGGTAAGCATCCCTCCATCTGGCTGGGTCACACGCGCATACATGCTTCACTGACTTTGGTCCCAAAGCCATTCACTCCTCTATCCGGCTTAGTTACAGGAGCAAAGCCAAGTTTCTATGACAGTAGGATTATGAGGTAAAATCAGAAAAAGGCCCATCCAGCACGATGCTAGGTAATTCAGACTGTAGTCCAATCTTACCCATCTACTACGCATGTCTAAGTTTGTTCATTTGCCAAAACATACTTTAAGAAGGAGGTACGCAGAGCAGCGCATCGTCAGGCAGACACTACTGATGTGCTATTCTCCTTAAAAATCCTGGGTCCAAACCATCTGGTGCTTGGTGTGAAGATTATTAGGGTCTTAACAAATCTCCAAGGAGACTCGTTCCATCCCTGGCTTCACAGATCTGTCCTAATCCGCCGCTCAGAGGTCAGCCTCTCCCCCTCGGAGGCAGCCCATCATCAAAGTCTGTACACTGCCCCATTGCCATTTTACTGAAGTAATAAAATAACCCCATGCATGTTCTGAGCTCTAAGAAATTCACATATTTTCCTGTCACATTTTGTATAGGGCAGGTTAATATAAGGTGGAGCTACTGAAAACCTCTTTTTCAGAAAAGAGTAAGATGTAATTTTCTGAGGTCACAGAACCACATCCAACAACAATAAGCAGAGAAGTAGCAGATTGACATAGTGCTTTATTCAAGCTGTCCGTACGAAGGAGAATAATGTGCATCCCTATCATATACGTGTAAAAATACTAAGGATGTACAGTGTACAAAAACAGTTTCTTATAGTTATTTCACACCCTTGTGGGTCATATACTTAAGGAGATCAACAGTTTCAGGATGACCGACAGTGACAGTAATACAGTCTCTTGGGTTCGCAGTTGCGTCTGCTTGAAATCCTTAACCAGATGACTAGATCTTGTGCGGATCTAATGAAAGAACTAGCAAGGTCAAGAAATGTCACAAACTATAAAGCTACAGGGAGGTAATTCGATTACCAATTTAGAGGTTTTCTTTTTATTTAAATAAATACTTTACATTTCATGCTTGCCTGTAATGCACTACGAGGAGCAAGATAAGGAAGTTCTGCTGTGGACGGCGCAGTAGCAGCAAAGTGCGGACACTGAGGGGGACGTACAGGCCCTGCGGTAGTAAGGGAGGCCCTGACACTCGTACTCGCGGAGAAGCAAGTGGCCCCAGCAAGAACAGTCCGCTTTAGGAAGCCAGAAGCCAGGGATGGGAAATGGAAACAATACTGCAGTAATGCTGTGTGATTAGTGCAGAAAGCAAAGCGGTGAGCAACCCTGCCCAAATCCAAGCAGAAATGGCCCATTTCCTCCACAACGGCTGCACCAGGACAAGAGGGCAGGCCCCACGAGGTAGTGGAGGATGGAGTCCGCCAGGCCGCACTGCACTCTGGTGGGACAATTCCAGGGCTCAGGTCTCCCCATCTGCCAGAACCCAACACCACAGCTATGGGCAGACACAGGGAAGCTTCAGCAATCTCCTGCTACACACACTGCTGTTCTTCTGTTATTCCTCCATGCCGGCTAACTGAGATCTGGGACCAGAAGTAAGGGATTCTCACAACCTACACCAAGAAAACACTACCGGAATCTTGGTGACAGCCCCTGGGCACTGGCTGGGGCCTGAGGGCCGGCGATGAGGCGTGGCCGGACCGGGGCACTGCCAATGATGTCCTTAGATTTCAAGAACAGTCCTTGGCCAAGGCCATGGAAATCACCTTAAAATTAAAAAAACAAAAACAAAAAACAGGCAATCACTGTGCTCAGCATGCGGTGAATACTCCGAGCGCCCGCCAGCCTTGGCGGCCTTTCTGTTCCTCACCTGTTTCTTTCTTATATAATGGATGCAAGACAACTTACAAGACACACTTCTACTTTCTTGTCAAAGTGAAACGTTCAACATAATTCCAAGTGAAAAAAAAGTTGAGCTATGTAAGAGAATGATCTACCAATTCCTGTAACTTCCTATTTGATGCTAATGATGAACTTCACTCAGGTAGAAGTGGGAAGTGAGGGTAAAATCTACATCTGAGTATGTCTTAGCTGCCTTAGTAAATGCCCTTTAGCCCTGTCCGTCCGAGTGGCCCCTCCACGGCCAGCAGGGGCGCCATGTCTGTAAAGCCACACTTCCAGCGTCAAGAGGCTGAGGCACCTGCCCTCAAACATCACTCATCCCACCTAGAAAGTCACTTGCTGTTTCATCCAATGCAGGGCTGACACTACATCATGCTGCGGTCTTCCATTTGGGAGCTGTCAGGTAAGCTTCACTAAAACCCATCCCCATGATCACTCTACGGGGTCAGACGCCTCCTGCGTACCGGGCCCCCTGGACTTCATAGGCTGCTTTGGAAAATGTCAGCTCCTAGCACCAAAGGGTTTAATCTGAAGATCATCTAATGATGATTAATATGAAGGAGAAAGATGAGGTTTGCATACACGTCCCCTTTCAGAGAGAAATGTTGGAATTTGGGGACATGAATATATACAGAAAAAGAAAAAACTTGGAGGTGTTCTTTTCTTGTTTGAGTTTTTTTTTTCCCTGATGGCTAATTCAGTGATAAATGTACCAGGATCAAAATAAACACACCAGGTTCTTATCCTTTACTACCTACTTCGTAAATACTCTTGGTGTGTTCATTTTGCCAAGTAAAGTTCATTTCTTATCATCATTCAGGTCTCAGTTTTCTTCATTACACTATGTTGCCAGGCCATCACAACATTTCAATGCTCAAATGAGCGAACAGCAACATTCACTTCTCGCCACCCCCTTGGCGTGGAGAGTTGGGGATTTCCTTCTTTGTAGCGCCAAGGGGTTAAATGAAAGCATCTCTTCTCCAAAGCCAATTCTAAGCAGCATGCACAATTTCAGAGCCTCATCAAACATCTCTTTACATAGGAGAAAAAGTGCATGGTTCTCATTGGTGTGCACATTTCTTGCACATGGGTCAAAATTAAACTGCAGTAAGTCTATTTTAGGTAAGTTGGAGCTGCATTTGCTAACAGGACATATAATTCTCATCACTAAAAAATAAATACTACTGCAATATAAACAATCATAAAAGGACATTCAAAGTTTTAACATCTGTGAAAAAGCTAATTCATGTAGAACTGAAAGTAAAAATTGAAATGAGTAAGGCAAACACCTGTTCACCTTGGTGTACAAATTTTGGTGAAAAGCAGGATCATTACACCTGTCTACATTCTTCAGCCATCAGAGGTGATAAATACCAAGAAAGGAAAAGGGCTTCCAAGCACAGGGGAAAAAATGCTCTCTGTGCAAATCATATCAGAGACCCTTCAAGTGACCTGGACTCTGCTGTGCATATGCCTCCTTCCTTGGAAGAATAATGTTCATTTGCCAACAACTGCCCGTGACATCTGGATGTCCACGTGTACCACGGGCTTCCTCTGCAGGCCCCAATGGGCATTCCTACGCATGCGTCTCTCTCCACCTCACCAGGTGTTTGGTCCTTCTCTCCAACGCCTCCTGATAAATTTCAGCAGGGCCTAGGGACAGGTGCCTACTTCATGCACTGAGCTGACAGGCTTTGCTAAAATTTTGCATATGCACATCACCACCCTCCCACAACTGCTTGTTCTGAATTATCAACTAAATCTTCTTAGTCTAATTCATTTTTTATTTATCTTCTAGAAAGTTAAAAAATGTACCTAGAATCAGTGTATCTCATTTCGCCTTCACTGTTAGGGACAAACAAAAGCTAAAGTCCAAAAGGTGACAGTTGGTGCACACATGAACAACGGTGGGCTCGTGACTTCCGAAAATTGTGGATCACATCTTACAGTCGCTCTGGTAGAAGGACGGCAGCAGTGACAGCGTGGGACCTTGGACGGAGACAGTTCCATGCAGAGACAAGAGTGTTGGAGGGTGTGTGTTCTTGGTGGGTGGGAGGCGGCAAGGGTGAGGGCCGGGCGGGCCGCCGTGTGGAGGCGCTCCTGCGGCTGTGCGAGTGCGGGCTGCTGGGATGGCCAGGAGTCGTGTCCGGTGACAGCTCCGAGGTGGTGGCGACGGGCAGGCCGGGGAGGCTTACTCCCGCCCGCTCGCAGAGTAGGAGAACTGGGGGAAGTGCGGCCGCCGCTCGTTGTCCACGCAGTCCATGCCATCCTCATCGTCTGTGGGCGGGAATTGGCTATTTTAAGTTCACATTTATTTTTGGCAACCTTATCTCTGGCCTATACAGCTCTGACTTCTGACATCATGAAGATTAACTGAGGCAACAGCACCCAGAAACTTGTGCTTATCAACAAAACATACAGCGATTTAACGTACTTTAAAAACTATTTTCATTTTTAAACATATCTATGAAGAATACTATCAAATCATTTCCTTCAAGATACTAACATTTCAAGACTCAATAAACTGTGGAAAAATACTATTGAAGAAACCAACACTTTTTAAATAAGAGGGAACAAATGGCCTTCAATATCCTTTAATTTCATGGAACTATGCACGTCAAAAGTACAGAAGGCAGGGAGTCCTAGGGCAGTGCCCAAAACCCAGTACCCATTGTCTTCAAATGCTTTTATATTTTTCTCATGGTGGTTTAGATGTGATTGCAAAATAAAGCTTCACATGATTCCATTTCATTTAAGACCTTG
>JAVSCE010015052.1:0-180160 GCA_032199065.1 Smutsia gigantea | reverse complement strand
GCCGGCGCTCCCAACGACAGGGAGCTGCCATCCTGAGCCTCCCCACAAAAGCCCAGAGGACATGTGGGGGGACTCAGCTGGGCCCCCTTCTAGAGGAATCATAACAGACTGCGGATGCCCCCTGTCCTCGTGCCACCTGTGGGTGCTGCTGTTTCTCTTCCTGCTCCTCTGTGTGACTGTCACCCACCCGAGGCCTGCCAGGCATGCTGGCTCCCACTCTCTCCACACACCTCCCTGGGGCTCCCCGGGCCCAAGGCTTCCATCCCCCAGAGCCCCCACCTCTCCCCCAGCCTGTGTCCTCCTGTGTACCGGGCCTTACTCTCGTCTCAGGATCAGAGGTCTGAAGGGGGTCCCCAGGGGCTAGAACAGGGTCAGCGGGCTGTGTTCCTTTGGAGGCTGAAGGAGAGAATCCATCTTCTTCATGTCACCGTTCCCTAGAAGCCACCAGTTCTTGGTTTGCGGCGTCTTTCCCCTTCTGCAAAGCCAGCGGCACAGAGCCTTCCAATCTCTGCTTCTGGCTCTCCTGCCTCGCTCTCCTAAGGATCCTTCGACAACCTTGCGCCCACCCAGATAATCCAGGAAAGTGTCCTCATCCCCCACAGTCTTCAGCTTAACCCCTTCAGCAAAGCCCCTTTCGCCATCCATGCTGACGTGACGTGCAGGGGATCCGGGTCGTAGGACGTGGGCCACTTTGGGTGTCATCATCCCGCCCACTGCAAGACTCCACCATCTTGTCCACAGTTACCATCTTTAATCCCCCGGGGGTCCCAAGGCTTTCAGCTCCCGCCTCCTACGGGATGACAGGCAGTCTTCTCGGCCTGGTGCCCCGTGTGCACTGTGACCTGGTCCCAGCCGGCCTTGTCCTCCCTCTGTGGAGCCCACTTCCAGGACTCTGCACACAGCTCCTTCTTGTTGCCCTGTGCCTTTCTCCAGGGCCACTTCTGCCCAGAAACCTCCCCATGCCTTTCCTGGGGCCTCCTCAACCCCGGAGCAGCCCTGTCCTCCATGGCCACAAGCCAGGCCTGGGTCCTTCACCTGATCCTCAAGGACCCAGCCAGGCCTCACTCCAGGATGTCAGCCTGACCAGTTTTCCCCACTGACCCCTCTCCTTTGCAGAGTCCTAAGCTATGTGAAGTTTCCTCAGGTCACTTGTAGGGCAGACAGCAGTGGCCACACATGTCCAGGTGTTGAAGTCAGCAGTGGCCGACATGCTACAGTCCCCAAATAAGTGACCTGCATGCTGTACCCTCAGGAGGATGTCCTCTCCGAACCTTAAATTAACTCCCAGTGGTTCTTGAGATAAAGACCAACCTGCCTACCAAGGCTCCCCAGGGCAGCGTGGCCTGGTTCTCTCTGGGCTGTTCAGCTTCATCTCAGGCCAGGGTCTCCCCCGCTCCCTGTCCAGCTGCCCTGGCGTTGCGATTCTTCCAGACCCTCCCGCACCTTGACTTCGGCTCCCACCTGTCCGGTCCTCTGCCGGATGGCTTTGTCCCTCCTGTTTTTGCTGGGCTCTTGCCTCATCATTCCTCTGGACTCAATCAGCTCACGTTCTGATCCTTGGGGAAGCCGCCCCTGGTCCTCCAGAGACCCTCGCTGTTGGGCATTCACAGCTCTGGGTAGCTGGAGGCACGGAGTGTTCATCCACCTCAGAGGGTTTTTAATTACATATTATTTGTGTGGTTCCATGATGAATTTGGTCTTAGCTCCTGAGGTAGGCAGATGTCGGAGTGGACACTGTGGTTGATGACATGTGCACCCTTTTAGGACCAAGGAAGTCATTTCCCCACTACTGGGGTTATTGACCAGGGCTGGCTCAGAGCTACATCCCATTCTGGGAATTGCTCATGGCATAAAGAAGCTGCTTAGCCCAGAGTTTCTCCCCCAGGGATGCTGTGTGCGGTAACTGTACCATGTGGAGCGGTTCAGGGTTTCGCATGTGATTGGCTGAAGCTTCTATGGAGGCTGCATCACAGGTCAACTTCTTCCTCTGCTCAGGCTTTAGTCTCTTGCTCTCTTACAGGTGTTGATCCCGAGAGCAGTCCCCATAAACCTGCATGGAAATTTCATTCCCTTGCTTATTACCTGGGAACTATCAGGCAACCAGTGTTAAGGGAGTGTTCCTAGCACACAGGCTCCAGAATCGGGTTTGCTGGCCTACGACTGGCAAGGAAGACCTCAGCACTGGCGGTGGGGGCTGTACGGACAGGCACCGGCATGCTGCCACAACGCAACTGCTACACCTTTTCCTGGTGGAAAATTGGGGGCGGAGGGGGGGGGTGATATTGGAGGAAGGAATACACGATCAGGACCAACTTGTCAGGTGAGGAGGGAGGGGATAGTAATTAGGAGCCTTACGGAATTGGATGCTTGTTGCTGGGGGCAACCAAAGCACTGCAGAGACAATGCCAGGCGAAGGGTGATTAAGCACCAATTAAAGGCTAAGTGTGAGGACCCGAGGGCAGCATATGAGGAGACTCGTCTTCCTGGAGGGCAGAAAAGTTGAGGATCAGGCCCAGGTGTTAATTATAAGAGCCACAGAGATTTCCAGAAGAAGATAAATTCTCAAAGCCTGCAGGTCCGCTATCCCAGGGTAGATCCCTAATTAGGAAGGAGTGGGTCTCCTCACAGCCCAGTCCTCCTTTCCTTGCTTCCACAAGTCAGATTTTACTGCTGGTGGAAGGCAGTGGCTCATCCCAGGTCAGTAGAGTTGGACCAGCAGAGTGCTGGCTAGCAGTAAAGGAACGCAGAACAGGTCTGGAGGAAGGGAGGCGGAGGATTAGATGTGGCCATGGTACTGGGGCAGCCGCAGTGGTCACGGTTTGGCCCTTAATTTTATTCTTACTCTTATAAGGCAAAGAGGGCAACCAGAATCCTGGGACAGCTGTTCCCAGATACAAGGGACGTAGTGTTTGAAGCTGGTGGGTCCGGGCGGCACGAGGGGTGGACTGGAGTGGATGCTGGGGAGCCACCCAGACCCCACGGCAGGGCAGGGGCGCTCAGCTGCTCAGCTGCCTGGACATTGGCTAGATCACCCTTCTCTGCACTTGGCTCTCAGCTCAAAGGAGCTTCCTCGCCCAAGGTCGTGCATCCTCCTCCGGGGGGACGTCTGGTTAATGCCGAGGCTCAAACAGCCAGCCCCTGGTTCTGCATTTGGGACTTCTCCGAAGGCCCCCCTGATCCCGGGCTTCTTGTGGCATCAACTGCAGCTCTCAGCTGCAACCGAATCACAGTTTGTCTTTCTCTCTACCCAATCTTGCTTTCCTCAACTCCTTTCTCACCCTCCTGACATGTTCCCAAGAGCAATCCTCAATGAACTCCCTCCCTGCAGCCCTCGGGTTCTCCGAGTCTGTTTCCCAGGGGACTGGACCTGAGCACACAGTGAGGTCAGGGGCTCTGGTCCCCTCCGTCTCTTCCTTGGCTTTGTCTCCAAACATAGCAGCAGGGGCCCTGCTCACTGTGCCCGGGCTTCCTGGGGAGGCTGCTCATTCTGGGCCCGTCTCCTGTCACTTATCATTGCCGCCACCTACCTCTGCCACTTCTCAAGAGCCCTGGGCGCCAGCCATCCAGCCTCTCCTGCCCGGCCAGCCAGCTACAAAATGAGTCCTGGCCTTGCCAGATGCGGTATTAACCTGCCCAGGCAGTGCACGAAGAAGGTGCTCAGTGAAGTCCGTGTGCATGAGGCCTGCGCTCCCTGTCATGTGGGAGTCATTGCTCCCAAAGCCACACTGCTTTGGGGACGACAAGAAAGAGGAATGAGGTATGAGGGAGTGGCCTGTCCATGTCCCTGCTGCAGACCCCACAGGAGGTGGGGGGACGGCACCTGGAGGCCTTTGTCTGTGGGTTTCCTTGGCTTCAGTAGGCCCCAGAGTCCACTATGAGCCACAGAGTCAGTGGCTGGGCCACCAGACCATAGTTAGAAATCTTTTTCAAATGTTTGGGTTTGGGAGAGCCCCAAGTATGGTTTGTTAAAGAGCACCCCTCTGTGAGTTTGCAGGCCTCTTATGCTTTGAGGGGTGTTTTAACTGCATGTGTTGGATTGTTTTACACAGAACTCATGGAAGAGCTGTTTTTTAAGATGGATCTGATGTCCGAACAGCCATTCTAAGTGGTTTTGTTTTTTCTTCTTGACGGGATGATTTGCGCTTTACTAATACGGAAAGGCCTGCCCTGTGCTCTCATAAAGGAGTTCAGATTCTTTTCTAAATGCAGACTGCCCAATGTCCTGGTGCGATTTCAAAGTTGGCAAGCACATTGTCTCTTAGACCTAATAATTTCCATGCTTACCCTTTCATGAGAAGGGAGAGTATTTTGGAAGAAAGCAATGTTTTTTTTTTTCTTTTGGTAGCCTTAGGAGTCTGCATCAACGAAAAGAGCAAAGGCAACAAATTATCTCCCCAACTTGCGGCTTTGCTGCAAAGGCTTCTGGGAAGCTCTTTTATATGTGCTGCACTGTTCTCGCTGACCACATCCTGCTACTCTGCCGGCAGAGTGAGACCCAAGGCGGCCAGGGCAGAATGTCAAGTTTGCTTCTCATTGGAACGCCACGTTCTTTCTTAGCCACCAGGACAGGACAGGTCAGGGGCAGCTGTGCCTGTTGTCGGGCTAACCTGGAGGTGGAGGGATGTGCTGAGCACCTTCTTGCTTTGAGGAACGTCCACACCTGCTCTCACCTCATCCTCACAGGAGCGCAGTGAAGTGGGCATCGTTGTGCCATTTTATTGACAAAGAAGGCACGAGTGTGTAAACGCTTGCCTGACGACTCCAAAGCAAATATCCACATGGTGGAGTGCTGCCTATTGCCTCGGAGAGTCGAGACTGTTCTGCAAGGAAATGGTATGATGTGACCAGGAGGGCCTAGGCTTGGAACCTATTCCCACATAACTTCCAAACTCGCTGTGCTACAAACATGTGGCCACTTTATTCAGGGGAAAAAGACTTGAACTTGGGCTGGGTTCCCGGCCTGGCAGGGTGTAGACTAGGCAGTCCACTCTGAGCTGTGGTTTTCTGCCCGCAACATTGGGTCATTGTGAGGACTGGTGAGAAAAAGCACGTGTGTGCTCAGCCCAGCGCCTGCCGTGTAGCGCAGGAGGCTGACTCTCACCATTCTGGGGAGCAGGGGTGCAGCCTCTTTCCTTCTTCCCTGGCTGGTAACCACGGGGGCCAACTCAGACTACAGCTGTCTCTGTTTCCCAGGGTGAGGGGCTTACATCGCAATGATGCTGTGGGATGGCATGGAAATAGGTAGAAGAGAGTGGCACGCATCATCTCCGCTCTGCCTGACAGGGACCTGGGGCCCTCTCTGCATGTGTGCCTAGGGGAAGGTACTTGCCTGTAGGCTGAACTGGTCTTTGGATTGAGACATCGCAGCCCTCTCTAGGGGTCAACCTGCAGAGAAAGGCTTGAAGTCTGAGCTGCCACCTGTACAGCCCTGCTGGGTTGGGGCAGTATGTGTGTGTATGTGTGTGCACACGTGCAGGCAGAGGAGAGGTGGGGTCGAGCCCTGTGCTGGCAAGACCCTACAGCTGCTTCTCAGCATGGAACCCCAACTTGGTCGTTTCTTCCTCCAGCTCTTGTCTTCCTCTTTCTCACTTTTAGCGGCTGGGTCTGTGCGCAGTCAATACCTTCCCCACATGAACATCTGGCTTATTTTCGATCTTGCTGGAAATTGTCGCCTGGTTTGGGGGGGTATCTGGCTCGCCTGAGTGTGGGGCTCACATAGCTGAGGAGCTCATGTGGCTGACAGTGGGCAGCTACCTGAGTGATTGACCCAATTTCTGTGGTCACCAATGAGGAAACTGAGGCACACCAAGTGAAAGGGGTCACTGAGAGTCTCATAGTTGTTGGCAGCAGAGATGGGATCTGAACCCAGAGCTGTTACGTAGTTGTTTTTTCGAAGTTTGGAAAGAAGAAAAACAATTACATTCACCTTACACTCTACCACCCAGAATGAACCATTAACCTTTTCTCATATTTGTTTCAGTTATTTTCTGATGTATACAGTTGGTATTCTGCAAGTAATATATGAGTGTACTAACACTTTAAAAACTATTAGAACCATACCTATAAAACTACAGCTGCTTTCTGTGACCACCAGTCCTCTCCTAGTCCATTTTCTTTTCCACAGAATAACCTTTATTATGAGTTTGATGTCCTTCCTCCTGAGCCACTTAAAAATCACACACATGCACATTATATACTAGTGTTTTTGTGATTAAACATTTACATATTTACATAAATGGTATTGTGTATCATATTGTATAGAACCATCAGTGATCTGTTTTTATTTGTCCCAGTGATGTGTGTCTGGAGATCTGTTCATGTTGATGGGTATAGATCAGGTCCATTTCCCTCAGTGGCTGAGCAGATTCCTTTGCACTACCCTACCACTTCTTAGTCACCCACAATGCATGGGTTATTGTCAAGCTGTGTGGCTTGCCTTTCAATGAGTTTCTCAGCAATGGACCTGGAAACCAGGACTCTTGTGGCTTGTTTCTGCCCAGTACCTGAAATTACAGGAGGACCCTGAGTGAGTTATCACCATTCCGTGCCTCAGTTTCCTTATCTGTTGAAGACAACTTGCTAAAGGACTGTGTGGTGTAGTAGAGAAAAGGCCACGTCAAGCAGAAGGAGTCTATGGTCAAAGACGGGCAGGTATAAAATACCGGAGAAGAATCAGGGAAGGAATGGGAAATGGTTCAGTGTATATGGAGGATTGGGAGGATGTGGGAAAATGAGGTGGTTGGAGGAAAAGATTGGGGTGTGATTATATCGTGAAGGTTGCAAGGAGCCGCAAGAGAATTGATAGCAGGGAAGCAATAAAGGGAGATCTGTGGCTCGGGGAGCTACCCGGGCAACCACAGGGGAGGACGGATGCAGGGCCCGGCGGACGGACCAGTGGATGTTGCAGCAGTGCCAGTGGGAGATGCCAGGCGGGGGGTGGAGGTGGAGGATGGAAGGCTCATAGGAAGCATGACGGGGGCAGTGGGAAGGAAGGGAAAGGACCTACAGTTACTGGGCCCTTTTTACATGCAATACCTCACACATTTTCACCGTGACCCTGTGATGGAGGCATTACTGAGCCTCTTGTTTTACAGATAAGGCCACAGAGATTTCACAGAATTAGAGGTCTTGCAAGTCCTGCAAGTCTGGAGAAATTGCAGAATCAGGTCTATGTCTCCTACTTCCTGGCTGAGGGAGAAAAAGCATTCAGCAATCCCGGAAGATGAGGGTTTCCCCCTCAGGGACCTGGGGGCATGGTGATGTTGGCAGACATCCCTGCTGCCCTCCAGCACCCAGGCTCCTCCCCTGTGGTTAGGTATGGCCATGTGACTAGTTCTGGCCAATGGGTTAGGAGTGAAGCTGACATATGTCACCTTGAGACTCAGTGTTCAATGGCTGATGGGAGACCCACCAGCTCCACCTTCTCTGCACTGGTGTCCAAGGAAACACCCACTGAGATGCAAACTCCATCTCTGTGAATTCCCAAGTGATGAGGTGGAACAGACCCATGTTTCTGTGGAGTGTAAGTGGGAAATAAATCCTTGTTTGTAAGTTGTGGATATTCAGAGCTGTTTATTACTACAGCACAACCTACCTTTACTGACAGCAAAGGTGACGCCACTCCTCCGGCAAGGGAACAATGGAGAAGGAGCAGGCCGAGAGCAAGGGTGAGAAAATGACAATTCTGGATTTGGGGATTCTGAGTTGTGGCAGAACATTATAGGAAACCTGGCTTTGGAGACCAGGAGCCCTGGGTCCAATGTTGCCCCAGGCATCTGCTGTGGGAGAGGTTGCAGGCAGAGGCCCCAGCCAATCCGACCTCGGTTTCCTCACATGTGAAATAGGGGGAGCTGTAATCAGTGCTGTTAGGGTGAGTCAAGCTTACACATGCAGAGCACCCAGCCAAGTGCCCAGCCCTGAGGAAGCCCTCTGCAGACTGTGGTCATTACCCTTGGAAGATGGGCTGAATTGAGTTGGTGGTTTAAGCTTTGAGAGATCAGATCCTTTCCTATCTTGTTTACTTGAATTCTCCAGTGCTGGGAGTGGTGCCTAGGCCTGGTGGGGGCTCCCCTTGGATAAATAAAAGATTACATGTGCTGCAGTTATTTGGTTTATGTGCCCATTTTTCCTCCTAACTAACTGGATGGGAAACTCTGATGGGAAGACCTAGATATATTAGTTCATCTGTTTCCTTAATGCCCAGTGAATGTCAGCTCTCAGGAAATTTTCCTTGAAAGATTAGTCATCTTGGCCTTTACAAATAGCCAGATCTGTGGACCATTTCTTCCTGATGCCTCGATACCAAGTCCAGTCTTGGTTTTCCAGATCCCACTCTCCCAGCTCACAGGTCTTTGCTCTGACCGCTGGCATAGGCCCCTGGTCCAGGAAGCCCACTCCACAGGAGCCATATTCACACATGCATTTTGTTCTCAATCTGGCAGCACCTTGGATGACCCCAGTATCTCCCTATCTCCATGCACTCAGGCCCCACCTGCAGACGGCTGGGTGCAGACCTGCGCAGGAGTGGGCTGGCAGGGAGTTTCTCTCCTTCCCAGGCAGACACGTATGTAGCAAGTCTGTTTATCAGGCAACGCCTTGTAGCCAGAGGTAGTGGCTTACCAGTGGTAGAAAAGCCTGCGTTGCCTCACAAGATACGACTTAGTAAGAGGCGCCCTTGGCCTCAGCAGGCAGATAAGCACCTGCATTGGAGAGGGAGCCCTTGATCAGGGGCAGATAAGCTCAGGAAAGGATAAAAAAACCACCTACAACAAGAAGCTGAGCAACCCACTGTCGGAGGCTTTTTCATGTACACACGGGTGTGTTGGCTTCGCCAACGCACCGCGTGATGCAAAAGCTCTGAATTGAATTTAATTTGGTGGTCACACAACCAGAGAATGGGAGCATGTCAGAGCTGGGAAGATTTTGGAGATTGTTTAGTTGAACCCTTTCATCTTCCAGGTGAGGACTCTGAGGGCCACCGAGCAGTAGTGACTTGTTCAGGGTCACCCAGCAAAGTTTTGGCTGATCTGAGACTAAACCCTGGGTCTCTAGACCCCCAGGCCCTGAGCCCTTTCTACCACATGGGTTTGCTTCTCAGGCTGCCACCTGATTCCTCAGCTGCACACTGCAGGTTGTAGTTTGGTGCCCAAACAATCCTCTTTAATAACACTATTTGTCTCTTTGGTCTGCCTAGCCCCACACCCTCACTGTTGACCAGTTAGCTCAAGGCAACAAGGGCTGATGCTACAGACCCCACCTGTTCCAAAGTCCGTTAGAGAAAATGCAACATCTGGGTATAAAATTTCCAACATCCTGACATCTGCCCTTTCCATAACAGTGGATTGAAACTGGGGTGTGGATGAGGGTGTACAGAAGGGCACCTCGATTCTGCATCTTTCTCCATAGCCTTTTTTTGGGGCAAAGAGCCCATGTGTTACCATAAGGACCGAATTGTAGCCTGGTAGTCCTTATGATACTGAAAATAATTGTTCTTAGTAGGTGCTCAGTAAATGATGGGTAGATGATTGAATTCTTAGTGGTGAGATTTTGGTGAGGGTATTCATACCTCAAGTAATGTTTTCAAACTTTCAGTTTATTTATTTATTTTTCCTGTAAAACTTGCTTTCTGGGTTTGATCTGTGAATGGAGTGAAACACAGTGTAGGTTTTAGTTTAAAATCTTTTCTCTTTGACAGTGATAGCTCTATCAGCAACAATGAGAAACTAACATCTCAGGCATCATAAAGACAACTGGTCCCTCCCAATCTCAAATGACCTGTGATCGCAACATGAAGTCAAACTTCATTAAAATTATATCTTCTGAAAGTATTTATCAAATGCCTGTCTATGATTACAAAATCATACAGTTGAGCTGTATTTCTAATGACAAGGAATAGTCCTTTACTTACGATAAACCGTTTTTAATTCTATTTTTGATTGTCTATTTTGTCTTGGTGATTAACTCCACATGTCTGTATGTGTCAATGTTAATGTCATTTTTGAGTGATCAAGTTGAAGTGTCATTAATGACGTCCTCCTGTAACAGATGAAGAATCAGTTCGTGTGGACCATCATTCAGATTTCTTTCCCCCCAAGTCATATTATATATAAATACACACACATACATACACCCTCTTTTAGTTTTTTTTATTAGTTGGCTTTGTCGGTTTAAATCACATATGTATACATTTTTTATTCCTTCAACCTCACATAGTAACATTCAACTCATTGTTTGTAGATGAGCATGTACACACTCCAACCCTGTCATCTCCTTTCTTCTGTCCCTCTGCTACTTCTCATTTCTAACAACTGTACTTTCACCTTTATGTTATTAAGATAACATTTATTTTTTGTTTTATAAATGAAGGTCTATGAAGTTTTGATTTAGGTTGATTCTAGAAGTTGAAAATCCACGAAGCAAATTCCGTTTACTGTGGGTGTAAATATTGTTTATTTCATAGAGTACTATGATTATTACTATGATTACTGCTCTTTTCTTTCTCTTTCTGGAATCTACCTCCTTTTCACAGATGACCTCCCCCTGCCTTTCCCTCCATTGTTCTCTAATCCAGGCCAGTTACTCTGGTTCCATAGAGCTGTTAATCTAGGATTTCCCTTTATTTTTCTCCTTGGTTGAATATTACATCCTACTCATATTTCTTGTTTATTTACTTTCTTGTATTGCACAAGCATAGCCTCTGTAAATTTCCCTATTAATATTGATAATGTCTTTATTTTCCTCTCATACTTTATTCTAACCTTTCGTGGCAGTTTAGCAGGATATAGAATTCTAAGTTGACACTTACATTCTCTTAAAGCTTTGGTGAACTTTGACTATTGCGTTCTTAGATCTAGTGAAAGTGGAAAATGAAATTGTAATATTGGTTTTATTCCCTTTTTTTGAAGGTGACCCCTAGATGATTTGAAGACTTAAAGTTTCATAATGATATGGTTAGTTATGGATATTTTTAAACATTTATTGTACTGCCACTCAATGGGTTTGATTAAAGGTTTTTGTCCTGTACCTCTGAGAAATTCTCTTCTATAATTATTAATTTTTGAGAAATTCTTTTCATCTTTGCTTTAATCAGTTGTATCTTTCAAGAACTTTCATTAGTTGGATACTGAATCTCTTAAACTGCTCTTCTTTTTATGTTTCTGTTTACCACCTCATGGCTTTTTTGTTTTGCTCTCCAGAATATTTCTTTAACATTAACTTCCAACATTTTAATTGATTTTTTTCTTTTCTTTGGGCATCATATATTTAATTTCCCAGAACCCTTTCTTGCTTTAGGATGTTCCTTTTATATAGCATCTTGTTCTTTCCTTATGGATGCAATATCTTCTTGCACATCTCTGAGAATACAGATTTGCTCTCTAAATTATCTTTCTTTCCTCCAGAATCAGGTTTTCATTTTTATAAGGTTTTAGTTTTTTTTTTATGATTAGACTTCTCTCAAGTATCTAATAATCCTCAGTTAACCAGATAAGTAAAAAAGTGAGATACTAGGACACTAATAGGGATTCAGTGTATTTGGACAAAACTTGTTGACAATTAGGCTTTCCTCTGCAGTGAAAGGGCAGTGGTGGAATGTTAACCCGGGGGATGCCCATTCCCAAAATCTAAAGGTCTTTGATCTCAGTTACTGGTGCTGATATCAGCAGTCCTAGTTCATCCCATTTAATTGCTTAAAAAAAAATTACCTACTTAAAAAAAAATGACTGTAGATATTGGCCACTTTTTTCTGCTTGCATAGAATGGGTGAATAAGAATTCTGACCCAGGAGTTGTTTTCAACCCTACTTCTTACTCCTGCCTATTCATAGACTTTCCCAATCCTGAGCCTGTCTAGGGCCCTGATCCCATCTTCTCTCTTCTGTGCCAAAGGCTCTCCATGAGTGCTCTGAATTGTGTTCTCCTGCTCTAATTTTTTTTGTCACTCCTCCTGTCTCTCTTCCCATCTTGTAGAAATTTGTTGCATTCTGGTCTGATACTCCTTCCCCGACCCTTTGTGGGTTTATACATTTTTTTAGTGTTCTGACAATCTCAGGATGGGGCGGTAATACACATATCTGGTAGTGCTTTTAGTTTGCAGGTTACAATGATATCCACTTTTCTCCAGTCTGGCAAAAGGACACCTGCTTTTTACCAAATCTTTCTAAAATTTGTGAAAGGTGCTTCCATTCTCTTTCAGTCTGTGCGTCTCTGGGCTTCTAAGCCAGTGTGGCCCAGACCTCTGCTCTGCACCTCTCTGCTTGCTCTGTGCAAGCATGCCTCTGGCCCAGTCCTGGAAAACATCCCTTCAGGCAAGCAGAGGCAGAGCAGAGGCTGCACCAGGCTTTGACCCAAATTCAGAGATAATGGGAGGAGGGAAGAATGACATAGATAACGATGTACAGGCTTCTTGGATGGGCTTCTGTAGGCTGACACTTCCCTAAGGTTCCTTCAGGCCCTGCCCTTTGGCTACCTTATCCTTGGGTCAGCGCAGATACCCCTGTGGGAGGGTCCTCTTCTTCCCCTCAAGGACCCCCTCGACCTCTTCAAGGCCCAGAGAGGAGAACCTTTTCTCTCCTCAGTCTAATCCTGGCTCTCCTGTCCTCTGTCCTGTTCTAGAACTGACCTTTCCCTAAAGTAGATGAGAATGGAAATGTCTACTTTCTTCAGGAAAATCCTACCCTTCTTAGGAATGGCCTAACCTCCTGCTTTTTGAGGACGATCTCATCAAGATCCACTTGACTGGGAGTATTTTCCCCAGTGTTTTCACTATTCAGATATGACTAATACCAGACAATACAGGCAACCTCCATACTCAGTCTTCCCTTCCCAGGTCCTGTCATGGTGGTAGTCAGACTTGCACATAATTTATGCCAACTTCTGGCTTTAGACCTTATCCTGTTACTATGTAGATTCCTTCCTCTAAAATTATTGTTATCTCCTTCCCAGACCCTACCTCTTAATCTCATCTCCTACTTCTCTTTTCCTCACCTACCACAGGGCCTCTGCACTTACCATTCTTCATGCCTGGAATACATTTTATCTCAAGGGCTTCTGCCTCATCTTATTTAAATCCTTGCTCAAATGGCCCCTTCTTAACAGACATTCTCTGATCACTATACTTAAATACACTCCACCCCCAGCACCCCCTAACTTCCCTACTTGTTTTATTTTTCTATATATCTTTATTAAGAATTAACACTTAATACCTGATATGTACCATAACACCCACTTCTTATATTCATATGTTCATTTATATATATATATGTCTTCTCTATGAGGGTAAGAATTCTTGTCTGTTCTATTCATTACTATATTCCAGAGCCTAGCACAGTGTCTGGTATACAATAGATCAATAAATACACATTGAATTGGATGGTTCACAGATGCTGCTTTATTAGCTGTGGGCCTCTGCTTCAGATCCAAAATAACCTATGTGGTGTTTTGTTCACATAAGATCTTCTTTCTCCAAGGGTAAATTCAAATCCTTGCATCTCAAAAGTAAACAATGGATCAGTCTGAAGCTTTGAAATCACAGACCCTCCAGTCCTAAAGGACATCTCACAAATCCCAGGACCAATATTTAGTCTAGGCTGAAGTATAAAGGCCTCCCCTCCATCACTTCCCCACGGATGGTGCCATCAATCCTGCGACAGGGAGGTGATGCTCTTTTCCCGTCATATAAACCTAACTCAATTCACTTTGCTGAAGTTGTGACCCATCTGGTCCTGTCTCTGAATGGACTTAAATATGGGGAAACAGAGCTCCACTGTCAAAAGTCAATTTAAAGGCCAATTCATTGCAACTTGCATTTCTCTAAGTTCACTGGAGGCAGGCCATTGGTGAACTCCAGGCACAAGTTCTGATGTCCGCTTTCTCCTCTCACCGATGCTTTTTGCCTTGGCAGGGTGACTTCCCTGGCAGCCTTTTGTCCTCATCTGTAAATGGACAGAATAAAGGTTGCCTGGCCTACCTTCTAGTGTTGCCTCAAGAGCAAAAAGCTACTGTATACAAACAAGCACAAAGGGTGGGCAAGTCCTTCTCACTGGAGTAGGGTGGCAGGGCCGGGGGGCCTGGCTGGGAGCAGGAGGCTGGGACCTCGCAAGGCCCTGCACTGTCTTGCTGGTCCTGCTGCTCTGGCCTGAGTGATGCCAAGGCAACAGTCAGGGATTGGACCTGCTCACCCTTCCTTTCTTAGCATCTGAGGTTCGGATCTCTCTGACAGAGGAAGAATCGCAGGGGGTCTGATGCTGGCATATCTGTGAAAAGGGTCAGGGCCACCACCAGTACAGGCTAGCAAAGAGAAGCTGGGGCCAGGTGTTAATGTCCCCAGAAGATGTCTGCTCTGTATTAGCATCTGTGACCAGTCCGGTCTCCCAAACATGGTAGGACCCATGAAAATGTAGGACAAGTGGTTTCTAGAAGATATGCCTATGATTATCATCAAGCAACTTCTTCCTCCTCTTCTCCTTCTCCCTCTCCATCTTCCTCCTCCTCTTCTACTTTCCCTCCTCCCTCCTCCCCTTCCTCCTCCTCTTTCTCTGCTGCTGCCTTCCCTTTCCTCCTCCCTCTTCCTCCCCTCCTCCTCCTCCTCCTCCGCTCCTCCTCTCCCCTCCTCCTCCCCCTCTCCTCCTCATCCTTCTTATTATTTTTGGAGAGATATCCTAACACATGAGCAAAAAAAGGTTGATTTCTTTCCCGGGGCCTGATTAGAAGGGATTTAAATGATGTGTAGTGGAGCTGGGTATGTGGCTAAGGAGGGATATATTAGGGGAGGGGTATCTGAAGAAAAATCTAGCCAGTGAGTATTCAGCCAGTAAAAGGTGTAGCAGGGAGAGGTAGGAAATGGACAGCTGGGCCGGGGATGGTAGATGGTAAAGGGAGGCAGATGGTAAAGGATGGCAAGGCTAGAAAGGGAGGCTGGGGCTGGGTTATGGGTCCTTAACTGACAATCTAAAGACCTCTCTACTTAGCTGCAGGACTATGTTGCATATGTGTGGGTATGTATTTCTATGTAGTTTACCCTTATACTCTTTCAGACCTTGACTTTTTATAAAGAAGGTCTTCTCTTGGGCTCCCCATCTGAAGAGGCTCTGGGCTTTGTTTTATGTGCCCTGTACCCTCTGAGGCTCTGAAAATGCAAGATCAAGTTCTCCAGGTATATGTGTACCAGACGACATCAGGGCAAAAATAGCATCACAGCTCTCCTTCCTTCTCTAGTTTTTACTCTGATTTCAACCTAATGTCCCATTATTTACCAGCTACTTAAAACATTAAAAAAGATGTTTTGTAGAATATCTATAGCTTTTCGTGTTTTCAGCATCCCTGGATGGCTTTATCACTGGGAATGGAACTCTACATTGACGGGCTCTACGGCTGCTTGCAAGGTGTCTCAGTTTCCTTCCTCCAAAAGTAGAAACAATCCCTTCTCCATTAACATTTTATGAAGAGCTAATGGATACAAACGGGTATGATATTCTTGCAATGATATTAGCTTTCGTTTGTATGATGGCTTGGAATTAAACAGTGCTTTTGCATCCAGTCTCATTTAGAACTCAGGACAAGGCTCAGAATGACTGCCCTCATTTTACAGCCAGATGTCTGAGCCCCAGGGAGGACAAGTAATCGAAGATCACCCAGTGGGGGTGGCATCGGGATTGGAAATAGGTTTTTTCAGATTTTGTGTCCCATCTGCCATTTTCTTCACTAGCCGTTCCTCTTCCCAGGAACCACAAACTGTTATGTAAATGGGGCTGGTTAGTTTGTTCCTCCTCAGGGATGTGACTGGGGTGGTTGAGATTACACAGTATTTTCACTGGGATTCCCAAATCTGACCATGTCTGGGTATGCAACGCTCTGTTCTGCAGCATCCCTCTTTCCTGGCCTAAGAATGACTCGGGGTGGGGGGAGGATGTCGCCAGGAATGGACATCAAGGACACCTGTCTCCATCAAGGACTAGGCTAACTGCTCGAGATGAAGGCCCAGTTCCTTGTCACAGATATCTGGTTGCAGATGATCAGGGAGGAAGCTCTAAGCCTTGGGCTTTCTCTCCAACTCTCTTCTCTGGGTAGAAAGGGACAGTAGGTGGGATTATGACTGAGTGGAAAAGGAGGCAGCTCTGTATACGGAGATGCCTTAATAAGAGAATCTAAGACTGAAATGGGAGAAGTATGGGTCTTAATCGACCTGAATGAGACCAGTTCTATAATAGGCATGGGAGCAAGTCTCAGTTCTTTCAAGACTTCATTTGCTCTTTCCACGTCAAAGCAGAAATGGGAGGCAACTGCCTATCTCCCAATTCTAAGACATTATTTATGAAAGAACAAATTTCCCACAAGGCCGTCCAGAGAAGGGGGGAACACAAGGGGGGCAAAAGGAAGAAAGAAAGGAAGAGGGAAATGAAAAGGCAACCGATAGACCTGGAGCTTGACACTAAAGGCTTAACATCAAATGCAGCCACAAATCCATTTCCACAGTTTTATTGGCCATTCCGGACGCCTCATTTCAAAGGGAAAGATTTGAATTCAGAGACGTAAGGTTCCCTTTGTTCTCTTGCCCTCCAGCCCTTGGCGCCAGTGTGGACTGTCCTACAGGGAGAGGCGGAGATCAAAACCCGGCTCTGCTCTGTTACCTGCCCCCAGAGCTGGCCCTTGGCATGCTTAACGAAATCAGCTGTGCTGTACATTGACGATGCCCTGTCAATTATAATCATTTATCTTGGCAAGCAGACCATTCAAACACTTAAGGGAGCGGGGGTTCAGCAGGCCCAGAAAAAACAGAATAAAATTAGACTGCACAGTAATCAGAGCAAGAGTATATTGCTCACATAAAAATTTACTTTTAATGTCAGAAGGACCGATAGGATTTTACATCTCACTTTGAGCCACAGGGTGTGTGTGGTTCCATTTGGGTCGCTTTCTGCTGACCATGACATAACAGGGGGTTTGCAGAGTGGGAGAAGCAGGGATCTATATCTGTGGAGGAGGGGACCACCCAGTACACAAGGAAGGTTTGGGGTATACTATCACTACTATGTTGGGGACCCTGGGATGAGGGTGGCATGGCCTGCGATCTAGGCAGGAAGTATAGGGTTTGAGGGGATTTCTAGTTCTCCCTCTTCCAGACTGTGTGAGCATGGATAAATTGTTCCAACTGGCCAGGTCTCATAGGTCTTTGAGATAATGCAGGGAGCAGAGAATGTCTCCTTTATTAGCTGCCGCGGCAGACACACGTTTCCTCCTTGCATAGTATTATAAACCCCAAGTTTTAGTTGGGCAGATGTCCACCCAGAGGACCCCCCGTACCCCTCCTCGATCAGCAAGAGAAGCCTGGAGGAATGGTGGGGGTGTGGCAGAGAGGACCATTCCTCGCTCCTCTGCGCAGGGTCCACAGGAGCCAGTGGGGCCCTGCTGGCTGCAGAGCATAGGCGGCAGAGTGAGGGGGCTTCGGTCCCCACAGTTCTGCACACGGCTGCATGGCACCTGTCTGGGAAGCTCCTGATAGGACCTGAGCTGTGGGGACTGCTGGAAGAGGGCTGCAGGGCCCAGGGGAGCCTGCACCCGGGGCAGGAGGACCTTATGAATGGGGATTGTGGGGCGAGGCAGCCCTCGCCTCAGATGCCTGGTGTTGGACTGAACCCAGCAGCTGGCCGAGGCCCCTGGTGGCTGAGGGCAGCATGATCAGTGCCCCTGTTCCCCTGCAGCCAGAAAGATCTGCTCCTCACTCTCCTACCCCCTCAGGTCTTTTCTGGTGCAAAGGGAATTGGGGAAGAAGCCCTGAACAGAGTGGGTGTTCCCCAAAGGTGACTGCTTGCAGCAGAAGACCCTGAGTTACCACAAACGCATGGTTTTGTACCATCGGCAGGAAGGACACCTGAGAGCTAAGCTGGCTCCCTCTGTACCCAGGGGCTTGGCCTGTTGGCCTAGGAACACATTTACACCTGCCACAGCATTCTTGCTCCTCGTCTGCATCCTGTGTGTAGGGGGTCAGGTAATTGGTGTAGAAATAAAGCCCACCTGCGGCCAGCCGGGCAAAGTACCCCCAGTTCAGAGCAGCCATTTCAACAGGCAATGACTGGGCTGCCCAGAGCCCAGCTCTCGGCCAGGAACGGCCTGGGCGGAAGGCAGAGAGAGGTGTGCCTGTTCCCGGGGGTCGGCACCGGGCTGGGCGGGGAGGGGCTGAACTTCTGAGGGGCCCCCACCAGCAATGCCGTCTGCATCAGGCCCCGACCTGGGTCGCCTAACACCCACAATTTCATCCTCACTGTCACTGTGCAACACACGGGGAGGGGACCATCTGTACTCAGTTTACAGTTGGGGAAACTGAGGCTTGAGGGGACAAGACCTCACAGCCAGTGAGCAGCAGAATGAGCAGCCTCTCTGCCCTCTAGGAAGGCCTCTGGTTCCTCTCCCCACCTTGGGCTCCCAGGCCCCTGCCCATCCGTTTTCAGGGCTGTGGGCCAATGTACGGCAAGACTTAGCTCTAGGCAGCTGTGGCCAGCTGTTTAGGAAAAAGGGGCTTTAGGAGGCCAAAATGTTGGCCTCCCCAGGCTTACTGGATTTCTTCATTTATGCTTCTGCCCATGAAGGGCCCTGGCAGCTGAAGCTGGACAGCACGGCAATGGGGAAGAGAGGTGCTGGACCCTGTGAGACGGGGTGGGGTCTGGGTCAGGTCTCCTGAAGGGTGCTTCTGCATATTCATTACGACAATGATCATATGTAAATCACAGGGCTGCTAGAGTGGTTAACGGAGATACTACTTGATGGAAGTGGGAAGCTACCCATTAGGAAGACAGTCATATGGCCCAGAGAGGTTAAGATCCCTGCCCAAAGTCACACAGCACTTTGGGGGCCAAGCTGGGCTAGACTGCAGCTGTGTCTGCCTCCACCTCACTCTTCATCCCTTATACTTGATTCTCAGTCCTCAGACATGAAACAGCTCGCTCCCTGGGACCTTTCTAATAACATTTCATTTCTCTAATTCATACATCATAAATGTACTCCATAAATTAAAAAAAAAATCATACAGCCAGTAGGAATGAATGAAGCTATTGTGAAATGACATGAATAGGAATTAAAATCTCAAGCTACATTTTCCCTTTGAGGGTGGGGGTGGACGCTAAATCTCTCAGTGGCAAGCAGGGTGCATTATGTTGCAAAGGGGAGGGAAGCAGACGCCCAAGTGGGAACAGTGCCCGTTGAAAGGGTGAAACGGGAGTGTCTGGGTTTATAATTGCGCTCCCCAGGAATCACAGGGAGCAGGCTGAAGAACAAGGGGCCTTCTGTTTGGGGTCAGGCGGTGGGGGGGCCAGGTCAGCATCTCGCTGGCCACAGATGGGGCTTCGGGAAAAGGCCTGGACTCAAACATTCCCATGCCCCATCCTCCCTTCGTCTCTCCCTCCCCCCTCCCTCTCTCTCTCCTTCCCCAGTGCCTCCCGCCCTTGTTTTCTCCCACCAGCTGCTATACCCCATCCCTGGGTGGGTGCCCTGTTAGTAATAGGGCCATTTGAGGTCCGTGGAAGCACTGGGTCATTGCCTGAGCTGCCCCTCTGCTGGGAGCGGCCCTGCCCGTCATCCCTGACTGTGGAAGTCTGTCCTCTCTCAATGCCATCTGAAACCCTCGCTTGTCCAGGGAGCGGCCTTACTCCTTCCTCTTTGAGCCTGTCACAGCTGAGACTCCTCTTGTACCTACTGCGTGGTGCCTGGCACATGCAGGTGCCACACGTACGTTCTCACATGTGACCTTCCCCGCAACACCTTGTGGTGTCTTGGTATGGGGTCAATGACACGGTTCCTGAGCTTTATCTGATGCATGCTTACTGCTGATGGCACCTTCCCCCTGAGCGGGTGGAGGCGGAGGGACTGAGGTGCAGAGGCATTGGCTAGGAGGAGGCTTAGATCATCCGGGAGTGGTAGAGGCAGCATTTGAACTCAAAGCTGGCAAAATCCAGCACTCCTGTTCCTTTGACTTCCCGAAAGGCCAGGTATGGTGGTGTCCTTCCTGACCCTCTATTTCAGCCCTCCCAAGGGTCTTGTTTCGGAGTTATTTGTGGACTTCTGGCAGTAGGATTAAGTGGAAAGATTGTGTGATTTGAAGTCAGACAACCCTATCTCAGCTGCGTCTGCACTTATATTAATAGAAAGCCCTCCTATAGCACTTGCAGAGGGTCATGCCCTGTTCTGAGAGCTTTACAGAACAAGGAACAGCACACCAACTATGAGGAGGGTGCTGTCACTGTACACCCTTACCAGACGGGGAAGCCAAGGCACAGAGAGCTCATGCCACTTGCCCAGGCTCACACAGCGGGCCCTGGCAGAGCTTTGCTCTCAGGCAACCTGGCTGCAGTGTGCCTGCCCTTAAGCCTGGGCATCTGGGATGAAGCTTAGAAACCAGGCAGAGAAGGTGCAGGACACAGAGAGAATCCGCTTGAGAACTAGCAGCTTCTACACATGGTTCCCCCTGGTCTCGCGGCAGGGGGAGTCCCTCCTGACCAGGGGCAAACCTGTTCTCCCCACCTCTCTGTAGCACTTAGCATGAGGCCGGGTATGAAGTTGCTGTTTACAGGGCCTAGCACATGGAACCGTGCTTGGGCCTCACGCGCTGCCACAGTGTGCTGGAGCTAGGGGCCATACGTGTCATCTTTGCCAGTGTGCTCTTGACAGTGGTGGACATAGGGCACTTGGGAGCTCAGTCTGCGTTGGGATAGGAAGAAGGAGTTATCCCAAGGTGCTCTATCTGATGCTATCTGAACAAAAAAAAACAGAAATCTGTGTAGTAAAAAATATAATGGTGAAATTATGAACTCTATTTGAAGCTTTCTGATGAAATCTACAGCACAATTTCTCTGTATCATTACAAACTCTTTACCTCATCCCCATAGTTCTCCATCCGTCAGAATGCTTTACCTCCTGGGGGTTTCTCTGCGGACTCAGGCTTCCCACTACGGCTGCCATAGACTACATTTTACTATTACAGCAGCATGGAGATGGAAATCGTTGGACATAAATTTTGTCTTTTGGATAGTCAGAAGGCAGATTGCTGGTTCAAAGGAAATTCTATTGATAGGATTACTGGTTCAAAGGAAATTCTATCAGTTTTAAGTATGCATGGTCATCTCTGAGGTTTGGAGATGGAGTCCTGAACTCAGCTGAATGGATGCTAATGGACCATTCTGAGGAAAGAGAGTGGCTTAATGGCATTCCAAGTCAGTGTTGTACGCATTTCATTCGACCATGAGTCCTAAGAGATGGGGATTTGTATTTCCACCATATGGATGAGGAAACCTAGGTCCAAAGGTGAATCCAGGTTGTCAGGCCTCCACAGCAGGACGTGGGCAGAGCCCAGGTCTGTCAGGTTTTGAGGGTCATCTTTGGCACAACCTGAAAAGCAGTGCATTTCAGACCCCACTGACCCCAGAGATCCTGTTTCCAGGGCACATGGGACCCAAGTGTCTGGTCCTCCATTTGCTCAATGCTCAGGGGAAGCTATGGACAGAATAGCCAAGTGTAACACCCAGAGCACAAAGGGCTGATTTTCCCCAGATGTGACAACGTGGGCGTGCCTATTTTCCTGTTGGTTCTATGAAAATATTTACTTTCTGATTCCATACCAAAGGAAGAACATGTGCTTACCATAGCCACCATCAAACCATGCTTTTCTTGAACTCTTCATTAATGACTTCATGGGTCTTCCACCTTTCTGATCTCATTTTCTGTGCATGAGATTGCTGGAGAATGATCCTCTGTACCACATCTCCGCCCATCAGAACCAAGTCCACTCTTCAAAGCCTGTTTCCCCCTCCTCTAAGGAGCCGTCTTAACTAGTACCCATCTCTCTTGATGAGTGTAGTGTAGTTCCTTTACATGGATGCCCATTAACACCCTTTCAGTTAGTTGGAATTCATTTGTTTATTTAATCATTCATTCATCCAATAATCATCTGCTCATCTTCTCTGTACCAGACATTATATTTGATGCTGGAAATACCACCCCCCACCAAAAAAGAGTCCCTGTCCTCATCGTCA
Organism: Smutsia gigantea; assembly: GCA_032199065.1. Classification (NCBI taxonomy): domain Eukaryota; kingdom Metazoa; phylum Chordata; class Mammalia; order Pholidota; family Manidae; genus Smutsia; species Smutsia gigantea. The sequence continues at coordinate 158,145 of JAVSCE010015052.1, read as the reverse complement.
TTTCTTGGGAGGCCTTGACCCAACAGGCAATTTGAATCTGGGAAAGGCAAGATTCTAACAGGGCATGGTACAGTGGTTACTTCCTTTAGTGGAGTCTTGGAGAAAGCTCCCCAGAGAAGGGGCCAGCTGAGCTGTCACCAATGGATGAGTCAGAACTTACAGGGCAGCTTGGGTGAATAATGATCTCCAGGCCTTCCACTGGCCCTATGGTACTTTCATGTGAATTAGACCTCATGCTCTAATGCAGTCAACAACCTGCACAACCCTGCTTGGCAGCCCTCCAGGTTAACCTCTCTCCTCTGTCATGTCTGAGCACATGTCTCAAACTCGTTTGTGGCCTTGGCACAGAGGCCCACTTGGGCCATGTATGCAGCTTATGAGTTGGCCTTGCCATTTAGATGGTGGCTCCCTGAGGGCAGAATAACTTGACCATGTTTGTACCACTCAGGGCCCCACACAGCAACACTTAAAACACTAGTGGAATATGCCTCACATCACAGAATTTCATGTAACTTAAAGTGGTTCCTAAATGCCAGACCAATGACCCACTGCTCAGACTCATTTGGAGGAGCATTAAAATTGTATATACACTTATTCCAGGTTCCACTGTGGAAGAACTGATTCAGTGGCCCTGTGATCAGGACCGAGGGTTGTGTTTTTAAATACTGCCAGGGTATTTCTCAGAATGATTCTAATGGAGCTCTGTTAGCAACAGGCACTGTCCCAGTCTGTTCATGCTTGTGACCACCTCATGAGGCAGGTATGATCATGGAGCTACACAGATGAAACGACAGACACAGGGAGAGAGTAAGTGACATGTTGAAAGACATCCAGCTGGTACATGCTTGGGCCACGATCTGAGCCCAGCTGACGGGGCCCAGAGCCTCTGTGCTGTGTGGTGACACTGGCCCCAGAACAGTGGAATCGGGAAATCAGAAATCCTAGCTTTAAAGGGGTTCTTGAGGGTCACATCCTCTGGACTTCCTATTTTAAAGATGGGACCACTGAGTTCCCAAAGGGCAAACAGACTTGTTCAAAGCGCCATGTGAGCTGGCCACAGGACTCGCTGGGAGGTCCTGTTGCCCACCCCCAGGACTCCACATCAGCTCACCATGATTTATTCTCACCTATGGCAGGCAAGTCAATGTGGTGATGATGGTGGTGACTATAAATACCACCACATTTGGCCAGGGGTCGCTGTGCCCTGCTCTGTGCTGTTTACTTTTGGGCACATTCTACTCTGAATTTCTAAATGATCTTGAGAGAAATGGCATTGCTTTTCTTTAAGGAAAACCGAAAACTATAAGGCAATGGTTCTCAACTGGAGGGGGTGTGATTTTGCCCCCACAGGGGAAGGTTGGCCATGTCTAAAGACATTTTTTTGGTGGTCACTACTTTTTGGTTGGCGGGCAGGGGCGGTGCTACTGGCTCTGGTGGGTGGAGGCCAGGGATGCTGTAAATACCCTGCAGTGTCCAGGACAGTGTCTCATGACAAAGCCTCACTGGCCCCAATGTCTACAGTGCACAGACCACACTCCCTGCTGTGGGGCACGTTGGCTTTCCTCCTCATCAGAGTCTCCAAAGAGGGGGCAGGGGAGGGGCTGCAAAGCCATCAGGTCCCGTTTCTCAGCTGAGTGCCTTTCCAGGGCGTCAGGCCGGTCGTCCCTATGCATAACGTGGCTCAGTGGCATCTGCCTTGCCTACTCCTGGAGGACGATGCCCCTGTATGTGGAGTGTCCGTCCAGACGCAGCCGCTCTTACTGTAGCTAGTGTGTGAATTCCACCCCACCCTCAGCTGGGCCATTTGCTACCCTGAGCTGCCACCTTCTCGACCTGAACTTTCTGCATCTCTTAAGTGGGCACAGAGGCATCCATGTCTCAGGGCTGCTGATGAGAGCCTCCTGAGACTCGGCATGAGAGCACTGGTTAATCCCTTAGTTCCATACTAGAATTGTCCCTTGCCACTTTGCTGGGTTTGAGGGCTGGAGGGCAGGGCACCTCCCACTCCTCCCCATGCCAAATGGACAGATCCAACAGGTGGGGCAGGAACCAGGGAGGAGAGGGAGGGCGGAGGGCGGGAGCTGGAGGTGGAGGAGGGGAGGGATGGCTGGGTAACCAGCCGGGCAGGAGTCCGTGGAGGTGCCCATTCACCCAGCAGGACGGGGGATGGGGAAAGTCCCGCGGGGTGGGGCGGGGTGGCAGGAATCAAACCTGCCACATCTGAATTTGGAACCAGTGCCCCAGGGAGGGATTTAGACACAGTCAGGCTGCTTTGTACAAATAACCCCCCTTACTGGACAGCTGTCAGAGGGAGTCCTGTGTGAGGCGGCCCCCGTCCTCCCCTCAAGAGAAGGAAGTGGTGGGTAGGGTGGCTCAGAGGGGGAGGGTGCCCAGGCCCCAAGCCAGGCCCCACACAAACATTGTCCCCTGCTTCCGTACTGCAACCCTGAGATTGGGGCTTCCCCCGGCCCCTGCCCGCAGAGGAGCAACTGGGCCCAGGGAGCAGAGAGCCGGCCTCAAACCCTGCAGCTGCCAGGGCGGAACTGGCTTTCAGCCTGAGACTCCTGTTCTTCCCATGGCCTCCGTACCTGGCTGCGAGGACCCACCTGGCCTGGGGCCTCATACATAGTAGGTTCTCAATAAAAATGAGCTGCATAAAGATGGAAAATGAAGATGAGACAAAGCCAAACCATGGAGGCAGAACAAAGGTGGTCAGAGGAAGAAGAAGGAATAAGTTTTTTTTCTAACCACCACAAAATGGAGAGACTCCAAGAGTATACTTTTTTTTTTTCTGGTACTATAGGAGCTTTGTTTTAGCATTGGATAAAACTGGCCTCTTAGCCCTTGTCTGTTGCCTGTAACCTAGGTATGACCATAGGTGCCCACCGCTGGGCTGGGACAGTGACATGGGGTTAAACAGCTCACGCATTTCGACGACACCATTTGGCTCACAGCTTCGCTCTGCTCCCTCTTAGCAGGAGACCAGAGCAGGGGTTACACAGAATGACGTTCTCCCTGCTTCCCAACCTGGCCTGTTTGCCCTAGTGGATGCGTGGCGAGTCCCCAATGTTGTAGCATGCCCGGTGCCCTGTGCTGCCGGTGGTATGAGGTGGGGCGGGCACACAGACAGAGCAAATGCAAAGGAGCCCCCAAATCCTGGAGTGTCTTTCCTTGCTCTTCCGTCCCCCAGACTGATTCAGTCTTTTTAGTAATGAAGACGCTGCTTTGAGTCAGGGTGTGAGTCAGAACCTGGTAGTGGGGAAACATTGGCTTCTGAGTTAGAGCTGGGGGAGGACTCGAGCCAGGCCGAAGTGTTGTGAGACTTTAAGCCATTTTCTTAAACTCTGACTCCGTTTCCCCATCTAGAAAGTGGGGGGATAAATAAATATTAGAAATAAAGCATATAAAACACGGAGTGCCTAGAAGGCGGCCAGGGCCTTGCAGGTCAGCGCTGTCATTCCCTGAGGCAGGTGAGGCCACAGCGGCTCCCGTGCTGCTGGGGCCTGTTCCCCGTGTGGCTTGGATCTTTGCAGGTGGGTGCCGCTTGCAGAGCAGAGGGAGACTCACTCTCCTCTCCTTGTGTCTTTGAGTAAACAGTTGCCTCTGATCTTAGCTGCCCTCACTCCCCGGGAGCACAATTTCAAAGGATTTCTGTACTGAGCTAAAGCAAACCTCAGCCATCTTTGTGCACAAAACACCCACCCAGGCTATTTGTCTCCATCCCGAGCCCTTGGCTCGGGGCCCGAGAGAAGCCTTCAGGACTGCTTAGCAAAGAATGCTGGCATTCAGACGCATTGACTGTCCGCTGTGGACAGCCCCACCCCTGTACTCTGCCCGGGGTTCTTGGCAGCCCCAGTTAACCACAAGACAAGTTTTATCATCTGTTAAACCTGTCGTTTGGGGAAAAAAAAATGACTTCAATAAAATATTTCAACAATTATAGTCCATTTTAATTAGGTGTGTGCCACATAATTATAGATTAAAAAAAATGTATAGGGTTTCAAAACCCAACACCCTGGCCATATGGAGTTAACTGTTCTCCCCTGGAATTTCCAGCTGAATCCTCCGCCTGAGGAGACCTGCATACCTGGTGGGCCCTCCCCCACCTTTCCTCCACTTGGCCCGATCACCTCCTGTTCACCATTCTTTCCGCTTCCAGCTGGAATCTCAGAGTCTTGTTGGAGGGAGAATGGAGGGCAGGTGGCCCCCGAAAGCCTGGAGGGTCAATGCTGAGAAAGAGGGAAGGCCAGGTGACAGTGGGCAGACCCCCTGGGCAGGGTGGCTGGAAGACCAGGGTCTCCTTCTGGCTCCGTCACAGCGTGGTGGGTGACCTCGGGCACTTACTCCTTCAGTCTGGGCTCTAGTTCCCTACCTTTAAGATAGACCATCAGTTTTCAAGCCTTTTGTTTTCTTAAAGGAGGAGAACCCACTTGTCAAATTACATTATGAAAGAAAATCTCAATACGTATGCCAGCAAAAAAAAAAAATCCTAATATGCAAACAAGGTGCTTGGGTTAAGTGGGATATGGCATCGAATCATCACTGGTGGTCCCTGTAGCACCTTAAAAGTAGCAAAGTTTGAAAATGCTGGGGCTAGAGTATTTCTAAGATCCCTTTCCAACTGGTTCATTCATTCAATGAATATTTATTGAGCATTTACCATGTGCCAGCCCAGCTGTAGGCTCTGGACACACAGCAGGGGAGCCAGGCAGACCCAGTCCCGGATCCTGACCTCAAGGCACCTTCCAGTCCAGTGGGGCAGAGACCAGGGCCCACTCAGTGGCTGAGCACACCCGTGTCCACATGTCAACCTTAGTTCAGACTGTGGAGTCCTCAGAAAAACCCAGTGTGGGGTCACGACCCCATTTACAGGTGAGGCTCACCAGATTAGGTAAGTGACCCAAGGTCCCATGGCTCCTCATAGACAGTTCTGGAACTGAGTCTGGGATCTTGTGGCTTCAGATCCTCCACCCTGAGCCTGGACACCCAGCCTCCTGCATCTTTGTACGCTGGGCAGCTGCCAGCTGAGGTGGGCACTCTCCTTCCCTGGCCCACATGGCCCCTCACTTTGACTGTGTCTCCCCAGCCTACCTCCCCTGGGAGACCGCCCTAGGGGAACACTCTCTGGCTGCCCTCTGCCCCTGTGCTCCAGAGAACCTCAGCTCTCCCACCTTATGCCGCGGTTCCCCTTCCTCCTGCGGTTGGCTTACCTGAGTCCTGGCTCGCCTGTGCGAGGGTGCGAGGCATTGAGGGTGGGGCCCGCGTCCCTACCCTCTCGGGGCAGTGCAATGCCTGCGCACAGTCAGAAGGGAGAGAATGTAGGTGTGAGTCAGTGAATCAGTGGAGAGGCTGAGGGGTGGGCGGTCACATGAATGTCGTCATGGACATGGCATCCATAATGTGAATCCCTGTATCAACAAATGCAGAAATAAATGGACCAGTGAATGGAAAAACAGGTGAGAATGGTGGTTGAATTAATAAGTAAGTAAACAAGGGGATCTATAGCTGTATCAATATTTATATCTGTATCTGTATCTATATATAAGCTAGGACAAGTCTGAGTGAGCGACTGAGTCAGGGAGAAAATGAATAAATAATTTAGGCTGCCATGAATGAAGAACTAAGTGAGGGGATGAAGGAGCGAACTGATGGCTGAGTGAACAGATTCCTTCTCGTATTCACAAGCTTCTCAGGCGCGTGGCAGGGTCCCCTAGAGCCCATGCTCGGCAATGGATGCTCATCACGGGAAAGCTTTCTCACGACGGGGCAAAACCCACCCGAAACTCAGGGAAGCTTTGCAGACAAGCACTGGCCCAGCGAAGGCATGAAAGGTAAGAATGGGCACCCTTCGCTGTGGGCAAGCCTGGCCTGGCTGCGGCCCCGGTGGGTGAGTCACCCCCAGGGGAGCTTTCCAGGAGTTGGCTGAGTTGCGTGCCTGGAGAGGCCTTTGTGTCCAGCCCAGGGAAATTCCAGGAGCCTCCAGTTAGCCAAACTGTGACGGGGTGCTGTTGGGGGAGGGCCTACGGGAGGGGGTTGCTGTTTGGTCCTTGCTGTTGCCCAGCTAAGACAAGCCAAGTGATTTCCAGCAAGTTCTAGGACAAATGTTTGCCTTAAGGCTCAGGTCTCTGGTGCCAAGTTTCAACCCAACCAAACACATTTGGATTTGGGAGTCACACAAGAGAGAGAAGGAGAGAGAGAGAGAGAGAGAGAGAGAGAGAAAGAGAGAGATGTGAGATGGAAGTAGTGTGGGGTGGGGCAGGGGAGGGAGAAGAGGCCAAGGGTGGAAATGCAAAATGTCCTTTGCGGAATGTGGCAGGCCAGGCGCACTTGATAAGGGAGTGCCTAGGCTCTGCGCACAGAAAGGACGGCAGCTCCTGCCAGAGAGATGCTTGGAGGCTGTGCATGGCCTCAGACCCCACCCAGGTTAGGATTCAGGTGTGGGTCCACCTGGCTCCAAGAGAAGGTGAGTATGGCTGTGTTTGGGAAGAAAGAATGTGAGAATGTGTAAAGATATAGCATATTCAAGGTCAAAATCTCCAGGGCCAGCAGAAATCCAGTAGAGGGAGATAAACGCTTCCTGTCAGAGGTGGAGTCTGGGATCAGGTTCAACCAAATGCCCTCAGGGCCAGGCAGGTACCCCAGTGAGGCCGGCCAGGTAATGCTGCCAGTGTGACCGTGCACGGTGGTGGGAGGCCCAGCTGGTGGGTGGGGGGGCGCCTGAGGACGTCTGGGACTATGGCGGTGGAGAAACCAGCCCCGCTGGGGGCAGCCAGAGCTCCAGCTGACTGCAGTCAGGCTGAAGGTGAGCGAGTCCAAAGTGGCCAAATATTTAGACTTTTTTTTGAGAAAAGCCCGAAGTCCAGACTTGAATTTAAAATTCCCAATGATGAAATGTTGACAATGGATTAAAAAAAATCTTTAAGGTACTGTACTGGTCAAATAAAATTGGGCTTGCCATCTCTGACCTCTGGTCTTGAACTGAAGGAGCCAGGATGGGCTGAGAGGAGGGGATGGGTTTTGTCACTCAAGGTCCTCTGCAGCCCTCTCCCACCTGACTCAGTATGGTCTCCTACGGCACCCCAAAACCACCTGGGGGACATGCCCCGGGTCTTCCTGCCGTTCACACGGAGCTGCCTGCTGCGTGCCCCAGGCCCGGCTCTTAAAGCCTCCTTATCAAGCCTGCTCAAAGCGCTCTTCCACGGAATTCTCAGGAGTCCCTTGGATTAGACATCATCTTCTGCTCATTGCTGGCAGCCCCAGGATACTTCCATCTTTTTATTTATTCTGCAGGATTCCCTGAGCAGCTGCAGCATGCTGCATGTGGTGGGTGCAGGAGATGCTTGGAGGAGCATGCAGTATCTGGGTGGGGGGTCCCGGTGGGTACAGAGAGCAAACATGCCTTCCTATGTGTGTCCAAAGCAGAAGCAGCCACTCCAGCCTAGCAGGTCAGAGAAGCCTTCCAGGAGGAGGTGGCTAATCCTTCAAGAATTAGAAGGAGATAGGCAGATTGCCAAGGGGCACGACGCTCACCTAGCACCTGAAAAAGGGTATTATAATGGCACACAGCATGGGCTTTGGGGACAGAGACCTGTACTGGAGTCCTGGCTCTTTCTCTTAACCAGTCATGACCAGCGACTCCAAGTGAGCTGTTTCACCTACTGAGCCTCAGTTTCTTCCTCTGTGACAAAGGTCTCATGACTGTTTCCCTGATGGGTGGGTTTGGGGTTATATGGCTGGACCCACGTGAAGTGCTTAGTGTCATGCCTCGACTTGCCTGCTTTTCGCTGCTGCTCTTACTGCCGTGGCTGTTGTCCCTCTCAGCACCTAGACTGTACCCTGTGGGGAGAGGACTGTGGGAGGTAAGGGGCGAAGGCACTGTCCCCAGTCACTCAGGGAAGGCTCTGTGCGGTGGGAGTGAGGCTGGAGGTTCAGTGCTGGACAGAGCACATGGGGCTCACACCCTGGTCTGGGGAATGTGGTTCCAGTTCGCCAGGGGAAGGAGTCAAGTGAAGCTTCTGGGTGGGGTGCTGTGAGCCTGCTGTGTTGGGAAGCTTTTTCAGGCAACCACCGTGTGGCATGGCAGGGAGGGGTGCGGAGCAGGGCAGGCAGACTGGGGACAGAGGCTGGGCAGGGGACCACAGGGGCACATGGGGCTGTAACTGCGGGCTGAGTGAGTGGGGATGAATGAGTAAATGAGAAGAAAAGGTTGGAGGGAAGGGAGAAAGGAGGCAGGAGGGAAAGGAGGAGGAAAGGAAGCAAAGGAAGAAAAGAAGGAGGGGCAGGAAGAGTAGGTGAGGGGAGGTTCAAAGGCTGGTGTTGGCCCAAGTGTCGGTTCACCAAGGTCCATAGATGGAGAGCCCCCCCCCAGTGGAAGGGGGGTGATGCAGCAGGAGGTGAGGCCATCTCTCAGGGCTGCGGAGGGCATGTTCTCTGCTGGACCAGGAACCGCTGGCCCCGGCTGCCGTCTAGCTTGCTAATAAAGGAGGTAGGTATCTGGGAGGCCCTGGTATTGTAGAACAACAGGTGATAATCCTCGTTCTTCTGAGAGGGCTGCAGTTCTCAGGGTGAGGGCACACGCCCTGCTCTGAGGGTTGGGCCAGGCTGGGATAAGCCCCGTTTTGGAGTTTCATTCATTTTCTCATTGGCTCGCTCCCCCAATCTCAAAGCAGCCCACCCAGCCGAGCCTGCCTGGGGCCTCAGGTACTGTGCTAGGGTTTGCAGGGGATACTGAGGCCGTGAGTGGAGCCGAGGGCTCCGCCCTAACTTGCATATGTGACTTTGGGAAAATCATCAACCTGAGTGTCTTTCTGTGCAGATTGGACCGAAGGGCTGGCTTCCAAGGAGTTAGGAGGACAGGTGAGAATGCAGGTAAATCACCCAGCACAGGACCTGATGTGCTCACCCAAGAGGGGCTGTTCACCACCAGCGGAACAAGCGGAGAGCACGCCTGTGAACTGGCACGTGCTCTGAACTGTGCAGCGACCGCTGCAGGGGGGGTGTAAACCCTGCAGTGGGGCTTAGCAAACAGCAACATTCCCGCTGCCTGGTGAGCTCGGGAGAGCCTCAGAGAGGATGTGGCAACTGCTGCTCTGGACAGGAAGACCAAAGCGGTTGGTCGAGAGCCTTCTAGATGGAGGCAGCAGCAGGGGCAAAGGGGGCATGTACTGTGACACTTGCCTCGGGTGGAGGCCCCGGGGCTCTGCAGGGCTCAGGCACTCCCCTGCTCCCTGTGGCCATGGGCCCACTTCCACCCAATCCTGAGCTGGAACCAGGAAGGAGCTATGGATCGAACACAATCTTGAGGGTCATGGTATTCACCATGAAGATGGCTTGCTGTGTGTTAAATCAAAGACTATAATTTCACTAAATCAAAATCTATATTGTTTGATGTGTGGGAATGCGCCTCCATGACACCAGATGAAGGAGAGGTGGCAGCTGGCCAGTGTGCTGTTTCAGAGTTCCTGGCTTGTGGTAGAACGAACATTAGCCATCATTTCTAGGAAAGCTGCATGTCACAAGCCTTGTCTGGATGCCACTTTGCATATATTCCTCTAAGTGTCACAGCCACGCCATCATTATCATTATTCCCATTTTACACCTTCAAAGACGGCAAGTGGCCAGGGTAGGTCTGTGCCCTCCCAAACCAGTGACTGACAGGCATGGCCAGAGAAGACCAAGGTAGCTCCTGAAGGAGGCTGGCAATGCACGTATGTATGGAGAGCTGAGGGAGGCGGGGTGCAGAGGTCTGGGAGAGGGTGAGAGGGGATGGCCATCACTGCAGAAGAAGGCAAGCATGTTCTGGCAAGCCCAGGGCATGTTAGGAGGACAGACTTCCCTCACCCACACAGGAGGGGTTTCCCTGGAGGACAACCTTGTGGGAACATTCTAGCTCTGGGTGAGTTTGCCTGGAGCGACTGCTCAGGCTTCTCCTGATTCAAGCTCCACATTTGGGTTCCATTCCATTGCACAGAGCACTGTGGGGCCGGTGGTCATAGGCTGAATGGACTGAGAACTGGAGAGGGCCCTTTAGTTCCCAGGCACCGTGCATAGGAGGATCCGCCTGGGGTGAAGCACTGCCCCTCCCCGTAGTCTTTTAAAGCAGACTTATCATTGGGAGGGGTAAGTTCCTTGGGACTCGCTATGAACAAGGCTAAGAGACGTTTCCTCTGCTGCCATGGGCTGGTATAGGGAAACAGTGGGATGGACCCTGGCCCAGACAGGGAGGAGCAGCGTCGGGGAAGGGACCTGGCTCTGGAACTCAGCATCCCAGGGGTGAGGCCAGCCTGGCCTTTAGAGGGCAAACTGGGTAGGTCCCTCAGTCGCTTCATCTGCAAACCAGAACAGACATGGAGACCACTCTCACAGGTTGATGGGAGGCCCAGGTGAGATACAACTCAGGCAAAGGCTTTGTCAGCTCAAAAGGGCCATCCAGATGCTAGCTATTATGAGGGCATGTTTGCAAAACACTTCACGTGTTGCTTTACTAAGTGCCTAATAAATGTGAACTACTATTATTATTGTTACTATCATTATTAGTACTATTACCAAGTTACAATTTTGTCCTCCGGGCTTTCTACTTTCTGCAGAATACGGCACCACCCTGAGCAGCCAATCATAATTATATAGGAACTTTTAACCACAATGCATTCTTTTCTCTCCCCAAGGAAATATTAAATAATGTGCAGATATAAAATTAATTCCACATTCTTGAGGGTGGGGGCTACATAGCCATAGCTATCATTTATTGAGAGCCTACTTTGTGCCAGGCCCTGTTTGAAGCTGATGTTCCTGTGTGAATTCATTTAATTATCACAACCACCCTATGAGCAGATGCTCTTACAGCCTTTACAGAGGAGACCAGGGAGGCTCAAAGGGGGTCCCCAGCTGGGTAGGGGGAGTTGGGACCGGAATCAGGTATTTGGTGCCAGCCCTTGTACTGCTGTTACTCTGTACGAGCGCAGGGCACGAGGAAGTTGCTCATGGTTAAACTGGGCTAAATATATGACTTAATGGCTCCAGTCAATCATGAGCAGTAATGGAGGGGGAGGAGTCATGCGCCCAAATTGGAGAGAGGGTCCTAAAATGGGAGGTGCACGCATGCCAGGCAGCGAGGAGTGCAGAGACTACATACTCCAAACTGTCTGGCAGACCAGCTTCAAATTTTGACTCAGTTGCTTTCTAGCTCTGTGACAATGGATAAAATCAGGGGATGGCAGACGGCAGCCTGGGGGCCAAACCTGGCCTGCTGCCTGTTCTTGTATATAAAGTTTGAGTGGCACATGCCACACCCATTCGTTTACATGTCATCTCTCACGTTTGGCCCTACAAAGGCCGTGTTGACTACTTGGAGCCGGGACTGTGTGAATTGCAAAGCCTGAAATATTTACCATCTGAGCATCCCTGGATTGGTGGTTACTTCTCCCGAATCTCATGTTTCCTCAGTAACAAATTAGTTGCAATACTTGTGCGTGTGAAGCGGGAGACTACCCAAGTGGTACGGGTTCTTTGAGGCCCCGCTGGCCCTGGTTCATGACAGGCAGACCTGGGTCAAGCTCCTTACCCGCCTTGCAAGCTTGGGTGAATTGCTTCACAGTTCCTGAGACTCAGTCTTCCCATCTGTCAAATGGGAATAAGGACAGCCCCTGTCTCCGGGGTACCTGTCAAGATTCCACAAGCTCATCCATAAAAACAAATCATACGGCCAGAGTAAAAAAGGATAGACAATAATTAGTGTTGGTAAAGGTGTGGAGAAACTGGAAACCTCATCCACTGCTGGTGGAAATAAAAAATGGTGCAGCCATGTGGGAGAATAACTGTGGTGTTTTTTTAAAAAAAAACCCATAAATATATTATATAAGCCAGCAATTCCCCTGCTAGACATCTATCCAGGAGAAACAAAACATACACCTACACAAAGACTTGTGCACATGAATGCTCATAGCAGCTCAATACCTCCAAAGTGGAAACAGCCTAAATGTCCATCAACCAATTAATTGATAAATAAGATATATTCTGTTCATCAGTGGAATATTATTTGGCAACAGAAGGGAATGAATTATTGATACATGGTACAAAAAGCATGGACTTTAATAGCATCATGCTAAGGGAAAGAAGCCAGTTACAAAAGACTGCATATGGTACAATTCCATTTACATGAAATGTCCAGAATGGGTAAATCCAGAGAGAGAAGTAGATTAGGGGACAGGGGGATGGATGGGAGACTGAGGGGACAGAGCAGCAATTGCAAACGGGCCTGAGGGGTCGTTTTGGGGTGACGCAAATGTTCCCAAGTTGGCTTGTGATGATGGTCGCACAACTCTATGAATTTACTAAATATCATTGGATTGGACATTTAAAATCCAGGAGTGGATTTTATGGTATGTAAAGGAAGTTGTTAAAACCATCACTCCTTGGTATTTTACCTGGTATAGAATGAGGCTCAGCAGCTGCCAGTGGTGGTTTTTCCTTTTCTTTCTCTGGAGTCGAGAGACATGGGGTCATCCTGGACCACCATCTACTAGCTACAAGGCCACAGGGCCAGTTTTTGGGCAGGACAAGAGTAGTTGTCCTTGAAGGGCTCTGCCCATCTAACTGTGATCAGCGCCCCGGCTCTGCCTCTTACAGGTGTGTTCTTGGCTGGGCTGCCATGCCTTTGTGAGCCTCACTTTCTCATCTATAAAGTTTTTGACCTGAAGAATGACATGTGACAACTTAAGACATCATTTATTGAGAGCTTGATATATGCAAAGTACCCACTAATTGCTTTCCAGCATCATCTCATCGAACCCCGAAGACAACACTTTTGATCACTGTTATCATCATCCAGGCTTTGCTATTGTCATCTCTGTTTCCTGGGTGAGAAAACAGAGGCAGAGAGCGATTTATGAGATACTTGCCCCGGGTTTCACAGCGTATATGTGGTGGAGCTGGGATTTGAACCCTGGCAGACAGAATCCCCGGCTAGCCCAGCTCAGCACATCATGCCGCTTCCTCCAATGTGCTAAGAGCGCTAGGTCAGGAAGAGAAGAACTGGGAGAAATTCGTCCTCTTCCACCTTCACAGTTTGTGGGAAGTCACTGAGCCTTGGTTTCTGGAATTCCAAGGCAGGATGTGAATTGTATTCACTGCCCCCCGGGCTGGTAGAAGGAGCTGGTGAGGTCCTGGATGTGGAAATGCCTCATCACCAGCAGAGCTGGCTACCTGGACATGTCTTCTTGTTCTGAAATCCCTGCATGCTTCAAGATTGTCTGCTGTCTGTCCTCACTCTCCACATTGGTTGGCATCTGTCCTTGTCTGATTTGCAGGGAGGGACTTGGGCTGAGCTGCCTTGTCCACCCCTGAGGTTCATGGGGGGATTCCCCCTCCCTGTGTTGACCCTAATGCCCTGAGAGCAACTGGGCCCATGCCTGGGCATTGTGTTATGCACTCATCCCTTTATGCGTGAGGATGGTGATAACTCCAGGGACAAAAAAGGGGACATGCATGAGAGGGAAAGGGGATTTGGTGGGGGTGGGGGGAGCAGTGCATGCACCAAGACCAAGCACAAGGAATCATGGTGATGAGAAAGAAAACCTGGGTGGATCGCCCCGACCCACTTGTAGGATGCACAGACAAAGAACCGGAGATGAGGATGGAATGGGAAGCCGGATGGTGGATGGTCCCACAGGCACCCAGAGCTGCTGGGACCAGGCTGGGCTCCCACAGTGGGCTGTGGGCTGCACATCCGGGCTGGTGGCTGGCTTCCGTGGTCTTGTTCTCCCTGCCTCACCCAAGGTGAGCCACTCTGTGGGAGTGTGGGGTGGAACCAGCTTGGGTTCCAGAAGCCACTGCAGAAAGCGTGGTTGCTCTGCTCCCCGTTTACTTGGGTGGCTTAAATTTAAACGAATATGCCGAGCATGGGGGGCTGGCTTGTTTTCTTCCTCTGAAAATGTGCGTGGTAGATAGAAGCCTGTGACATTATCTCCAAATGGGCAGGGTTCCTCTAAATATAGACACTTGGTAATTACTTCTGGAAGCATGTTTTCTGGTACAAAAACAGATCAACAATATATGCGCCACTCTGCTGTTCTTCTCCCAGGAAGGAGAGGGTCTGCCTTCCAGGATATGTCTTAGCATTAGCCCCTCAGGACCTGAGCAGTCTCAGCCAGGACTGGGGCTTCTCCTAGCCACTAGGGTCCGGCTAGGATCAAACTTTTCCTACCGCATTGGAGCGTTTTTCCCTTGAAAGGGTATTGATAACCAGCTGCATGTTTCCAAATGCCTTTAAAAACAGAGGGTTCTTTCCTCTCTCTGTTAGTTTTTTCTTCTTCTGTTGAAAGGAAAACTCATGTGGCCAACCTAGTTATAAATGTGGTAAATCTAGTTGTACGATGAATTCCAATCTGTACTTTCAAAGTTTAAAATTTTTCACTAAAGGCTACTTAGGGCCAAGAGAATTTTTGACTCCAAGAAGCCTATAAAAAATGAGTCACTGTTAATAGGGTGAGCTCTTTGCTTTGGGATTAGGCCTAAGTGACAGCGCCCTGGCCCCTTCATTCATTGGGATTGTGCCAGGAGAATGCTTTGTGCTGCTCTGAAAAAGACAGAATTAGGCATTCCATTTATTCTATTGATCTTAATAACCTTGTCTCATAAATACCTACTTTATGACATCAATGAAAGAGGAATCGTGGCAACTCAGAACAATAGAAATTGTTACTTTGGAACCAAAGTGTTCCGTTGAACGCCTCAATGAAATTCCAGAGCGTGGTGCTGTCAGGAGATTTCTGTGCTGGCTTTTTAAGTATGAGCAGGAGAGATTTCCACCCCTTTCTCTGAAAGTGCAAACAAATTGAGTCCTTAGGCCTGGAGGCTACAGGCTCTTGTTTCTCAGAATGATTTTTCTTTCTCATGCAGCTCAGACTTAAGTGTTCATTTCACAGAGTCACACGAGTCTGACTTTACTGTCTGTATTGGTAGATTGGAAACTTCCCAATCAACAAAGTATCATCACGGGTAATCGTCTCTCTGCAGACCCACCATGAAGGATGTTCTATATGAGCGTGGCACTCTAAGGCATACCAAACACACCCTCTTCCTTTGTTTTGTGTTCTCTTTTTATGGAAGAGAAGCCCGAGGGTCTGAGAGGTGCCGTGACTGATACCGATTTGAAGTCCTTTGCACTGTTCTGCATTTCTCCTTAAACCATGTCATTTCCACCCCACGTTCCTTCTCCTCTTCCATCTCACTGCAGGCTGGTCTCAGTGACACCCACACTGCCACGGAGTGGGACCAGCCTCAGGGCCAGGACAGGTTAGGGCTGCCAGGTGCGGCGGCTCTGGGCACCTTCACCTGTGAGGAAGGTCTCAGCTCGCCTTCCCCCCAGGGCCAGTGATCAGTCACGGCTTAGCTGTGGTGTCACTTCTGTGGAGCTCTGCATTCTGGCTGGCATAGCTTTAAGCTAAAGGGACAAAATAGTCAGAGGGGTCACCTTGGGAGGGCTGTGCGCCCAGCAATGTTATGCTTCCTTCAGGGTTTCACTGGGAAGAGCTCCAGGCCCAGGAGGGAGTGAAGGGAGAGGGGCAAGCAGGTGAGTGGAGGTTGATATCCTGCCAGGGAGAGAGCTGAGGCGCCCCGGCCACCACAGCACTGGCCGCCAGACCCATGAGTGATGCCCCTGGGATGTCCAGTCGGTGTAATGGCGGATGCTTTAGCAGGTGACACCGGTGGAGGAACAGCCCAGCCAGCCCATGTGGTCAGGAGAAATATTAGGTCATTGTGGTTTCACGTCACTAAGCTTTAGGCTGACTTGCTAGGCAGCACAGGCTGACAGGGGCATGGTCTCCAGCGTCCTCTCCCCTTCCTCACTGCCCTCCAGCACGCTGGCCTCCTCCCTCCTGCCTCAGGGCATCTAGATGGACAGTTCCCACCATCTGACATGCTTGTCCCCGCCTTCCTGTCCCTCAGGTTTTAGCTTAAATGTCGTGGGGCCCATCAGACTTTAGTCTCCAGTGCTGCATGGGAGGAGCAGCAAAATCACATGCATGGGTGGCTTTCCAGAGATGAGACTGGAAAGAGACAGACAGCATTGAGAGAGAGAGTGTGGCAACCAGGCTAAGAAGTTAAGACCTTATTTTACTGTGAGGGGATCCCTGAGAGAGTTTCTCTCAGGGCAGTGATGTGATCTAGTTTAGAGTTTTGAAAGGTAACTGTCTGATCTGCAAAGAGTATTACGGCAGTGGTGGGGGACTGTGGGCAGGAGAGAAAGCAGGGGCCCAGGAAGGAGGGAAGAGCTGGGGCAGCTTGGGCCAGTGTGGTCACCAGGGGAGGACGCTGCAGAGATTCAGGGTGGAGTCTGGACATAGGGTTGATGCCTGTACCTCCAGTGAATTCTGCCATTTCCCACCCCAGCACACCCAGCCCCCTACCTTGCCACTACCTTACCATACTCCATCACTTGCAGAATCTCAGCGTCATGCATCCTCTCTCGGACACCACCTCCCCTCTTCCCAGCTCACTCTTCTGTATCCCTGTCCTGGCATGACCCTCACATTCCCCCAACTCCACCATGGCAGCTGCCTGATAAAGCAGCACCTTGAAGGGTCCAGCTCTGACCCAGCTCCAGCCTGCACAGAAGCAGCAGCTGAACATTGCAGGGAGCAAACTGCCTGGCTGTACTGTCTGGGGACCAGAGCGGAAGGCAGCTGCACACATGAGCCCAGATTGC
Source organism: Smutsia gigantea (assembly GCA_032199065.1). Lineage (NCBI taxonomy): Eukaryota > Metazoa > Chordata > Mammalia > Pholidota > Manidae > Smutsia > Smutsia gigantea. The sequence continues at coordinate 141,440 of JAVSCE010015052.1, read as the reverse complement.
TGGGCAGAGAGGCTGGAAAGGGGATCTGAGATAGCAATTAAATCCGTGGGGCTTGGCCAGGTCTGGGGGCAGTGGAGTTAGAGGGGTCAGGGCCAGGTCAACATCTAGAGCCAGGAGAGGAGGACCCTGCCTCATCTGCCCCTACCACGTGCCCAGGAAGGATGGAGCATGGTACTGGGGAGTGACCTGGCTGGGCAGGGAGGACCCTTACACCACCTGCCCTGCCTGCTCCTGATGTGGGGTCTCCTGGCAGAGTGTGACTCTGAGCTTCCTGCAGCGATGGGTGCCGCTTGCTGCCAGAGGCCCCCACAGTGGCATCTCAGTCTTGCCCCATCCACCTTGACCTCAGGGCCATGATTTCCAGCTGAACTGAAACACGAAGAAAGAGAAGCCACCCCATTAGAAACCACTAACTCTTGCTGGGTCCTGGTTTGTTTTTCATGTTTCTGCAGGATTTCCTAATGTGAGTGTTTGGAGAGGATTGAGGGGTTCCTGTCCATATGGGTATTGAACTCATTTCTCTCTGTTGAGCATGTAACCCTTGGGGTCCTTGGTTTCCTCATCTGTACGTGGGGTGATAATAAGAGCACACATTTACATGATGCTTTTGAAGTGCTTTCTGCATACTAATTCACTCATCTTCCCGTTAGTTATACCCCATTATACAGATGAGGAAACTGAGGCATGGAGCAGGAAATTAAGTTGCTCTAAGTCACACAATAGTGATTTGAAACTAGGATGTCCAGCTTTAGAATCCAAATGTTGATGACAACAGCATTTGTCTCCTGTGAATATGTCCGTCTCTCCTTCCTGCTGGGCTCCGTGATTGTGCATAGGGGAGTTAACAGACTAATTGATGTCTGAAATGATGCATAACATTGAAAACAGTGGCTCTCACTTTTTTTTTTTTAAGTGGCCCATTTCTTTTCTAACTTGCTGCAGCCCAGCAGAGGGGAGGGCGGCCCCGGGAGGCTCAGGGAGTTGCCCATCCCTCTACAGCTATGGGGCAGGCCCTGGCTGCAGCCTCAGCCCGCCTCTCCCCCATCCACAGACACTGCCCACCCGGGTGGGCCACCTCCTCCCTTCTCTCTCCGGGTGGTGTCTGCCTCTGGTCTCCTTGCCCTGACCTCACTCCCCCTCCTACTGCAGTCTGCCTGCCTGCCTCCCTGCTCTGCAGACCTGGACATGGCGTCCTGCTGATGGCCCGCACTGCTCCCCTGTGGCTCCCTCCTCACCTGAAAGTGTCCTTCTGCAGGTCAACCTGCCACCCACCTGCTGGCCCCTGAGGCTTTCTGGAGGATCCTCTGCCTGGCCCTTCCAGCTACTCGCCCTGCTGGCTCACCTGTCCTTTCCCCACATCCTCTGTCCTGCCTCTTCTCTGGCCCGGCTTCTGGCCTCTGATCGTCTCCCAGCCCTCCCAGGGGACAGAGCTCACCCTGTCTCTCCTCTGCTCCGCCTTCCTTCACAGGCCTCCTCTGTCCTAGTTTCAACTTCTTCTTCTGTCCTCAGGGTGCCCTGGCCCCCATATCTCCAGCCCTGGTCTCTGGCCTCCACTTTTCCTCTGCCAGCTCCATCAGAACTGCCCACCTCTCTGTGTGTCTCCACTGCCATAAAATTTACTTTTATTTAAAGAGATGCTTCCCTGCCCTCCGCCAACACTTCCCCACGACTGTCCACTGCTGTGGAATAGGAAGTCCATACAGCCTTCCCAAGTGAACATAATGAATATAAGGCATAACACCAAGACATCCCCCAAGAGCACTTGAGGAACAATAGCTGGTATTTGTCAAGGTCTGGGCACATGCGAGGCTGTGTTCTGATGGCTTGGCATGCAGGAGCTAAGTCCCATGGTGCCCCTGTGGGGTCGTATTCCAATGACTCCATCCTGCAGGTGGCGAATCTGGCCTCAGAAAGGTCAAATATTGTAGACAATAAAGTAGACTGAACCCAGACCACTTCAGCCTGAAGTTCACTTCTTATTTTATTTTACTGTGGTAGGAATACTTAACCTGAGATCTACCCACTTGACAGACTTGAGAGCACAATAGAGTGTTGCTATCTACAGACACAATGTTGTACAGCAGGGCTGCAGAATTTATTCATTTGCCTGACTGAAACTATATCCCTTGATTAGTAACTGTCCCTCCCCCTTCATTCCAGCCCCTGGTAACCACCATTCTATTCTTTGTTTTTGTGAATTTGAGGACTCTAGACACCTCATATTAGTGGATTCAGGCAGTATTTATCCTTCTGTGACCAGCTTATTTCACTCAGTGTAATGTCCTCGAGGGTCATCCATGCTGTTACCTGTGGCAGGATTTCCTTCTTTTATAAGGCGAAATATTCCATTGAATGCGTATGTGGCATTTTGTTCCCCATTTCCTTAATGTCTGTTGATATACATTTAGGTTGGTTCCACATGTTGCAGTGAACTGACTGTGGGCCTCTCTTTGACATTCTGATTTCATGAACTACCGTATGATCCAGTGATCCCATTCCTGGTGATTTGCCCAATAGAGTTAACATTAGAAAAAAAAAATTCTATTGTAGAAAATTTCAAACTCACGCAAAAGCAGATGAATCTTTGTACCCATCCCATTGCTGCTTCGATAATTATCAACTTGTGTCATCTGCATAACGCCTCTCTGAATACACCCCACCCTGACCCACTTGGGATTATTTGAAGCAAAATAATTGCATCAGTGAGCTTCAGTATGTCTTTCAAACAGATAAGAGCTTAATGAGAAGCAGAACCTTTAGACAATTATCATGCCTAAAAAGTAACAAGAAATCCTTGATAGTATCAACTGCTCAGGTTCATTTTCCCAATAGTGCCCCAGATTTGTGAAATTCACGTTTTAGTTTGGAATCCTTTTGGGCTTGCAGAAAGTCCTGTAAGCTCCTTGCCCAGTTTCATTTCCCTCGGATGTCATCATGTCACATTACCCTCGTGCATTTGTCACAACCAAGAAACCAGCATTACCATTAACGGAGCTGCAGATTTTATTTGGATGTTCTAGCTTTTCCATTAATGTCCCTTTTCTGGCCCAGGACCCAGTCCAAGTCTGGATCATGTGTCATCTCGTCTCATAAATCTCTCCCCCTCCTTCACTGTGAGCTCCTCGTGGGGGTGGGGGGTAGCTGGGGACCTGTAACGGGCACATCCTTGCACCTGCTCTGTCCACTGTGGCTTCCCGTGTTGTGGAGGACAAAGCCACGTCACACTCATGCAGCCATGTGCTTTTGCAATAAACCTCACTTGTGCACTTGCTGTTTGTCAGACCTGTGCTAGGCTCTGGAAATCCAAAGTGAAACAGAGAGCTCTCTCATTCTCTCCCTTCTGCCAGAATACGGAAGGCACTCGGCCATCAGAGGAGAGGCAGATGACAAGCCCGTGAGAGCTCAACGCAAGGGCGTCAGAGCCAGCGGAGACCCACAGCTGCTAGGAGCACCGAATCAAGAGAAGGAGCCTGACCATTGTATTACCTTGGCTTATCATTCAGTTCTTAGAGCATCACAGTCCTCCCCTCCCACATGGGTGCCTGCCACAGGGCCTTGGTCCTTGTGCTTCTCTGCCTGGAGGGACCCCGGGTTCTAGTTCTACCCAGGTGGCTTGTGGCCATCCTTCCGATCTCTGCTCAGCTGCCCATCCCCCATAAACCTTTCTCCTCCCTCCATGGCTGGTGAGCCTGGCAAGTTCTCTGAGCGTCTGCTTTAAAATGGGGCTGATATGAGTGCCTAGTTCTCGAGGCGTCTGTGAAAAATCCCATAGAAAACACTCAGAGCAGCGTGGAGCATATGGTCAGGTCTGTCTACGGCGATTATTATTGCTGTCGTTGGTGTTCTTTCCTGGAGTTCTACCCCCTTCTCCTCAGCACATTCTGGGGGTGTAGTCGCACATGTATTGGTGGGATTATTTGGCTATTGCCCTACCTTGACATCATGCAAATTCCAAACTCCAGAAGGTGGAGTGTATCTGTCCTCACCAGGACAAGAGCCTGCAACGGGGCTTGGCCGTATTCGTGTTACCAGGTAGTGAGAGGAAATTGCTTATGGGATTTGGGCGTTTTGCTGTATCCCAAAGCCTGCCAGGCTGGGCTGCATACTTATATTTACTGAAGGAAGGAGGAAAGAAGGAAGGAGGGGGCTCTGTTCACTGGTGCCTCTGTCGCCCATGGGCCTGGGCAGCACGGGGTCTGCTGTCTGGCTAAGTCCCACAGGGATGTGCTCTGTGGCTTTACTGGTTTGGGGGCGGAGCTGCAGAGCAGCTCAGACTGCTCCCGCTGTGGCGGTAGGCCTGACACCCGTGCGTTTGCAGATGGCCCTGCAGCCTGTGGCTGCCTGTGTGGCATGCGGGGGTGGTGGGCAGGCCTGCTTCAGCCTCTGTCACAGCCGGCCCACGTGCAAGCAAGACTGGCCCTCGGCTGCACGTGTAGGAGTTGTCTGATTTGGTCAGCCCAGCTCTGGCAGGACCCGGGAGTTGGTGAAAGTTCTTAATCTCACAGTTAGCCAGAGACAGAATTAGTTCTTCTCAAAGTATCACAATACCACTCAAAGAGGTGACCAGCAGTATGTGTCCTTCCCCCACCCTCAGCCAGGAAAGGGGAAACACAGAGCTAGAATAAAGGGACAGATACCATTTTGTGGACCCAGAGAAGGGGTCTCTACTGTGGGACAAGCCTTGGACCAGAGGCTGGGGTTCAGGCATGAGAAGATTGGTTCCCCTAATCACCCAGAGGAGTGGCAGACTCTTCTAGACTCTTCTTCAGTTACAACGTAGTTTACCAAGTGCAATGCTAGACATGGCAGAGAGACGCTTCCTGGAGGAGGCAATGCCTGAGACAGCCCCTCAAGGGTGAAATCCAGACAGAGGGGCCAGTACAGGCAAGCAGTAGGGAGGGGTGAAGGGTCAGGGATGGGGCCACATGCAGTGCTGCCAGGACCGGAGGTGGTGCTGAACTGGAGAGGAGGGCGGGGATCCGCCAGAAGGTAGGAGGGACTTCATCCCCGAGGCCATCAGAGTGTGAAGCCTGGCATGGATTGATGATGTGCATGATTTTGAAAGGTCCCTCTGGTGGTTCCAGGGTGGAGACGGGGAGGAGGGAAGCAGGGAGCCTGGTTGGGTTGTAATGAAGGCCCATGACGATGGGGAAGGGCAGTGAATGGGGAAGAAGGAAGGGCCCACCCGTCCTGGAGCATGTCGGACCTGGAAGGCTGGGGAGGTGACCGTCACGTCACGTCCAGGGTGGCTCCCTAGTCTTAGATTCATAGCTGGGTTCTGCCGGAGATCACTGAAATGAATTCACAGTTAGTTCATTATTTGATGACCAGTTTACTACGTTTTTGTCTTGTCCTTGGGAATCTTTGCTCTCATGAGTTGAAGGGACGATCTCCCCCTATTGCGATGTATTCAAAAGAAAGAAGTAGGGCAGGCTCTTGGTGCCCACCTGCCGGCACGGCGGCAGACATAGCTGGTGGGGGGGCCCCGGCTCTCCCACTGGGGCGGGACTCAGAAGCACGTGTTCTCGTTGGGTCCCAGCTTTGCCCGGTGGGATGGCACACCAGCTGCCCACCATGGTAACGGACTCATAACAAACCTTTTCCTGGCTGCCTTTGCTCCTCTGACTCTCTTCTCCACTCTCTGACCGGGTGCACTCCTGAGGCACTCCAACCTGAGATATTTGTGTTCCAGAAGCTGCCTGCACTTCCTGCCTGACAGCCTAGCTCATGACAAGGACTAGGATGCCTTCCAGAGTCCCTATTTGCCTGTCCCTTACCTCCCCGTCCTGTAGCTGCAAAGGCATTAAAATAAACTCAGGGGCCCTAGAAAAGGCTATCGAAATACGGCTTTATAAATATATTTTTACAGGTGTCTTAGTCTGCTTGGGCTGATAAAACGGCATAGATCAGGAGGCTTAAACAACAAAGCTACTTCCTCAAAGTTCTAAATGCTGGAGGTCTGAAATCAGGGTGCCACTGTGGTCAGGTTCTGACTCGCCTCTTGGCTTCCCGCTGTCTCCTCACATAGTGGGAAAAACCATCTCTCTCTTCCTCTTCTTAGAAGGGCGCTAATCCCTTCGTAGGTGCCCCACCTTTCTGACCTCATCCAACCCTAATGGCCTCCCAAGGTCCCACCTCCAAATACCTCCAAATACTTCAACACTGAATTCAGATTCAACATTTGACTACAGACACAAGCATTTAGTTCATAATAGAAAGGAAGCAGGCAGATTCTTAAACTGAACTTTCTCTTTTGACCTTTTCTGAGCTGAAAAAAAAAATTTTTTTTTCTCTCAAGGAGCCATTTTCATGGCTGTGCTTTTTCTGATAAAAACAACCAGTATCTCTGCCTGGCATTCAAGGCCAATCATTATTCCTCATGAGCCTAGAAAGGCTCCATCTCTACAGCCATGGCAGCTGCTTGCTGATTCTCCTGCCTTTTTATTTATTTTTAAATATTTTTCTTTTTTCCTTCAGGGAGTCCTTACTTTTCAGTTATTGCCAACTTAAGGTCCAGAAACAGAAAGAAATGAGGTAACATTCAGTGAGCTTTTATCATACAGGAGGTCATTTGCACGTAATTTTATTAAATAAATGTTAACATAGTATGGCACAGTAGGTTTTACTATCTAATTTAAGAGATCATATAATACAAAAACCTCAGTCTCCAGATGGAAAACTGAAGCTCAGGGAGTCATTGCCCAAATGCACGCAGCCGATGAGCCCTAGTTCTAGGATGCAAACCTCAGTTAGTCTGATGCCAAACCCATATTCTGAGCTTGTTGCCGTACCATGCAGACAGCCGGTGTTAGTCTGGCGGTGGCCTGAATGACTGAAAGCAGGTGGCTCCAGGTAGATGACATGTTACTGTCAGACATCACTTGACCCACAGTTGACTTCTCCATTCAATGAATGGCAGCTACTTTAGAGGCTGATGGGTACCTACCCTACCCCCTGGAACAGCCATGATTCCTCTGTGTTATCCACAGTCTGGTTACCTTTCTGTCATGAGGCAAGCAGCTTGAATGGTCACAGGGATGGATTGGCAGAGTGGACAGAACAGTTCTCTCTGGCCTCTTCATCTCAACAGCAAAGATCTTATTTTTGATGAAAATAACAACCGGGTGAGATTCCCTGGGATGCCAATCGTCCAACAGCAAGCGAACACTCTTTGCTCCCTCACCAATGTCAATGCCACCCTGCCCTGTAATGCCATCTGGTCTGTTTAGGCCAATGTAATACCTGCCTGATGGCTTTCTCATTCTCCTGAATGCATATTAGGTGAATAAAAAGGAGTGCCCTGGTCATGTAGTGACCGTGCGATGAAACAAGGATCCTGATGTATTTCCAGACATTCTGGACATTGCCTCTGAACTAACCTTGCAAACCAATGCTAACTGGAGTTTTCAGTGAGTCCTGTAGAGTGTTAATTTATTTTAATTTTTTGGAGGCTTGCAGATGTGAAGTGGTGATATTTGTGTTTTTCTTATCCTGGATTAGGCAGTGGAGTGTGCTCATGACTCCACTTGTGGCATTTATTTGTCAGTTGAGCTTGGAGACTGTGGCACACCTAGAGGAGCTGACCTTCAAGAGTGCGAACTGTCAGCTCCCCTGACGACCGGTCCCTTGCGGCCTCCACTGCACGGCCCGCAGCGACACCAGTGCCCATCTCGGGGTGAACAGTCACACAGATTGGGGGGTGGAGATTATCATTCACATCAGAGGAAGTTGGGATTCAGAGGGGGAAGGTGCCTTAGCTGGGATACGAAGATGAGGACGAGTATAGATAAATCTGTTGCCGTATCACACTGCCAGGAAGTGACAATGTGACGTTCCTAACTTACGTCCTCCGTGGCCATTGCTACCCCTCACCCCACAGCACTCCTTGTGAGGCCTGGGAAAGTTTCCACTGGCCTGAAAGACTTGTGCTGATAATCTCGGCATTTCTGTTTTGAAGCATAGCTTTCTGTAGTTCACTTCTCATCAATGGCATCTGGTGATTCTTTCGTGCAGGGTCTCTCCCATCCCAAAGTGAAATGGATGCTGGTGTCTGCCTTCCCAAGGGTTTCTGAAATTACCTCAGTGATCTCCTGGCTCAGGTTGGTGTCCTGGGCTCAGCCTCATGGGGGTCACTCCTCCTGCTGTGACCCCCCAGCTCCTCTGGCTCCCAGGACAAGGTCTTGCTATGTTGGCCCCCAATGTTTCACTTCCTGGAACACCTGTCACCTAGAGGGTCACATGACTTGCTCCATCCTTTCATCAATCTCCAAAGTTGCCTTCTCAGAGAGAAAGACCTTTACTCTCTGCCTATGTAAAATAGCTCTCCTCCTACTTTGTTTTATTTGAAATTGTTGCATGTAACATTACCTGATACTCTATTACAGGGATTGCAGACATTATAAAGGGACAGATAGTAAATATCTTCAGCTTTGCGGGATATATCGTCCCTGTTACAACTACGCATCTTTGCCTTTGTGGTGGGAAAACATCTACAGACAATGTGTAAATGGATGAATATGGCTGTGTGTCAATAAAACTTTGTTTACAAAAACAGGCGGTGGGCTGGATTTGGCTCTCAGGCTGCAGTTTGTTTACTGTTTCATGTCTCTATCATCCCATAGAACGTAGGGTGCATGCAAAGGGTGGATTCATTACTGTATCTCAGACCTGAGAACATAGTATTCATTCAATGTTGAATTACAAATGAATGTTTAAGTTTATCCCTTCCCTTGTTAAAAATAACTTTATTGAGGCATAATTCGCATATATAAAAAACACTCATTGGAAGTATACAGTTCAATGATTTTAAAATATATTTTATATATTTTTGCATATTTGCAAAACTGTGCAACCATTACTGTAATCTAATTTTAGAACATTCCCATCACTCCAAAATGAACCCTTGTGCCTATTAAGAGTTCTCTCCATTCTCCTTACCAACTTTCCCCAGCCCTGGGCAACTATTAATCAGCTTCTGTCTGTAAGGAGTTGCCTATTCTGGCCTTTACAAATAAATGGAATCATAAATGTGTGGACTTTTGTGACTGGCTTCTCTCACTTAGCATAACGTTTTCCAAGTTCATCCATGTGGTGGCGTACCTCAGAACTTCATTCCTTTTTATTGTTCAAGAATACCCCGTTTTGTGGGTAGACCACCTTTTATGCATCTGTTCATCCGGTGATGGACATTGGGTTGTTTCCACTCTTTTTTTATTTTGGAGTATAAACAATAAATAATACAGCTTCAGCATTCACGTACAAGCTCTGTGAGGATGTGTGCCTCCATTTCTCTTGGTGCACACCTCGGACTAGGACTGCTGTGTCATCCAGTAACTCTGTGTTCAGCATTTTGAGGGACTGCCGGATTCTTTTCCAAAGTGGCTGCTCCGTTTCACATTCCCACCAGTGGTGGGCGTCCTCTGCATCCTCCTCAGCTGTTATTGTCCCTCGTTTTGAGGGCAGCCATCTGAGTGGGGTTACTAAATTGTGGAGTTTGCATTTCCCTGAGGACTGATGATACTGATCGTCTTTTCGTATCCTTATTGGCCATTTGTACATTTCTTTGGAGGAATGTCTATTCAGATATTTTGCCCATTTTTAAATTAGATGATGTATATTTTTATTGTGGAGTTGTAAGTGCGTGCTGTATATTCTGGAGATAAATCCCTTATCAGATATATGATTTGCAAATACTGTTTCCCAGTCTGTGGGTCGCCTTTTCAATTTCTTGATGATATCCTATGAAGCGTAAGAGTTTTAAATTTAGATGATGTCCAATTTATCCATCTTTTCTTGTTGCTTGTGCTTTTGTTGTCAAATCTAAGAACACATTGCTTACTCTAAGCTTACAGAGGTTTACTCTTACATTTTCTTCTAAGAGTTTCATAATTTTCGTCCTCATATTTAGGTGGCTGATCCATTTTGAGTTGATTTTTGTGCATATCTGAGGGAGGCAGATCCGACTTCAGTCGTTGCACGTGGATATCCTATTGTCCCAGCATCCTTTGGTGAAAAGACGACTCTTTCTCAATTCCATTATCTTGGCACCCTTGTAAAGAATCAATGGACCGTTCATGTAATGGTTTGTTTCAGGATTCTCACTTCCATCCCACTGAGCTATATGGTTATCCTTATGCCAGTATTCTACTGTCTTGATTACTGTAACTCTGTAATAAGTTATGAAATCTGGAAGTATGAGTCCTTCCACTTTACTCTTTTCTTGGGTTGTTTTGGCCTCCTTTTGATTCACAAGTGAAAACCACAAGCTATTAAAGGGCTGAGTGCCTTGTAGCGAGCTTTGGAATTGCCTTGAAGGAGCTTTAAATCCTGGGCCTAACCAGATCACTGCCTTTCCAAATCATAGGTCTGTGACCGCATGTCTGTGGGTTCTAGCCCTGGTTCTGCCGTGAGCCATGTGACCATGGGCAGGCCCCTCTCTGCGTCTGAGGTGCTTTATCTAGAAATGAGAGATCCATACTAGATGACATCGTATGTCCTTGCTGGAGCTGAGATTCTTTGGTCCTGTGACTTGAAGATCCCATCCAATTTAGGGGAAATATCACTGGGTCCAACAGAACTACTCTACCCTTGAGAAGAAATGTTGAAAATGACCAATGCAGGGTGAGGTAAGGCAGATGATATTCATTTAATTGCCTGGAGAATTGCTACATGTTTTTTCCCCTCATTAGAAAGTTGTTGTTTTCAGCATCGACCTTAAAAAGTAATGTGGGGTCTGTCAGAATCTCTGATACGGGATTGGTTTGACAAGTTGATGATTGTAATCCATAGTTAAAGAATCTTTCTTTTTTTGTTCTAAATTTACCCATTTGTTTCCTTTGTCATATCCAAACTCTTACCCAGTTATTAAGGGGACACTTTAAAAAAATTGGCCTCAAGAAAGAAATTTAAAATCAGAGTAAGAAAGTCTGTGACAGGTAAAAGCAGAAAACCATCGGTTACAGTGTTATCACTGAACTTCTCACGCAGAGCATATCAGAGCCTTAAAGTGTCTTTCCCCAAACGATTGTCTCGTCTCATCCTCAGGACCATCCTGTGAAGTAGGCACGATCAGTATTATTGTCATTCCATGGATGGAAAAATCCTGGCTGAGGAATGGCCAATAGCACGCCATTCTGTGGGCTGCCTACCTCCCATGCAGCAAGTGTGTGTCATTGTGGAAATGCCGTCAACTCTGGTCTTCTTGCCAGCCATTCCACCTTGAAGAAAGGTTCCCACTTCTGGCCTCTCATTCCTGTACTATGCTTCCAATGACAACGATGGGAGTAAGGAGCATCTTTATCTTACAGATGGCGCTGGATCTCTAAGTTCTTTACTGATGCCCCAGGGTTCCTTTGTGGTATGTTTTGGGCCTTGACTGGGCTCCCCTTCTGGGTGCCTGGCCTTGGATCAGCTATGGTCGAGTATCCAAATGGCAATGTTTCTCTGGAATAGGTGGAAAACGGGAAGGTCATGTTTCAAAGAAAAGTGTAAACAAATGAAAGAAAGGCCAAGCACTATGCACACAGTAGGTGTTAACGCTGGTTGCATCTGAACCAGATTTGCAGGGGAGCCAAAATCAGGATGATAATGAGTATGCTGGACAACAGGAGCAGGGTTAGAGGTCATCCTGACTTGCTAGGTGCACATGCGGGAAGTCAGAAGGTCCGAGGATGATCCTGTAGTCTTGTACTTGTGCCTAAAATGAAGACAGCCTAGGAATAGATTGAAGAGGTAGAGCTCAGGGGTGTTTGTCAGGAATAGGTGAGGGGTTTGGGTGGACAGTCGTGAGATCTGCACTGGGCAGTGTCTCCCTGGGGATCTTGCTGGTGCTCTGCCCATCTGCCTCCGACACACCCTTCTCTTGGCTTCTAGGCACTTTGCCTTCTCACCTGATGCACTTGGGGACCTCCCTCAGGTTACTGGAGCTGTCTTGCCATCCCAGGAAGAGAATGGGATCTACCTAGGAAGGTGTAACCCTTGGGGGGTCCTTAGTCAAAGACTGATTGGTGAGACAGTCAAGAGCTCTCCTGTAGGGTCAGCCTGAAGCTCCTCTTCAGGGAGTTTTGCAGACTTAATGGGTTTCTTCCTTCACTCTCCTACTCCTTTCTCTTGGGAGAACACCTGTAGTAAACCCCTAGTCCACGAATATTCACCTCAGGTTCCATTTCTGGGAAAGCTGACTGCATACATAAGCTAAAGCAGTGAATGCTCTGGTTGCATTAACAGGAGTATAGTATCTAGGATGAAGGAGGTGAAAATTCTACTTTATGCTATTCAGACCATGGCTAGAGTATTGGAACTGACCAGTTAAAATGTCAATTAGAACATTTTAAGGAACCAGAAGCAGGTTCAGCAGAAAGTGGCCAAGGTGGTCCAAGCATCCCAAAAGGAGTTGTATGAGGAGGAGTCAGAGTACCTGAGAGATCATCTTTGAGAAAACCCATAAGAAACCAGGCCACTGTCTTCAATTATCTGGAGTGCCACTGATGGGTAGAGAGGAGCTCATTCTGGGGGGCTTTAAAGCACCGAATGAGGACCAGGAAGCAGAAGCTGCAGGATGGTGCAGGTGAACCCCTCTCAGCACCAAGGTTCTGTTACTATTACCTTCTGACTAATCACACCTGGGATGTGAAATCAGGCCCTGTCCCTGCCCTTAAGAGCCTCTAGCGCAATGGGAAAGTGTTTACTGTATGTACACATGTGCACGTGCACACACACACACACAGAAACTAGAAACAAAGTGTGATAAGGGTCTTGAAGATATACACAAGCTGCTATGATAAATATTTCCTTCAGGTAGGGTGGGCAAGGCTTCTCAGAGGAGCAGGCAGTTGAAGGAACCTGGGAGATGCATTGGAATTGGGGAAACTGGAGAGCTCAGGAGAGGCACCTGGAGCCCAGGCCCTGGCAAGAACAAAGGCCACGAGGTGAGAAGAGACAGCACAGTAGAGGCACGTGGGTACTGAGTCTGGTGAGCTGGGGCAGCCATGAGTGGGCTGGGAAGGCAGGGCTGCTCGGGTGTGCAAGGACGCTTCCATTTGTCCTAAGAGCGATGGAAAGTCAGTGAAGGGCTGGAGGTGGGGAGGGCACCTGCCTTCAGCCTCTGAAAGACTTCTTGGAGGATGGGGTGGAGGGCAGGAGCAGGGAGACCAGCAAGGGGCCGGTGGCAGCCGTCCAGGGGAGACAGCAGTGGCCCTGACAAAGGTGCAGACTTGCGGTGGAGAAGGTGGGACTTGGTGGGAATAGATCTGTTCCGGAGATGGTCTGGAAGCCGGCCTTCTGGCCTGAAAGCGGAAGATCCTAGAGACTGAAGTCTCAGGTGTGAACAGGTGCCGAACTTGCACACCTGGGTGGGTGGCAGGGCTGTTGCATGAGGTGGCCCATCTGGGAGGACACATTTCGGAGGAAGAGTTAGTACAGCACCCGTAGGAGTTTTTTGTAATCCCCCATGTCTCTGCTTTTCTCTCCCACTAGACCAGGACCTCCTGCAGGAAGGGACTGGCCTTGAACCAGGCCAAGCACTGAGTGTCTCGCTCACCCTTTATACGACTGTCCCAGAGAGGAGAGGCACTCTTGAAATGTGAGCTAATCACAGAGGGTCCTAATTTCCCTCTCTGGAATTTTCTCTTTTCCCTGCTGTGACAGAATGCCTGCACATGTCATGGCCTCCAACCCCCCGGGGCTCGGCCCTGATGACTGTTGATTGGGAGATTCTGTTCAAAGATTTTGCTTTTTCATTTGAAGACATCATCCCCCCTTATCTCTGATCTAGACCAGATTGGCTTAATAGGAAACAAAAGTCCCTTTGGTGTCCTGGGGCTGATGCTTGCTGGCTTTCTCCAGGCTGCAGGGGCTGGGGATGCCCTGGTGTCCTCTAACAAATGAGCCAGAGACTGTTTATGTGTGTGTGTGCGTGTGTGGACATCCGTGTAAGATAAATTTCTCCTACATAATGTTCTTAAGCTTTTGGGGTTTCAGACAGATGCTTGTGGAACACATGAAAATCATTTGAGTGTCAGCTGACCACTCTATTGTTGACAGCTGGGCGACATTGGGCCCTCTGTGGTTTCAGACCTCCCTGGGTCTCCCCTTTCTACGTGGGAGGCAGCCCTTATGATGTGGAGGGAAAAACACCAGACATAGAGTCAGAACTCCTGGGTCCAGCCTAAGTCCTGTCTCTGACTGGTCTGGTGACCTTAGGCAACACTTCGATTTCTTAAAACTTCGATTTCAAAGCAAGGAGATCTACTTGGTTGAGTTGTTGAGCAGTTACAGGCAAAGTGGTCAAACAGGAAAGCAGTCCAGTCCCTCTGCCTTCCTGGCCACTGTGTTTCCTTCTGTACAAGGGGAAGTGGGACTCAGGGATTTCTGGAGTGTTTTCTTGCAGAATGCTCATGTTATGACATGTTTAAAAAAATTTCCATGTGAAACAGAGATTGGTGAATGGTAACATTGAAGTCTGTGGTCCCAAAGGCTGCAAACTAAGGTGCCTACAGGATCCAGGCAGGTGGAGTAAAGCTAATAAGAGCAGGGCAGGGTGGGGACCCTGCGAAACTGCAGAGGACACATCTTGTCTGAAGTTTGGTGGCTACTGTTTAGCTCTTGTCGACTGAAATCATGCATCTGGGCGGGACTTGTGTTGTCTTGGGTCTTGTGTGAAATCTTTCCTTAATGACTGACATCTAAAAAAATGTTTATGCATTCTGCAAGCCGAGTGCAGTGCATCTGTGGTGGGGTCTGGCCTACTGCTGAAATGCTGCTTCTTCTAGGTAAACACCATGTCTGCAAGTTTCCCCCAGTAAGAAATTCTTAGAGGGCAGTATGGTGCTCCCAGGGGTGATGCCCAAGACGGCCCTTGAAAGCCGAGCAAAAGGTGAAGGGAGTCCAAGTGGAGCGCAGGATGGGAACAAGGTGTGTGCCTTTTCTGGAGACTGAATGTTTGTGTCCTTGCAAGGTTCATATGTGGAAACCCTAATCCCTAACATGATACTATTTGGCAATGCAGTCTTTGGGAAGTAATTAGGATTAGATGAGGTCATTCGGGTGGAGCCCTCATGATGGGATTAGTGTGCAGAAGAGCTTTCTCAATCTCTCTCCCTAGGTCTGTGCCTCCCCCACTGCCCTCTGCCCCAGAGGACACAATGAGCAGGCAGCTGCCTGTAAGCCCGGAAGGAATCTCTCACCAAACTCCGGGGCTGCTCGTGCCTTGATCCTGGATTTCCAGCCTCCAGAACTAGGAGAAATAGATGCCTGTTGTTAAGCCCCCAGCTGACTAAGCGCAGAATGGACAAGCCAGTGGTCAGGGCCCCAGAAGCTTATGAAATAGAGTGAAATGCAGCTGGAGGCTCTCAGATGTTTTAAAAGGCCAGTGTGAGCTTCCTGTCCCCTCTCTGGGACTGGTGTGAGCCAGCCTGCCCCAGAGGCGACAGCCCGTGGGGAGTCGGGGAGAGGTGGGGGGGGGTTGGTTGGAGCGGAGAGGGGGGATGGAGCCTTCCTTAGTTAGTGGGCGCTGAGCTCTGAGAGGGAGACCGCTTGTGCGGGGGCCCACAGTGCTCGGTGGTCCACACTGGGCTTGAATATAGGACTCCGAGACCCCTTCCACGCCCTCCCTCCTCAAAGCCTACTTCTGACGTGGGTGTGCCTGCTGAGTGACTCCATCATTTTCGGCACGCACAGGCCCACGGTGCTGTTACTAAAAACCCTTCCAGATAAAGTAACCTTGGCCTTTTCTGTCTTTGATCCCCCAAGCATTTTAAACACCAAGAATTGTCGTAATTATTACCGGGTAATGAGATAAGTAGTCTTCCTGTCTTTAGGGGGGTCACTTCATGTGTACTTGCACCATGGCGGGGCTGATAAAGACAAAGATGCCTTTCAGGCTGCTCCTCTCTGATGCTCTTGGGCCTATGGTCCCAGGGCACAGGGTCAAGGGAGGGCGGGTCAGCTGTGACAGCCGCCCAGATACGGGGCCTCACACTTGCTGATAGCTGGGAGGGCCTCTCGTTCTCCTGACTTGCCAGCAGAGGGAAAGGGCCGCTTGAGAGCATGAAGCGCCTGTAGGAGGGTGGAGGGGCCTGGTGGCCCGGGTCCCTGAGTGGCTGAGGAGCTGTGGGATGCTGCTTGGGGGCTCCAGATGTCCTCAGGTGTGGAACAGCAGCCACTAGCAGGGGCCACTGTTCCTTCTCTCTCTGGAGCCTTGCAGCGAAGCGGGTTTGTGCATGGTACGGGGGGCTGACCTGGCTGACCAGGATTCTGGAGTACGTATGGCCTCACTGGGCAGGTCAGGAAATCTCAGCAGGAGCCTCAGGGTAACACGGTGGCCACGGGCCAGCGTGGGCCTGGGACATAGCCCCCACTGCCCCAAGTCCTGTGTTCTCACCACACGGGACAAGCTGCCTCAGGTACAAGGCCCCAGGTGCCCTGACCCCTGAGTGTGCCCTTGTGGAGGGATGGTAGTGATGACAAACACAAACACAACAGGAACTGCGGCTGGAGCTCGGGGCGGGTCTGTCTGACTTCAAACTCCATCTGATAGCCCTTACCTACCAAACAGCTCGTTTCCCCTCAATCCATATTCCTGATAACAACGGCCACCGTTTTGGGTATCCAGTACTCTTCACACATTTTTCCTGGCTCTCACCCCAACCCTGCTCGGTGGTCCCACCAGCCTCCTTGTGCAGCTGAGGCCACTGAGCTGAAGTGGGTGGACATCACATAGCTGAGGAGAGGCCGAGGGCGACGTGCGGCCCTGACCAACCAAGTTCAGACTCCGAACTCTGTTTCGACCTTCAGGTCGTGGGCCGCAAAGAGCACTGGCCATTCAGCCTGGGACCTCGGCCTTTGTCACTGCTTAGCAAGGTGGCTGACCAGCTGGCTGATCCCCAGATCTGTTTGCCTTTCATGATACCCTTTTGTCTACTGGTACGTGACGATGAGGACTCGGGGTGCACGTCTCATTGCCTCCGTCTTTACGGCTGTACACAGTAACCGAGGGTGATTATTAGATTCAAGCCTCCTCCTGCATCCGCCTGCCTCCAGGCTGTGTTCTCTGGCCAAGTCCCCTGGGCAGGCCATGAACCAGATGTCAGCCTTCATGTCTGTAGGACTGAATTCTGCCACTTGGTTTGGATCACAGGAACAATTTCAGCCCGTAGTCTTTGATGCCGGCTCTTTGGTTTCATAAAAATTATATGGAAAGTTATAAAAGAGTGATAAAGCCTTCCAGTTTTACCACCAAATGGAAAAGTTGTCCACACAAAGACTTTATAACCATCTTGTAGCAATTTCAAGGCTCTGCCATCATTTTAGCTGATTATGCATTAAAGAGGTCTTTGAAAGAAGTGTTACCTTTGGTCTCATAAGGACAGGATGGAGAGGCAGTGCAGAGCTTCTGGGTTTCCAAGTTTGGGCTTGGAAACTGGATTTGCTCAGGAGTGGACGTTTACATGCGTTGACTAGACCAATTTCCTCTGATCAGACGTTGCCTTTCTCAGATACACTACCATTTAGAAATATGAGCTATTTACAACCACTGTAAAAGTCGCGCTGGTGGAGGACGGCTCCTGTAACATGGAGGTAGGCTGTTGAGTTGGAAGGCCCCGGGATTCCCCATGAATCTGCTGCTCCTGAGCCATGGGAAATATTGTTTTAGTTTTCCGAGCCTCAGTTTCCACGTGAGTGAAAACTGGACCATGGCCCCTCAACAGTTTCATTCTAAGAAGATGTCAAATGTCATGATGGGAGGTATAGCTTTGCCATTCACACAGGACAACTCAGGTCTTCAGTAATTTTGATTAATGGGATCTAATAAAATCCTCGAGGGTCAATGCCATATATAATGCTTAAGCTTTTCTCCTGGGAAGGTGTATATTTTAAGTTAGTAATTGTTTTATTTAAAACCCTTGTATTGTTTTCCCATCTAAAAATCATATATTCATGCAACCCAGGTGGATCAGTTCCCAGGGCTGCCATAAGAGGCAGCCGACTAGGAGGCTTAAAGCAGCAGGAATTTATTCTCTCGCGGTTCTGGAGGCCGGGGTCCAGCATCAGGATGCGGGCTCTGCTCCCCGGGGAGGCGCCAGGCGAGAGGCTGCTTCTGGCTCCCTCTGGCCCTCGGCATGCCAGTGTCCGCTGGCTGGAGGTGGCAGTCCCGCACCCTGGCTCCGGGTGTCTGGTTGCTCAAAGCTGCTTTTGACATTCTGTTGGGTCTGCCCATATACTCAAGGACAATCTCATTTCAAGATCCTTAATTAATTTCATGGGCAAAGACCCTTTTTTCCAAAGAAGGTCACATTCAGTTTCCTGGAGGACATATCTTCTGACAGGCTACCACTCAACCCGCTACACTAGGTCTCTGAAAAATTGAGACCTCACTTTGACCAAAGGTAGCTGGGCCATCCCGTGTATTACTTCAAGGGGATACCAGCTGGCACGACCGCCCCGCTTCCTTCTTTGTCATGTCTCACAGCAGAGCTCTCTGTTAGACAGGAAGCCCACCAGACTGGGAATTTCATGCAAACAATGTGAAGACAAAAATGCCCCCTCCTCCAGGGTTTGGCAGCCCCTGGTGCCCTGAAAACGGGGGTACTTCACTTCTTACAGTCGTTGACTTGGGAAGAGGCACCATGTAGAGAACAGAAACAAAGTGATTTGCCAGCATGGAAAGCAGGCTGAGCGCATTTCTGGGAGTGAGTGCCTGTGTTCTGAACCATTTCTGTCTCCGCTGGGGTTTCCTGAAGAAGCCCAGGCCTGAAGACCAAGGAGCAGGCATCGTGGTATTTCAGGAACTCACGTGCGTGATGAATGTCAGGATGCAGGACAGGAGGGGGAAATGGACATCCCCGAAAGCAAGACTCTGTCCCTCCCCAGGTTCCCGGAGGTCTCCTTCATGTGACGGACATGTGATGTCAGTTCCATGGGAGGCTCTCCAAACATGTTAGTTCAGTGAAACGGAATGGCTCCTTTCTGACACACATGTGAAAGCCAGCTGCTTACGTGCACAGAATGCTCAAACCATCTCCGACTTGTTCTTCTGTTGCTGGGCTTCTGCTTGACCATGTGTCCAGGCCCTGGGTCAGGCTCCCTTGTGAGTTTCCAAGGCTACCAGCCTCCGTGTCCCGCCCTGACCAGTCTGGATGTCCACACACACTCATCCCCAGGAGGTGCCTGCAAGCGGGTCTCTTCTCCACCTCTGTCCCTCACCAGCTCCCTACTTCTATCGCCCCCTCATCCCCCAGCTGCGTTTGGAGCTGTTCCTTTGAACTCGGGCCCTGCCTCAGCACTTCTTGTCCCTCCATCTGCATCTGCCTGACAAGCCCCTCTCCTGGGCAGCCTTTCCCAGCTGTGCCGGCCCCAGTGCAGCTGCGTCGCCTACCCCCCTTTTGAATAACTGTCTGCCTTCCACTCAACATTGAGCCCTCCATGACCTGAGGCCCCAGCTGCTCATTCTGGGTCCCAGCAAGGGGCTGGGACTTGGAACACAGTTGGTGCTGAGCAAATGGTGCTCAGGGAATGAAGGGCACTCTCCTTGGCCTCTGAGCTCCCTCAGCCTGGGCCCTGAAGCAGCACCAGGGAGCAACCGGAACCTTCAGCGGCTCCCTCCTCCTTAATTCCACCTTACGGCCCAGGTCCATGTGTGGCTCAGTGACTTTGTATATTCTGCACACAGCTGAGGCCAGGGTCCTTGTTTCCATCAAGATTTATGGAGGCCTGGGAGGAGTGGCTGGAGGGACTCAAAGGTTCTCAGGGACTTGGCAACCTGTGGCTCTCAGAGGGTCTCTGCATTTCTGGCCCCCCATCCACCCCCACACAGTAGACAGTGCTAGCCTGGTGACACCACTCTTGGGGGTGTACCTTCCAGGTCTGGACTGAGAGTCAGGAGCCCAAGGGGTCATGGAGACCACCACCCAGGCCCTTCCCTCTGGACCTGGACCCTCCTCAGCCCCAGGCCCCTTGCTGACTCGGGTCTATTCACCATCTTCCTCTCAGCACCCCAGCCCCTCTCCCCAAAAGGCACTCTAACTTCCCATAAGTTGTGACCTGGTTATAAGTCTTTCACTGTGAGCTGAGAACTGTGAGCCAGCCGGAGGCGCAATCCGTGGGCCCAGAGCCGGGGGCATTCTTCCTATTTGGGAGGGAGCTGGAATTTTTCCTGCGCCTGGCTTTGTGGGACAGAGTAAGTAACTGCCAGGAGGACTCTGGGTCCTGATGGGCTGCAGCTCATGCCAAGGGCTGGCCAGCTGGGAGCTGAGGAGGCTCACGACCAAGCAGTGGGCAGCCTGGCATGCAGAGTGAGCCCGGGGGGCCAGAGGCCTGGGGCTGAGGATGCCTGAGGTCCTGGGGTAAAGCGGAGGAGGGTGGGCATGCCCACAGCACCGGGTAACCTTGCACTTATGTAACCCTGCTTGGAGCACCTCTGATGCATGGGTGTGAGTGACCCCGGGACTCTCAGAGTCCTACTCTGACACCGGCCCAGGGCCAGGCTGGTGCCACCTCTTCCCTGGGCACCTGCCATGGCTCCCTCCTGGTCACCCAAAGGCTCTTGCCTAGGCCAATCCATTCTGCACACTGCATGCACTAAGCTTTTGAAACAGACCTGAGCACACTGTTTCCAGGCTTCCGTCCTCACTGCTTCCCGTGGCTCATGGGGCCAAGCCCAACGACCTTAACATGACCACGGGCCCAGTGCCTGGGGGACCTGGCTTCCACCCACCATCCCCTTCCTGCCAGACTGTGGCTCTCTTTCTGTCCCCCCAAGCCTTCTGCCATCCCCAGCTCTGCTTGTGCTGTTTGCTCTGCCTCAAGTGCCTCCCCTCCCTCCCTGGGTGGCTCATCCCTATTCATTCTCTAGATCGCTGCAGACTTCTTGGGCCGGTTGCCTTGTGATCAGCCCTCACAGCCCACTGTGCTTTTCCTCCATAGTTTTTTTTACACAGTCATTAGATTATTTTATCTGTCATTTGTTTACGTGGATATTTGGTTAATATCTGGTACCCCTGTGACCAATTGATTTTGTAAGCCAACCATATTTATTGGGTACCTACTGTGTGCTGGCAGTGGTGCCCTGCCAGGTCTGTACAGGTGAAGACTGCTGTTTCAGTCACTGTATATAGAGCCCGGCACACCTTGGAACTCAGTAAATGTTTGCTGGATGACTAAATGAAGGACGGAGCACAACTGTCTTAGCGTGCCGGGGAGGATCTATCAGAGGCTGTGACAGAGTCAAAAAGCTGAATCTCAGGTACAAATACTGAGGGTCCGTGTCACCCACCATCACATGGGGAGCCGCACACATCAAGAACCCAAATCAGGCTTCCTGCTCCAAGCCCAGCATCTTCCCCCCACACTCCCTCCTAGGGTTTTGATGCTTCTCATCCTCAGCTCCCAAGGACCTTGACAGGGAGGAGAGAGAACTGATTTCCTATGTCAGTTATATTTCAGCGTCAACCACTTTTACAAAAGCAATGGCCCTTGCTGTCTCACACTGTGCTGTGCATCTGGCAAGCCTTCTCTGTTTTGCACACAGTGAGAGAGAGGTTCAGGGAGGTGAGGGGCTGACAAGCTGAGTACTTGAACTTGAACTTTTGAAGTGCATACTCTGTCCACCTGGTGTCATTGATCATTCAGCTTCTAAGCCATTGCCAACCCTCTGCTCACTGGTCTCAAAGGTTATTTTTCTTATGAATTTACATCAGTGTTCCCTTAAAGTTTAACCCTGTGGTTGAAGGGGGGCAGCCCCGTGGTCAGAGAGCCGTGAGGCCATAAATCCACATTAGTCCATGGCCTTGGCTGTTTTGCTGTGAACTCCAGGCAAGTGTTCTTGGCAGGAGCTCTTCTGGGTAACCATGCATGGATCCCCTGCTCCCCCGGCCAGGATGAAGCTGTAGGAGCTAATATATTCTGAGTCAGACCAACTGCCGCTTATGAAGGGGGAAAAAAAAGACTTGCTTGAGTAACCGTAATAATTGGAAAATTATTTTGATAGCCTGAAACAATCTAATATATTACAGAATTTTATTAAAATAATATCAAATCAAATTAACTGCTATTCCATAATGAATTAGGTAACAAGGTAGGCAGATATTAATCGGCCTTGGCTTCTAGGCAGGGGAGCCTGGAATTTATTAGTTCTTGCGGCTGGCATGAGGGTGCAGGCAGAAACCACTCTCGCCACTGCTGGAGAGGGAACCCCCTGAGACAAGGGGGCTTTTACTTTTTCTCTCCCTGCTACTTCCACTTTCTAATCCATCATTAAACACTTGTATTTCTTTTATGTAGGGTCTTATGAAATTTTTAATTTTTTAATTGCTTTGTGATTTAATAATGAGGACTTTTCATTTTGCCCGAATAAGGAATGAGATGGTGATATTGAAATTCTTTCACCTTCTCCACCCCGGATAACCTCCTTCCCCTCTCCTGGTCTC
Organism: Smutsia gigantea; assembly: GCA_032199065.1. Lineage (NCBI taxonomy): Eukaryota > Metazoa > Chordata > Mammalia > Pholidota > Manidae > Smutsia > Smutsia gigantea. Next base: position 119,019 of record JAVSCE010015052.1, on the reverse strand, counting down.
TTTAATTTCCCAAGTCTAGATAGAAGTAATCTAATCTCTGAGGGAATGGATCACTGGACAGGCAGGCGTCAGGTGCCCTGGACGTTTGCTTTTTTGAAAAGCAGATGAGAGTCGGGCTCCCCACGAGCGATGTGGGGACAGTCCCTGGTGAGCGAAGGTGGGGAGGTTTTCTGATGACTCAATGAAGTGGAGCCTCTAAATAATTCAGCCCCCATTTCACCTTTTGGGATTTTGTTCAGCTCTTTGACTCAGTGCCTTTTAACTGTTAAAATGTCTTGAACGTAGAAAATGATTGTGATAACAGTTTTATGGCACATCGGGTGAACAGCTGGCTGCTCTGCCAGCTCCCGGCCCTACCTGGCAGCAGAAAGCCATACCTCTGACCCTTCAGGGCCCCTTTGTGGTGCACCTTTTGGAAAGTTACAGTACTGGTCTTATTTCCAATCTTAGGCAGCCAGCAGTCCCGGAAAGAGCTTGCCAGCTCTGGAATCTTCTGGAGGTGACATCACTTCTTTGACCCGAGGTTTGCTCATCTGCAACATGGGGATTAAACAACCGTGTGAAGTCATTAAGGCATAGAAGTATATATAAAGCTCCGGATAACATAGTATCCTTTCAACAAATGGCAGTTTGTTAAGTACCGCAGAGGTGAGGGGGGCAGATGATTACGATTAGGCATTATCACATTGAATCTTCACAATACCACAGATAATATAGGTACTATTTTGAGTGCCACTTTGCAGATAAGGAGACTGAGGCTTAGATTAATTGCCCAATGTCATGCAGCCAGTGAAAGGTTGAGCTGGGTTCAGAAACCACTTCTGTCTGATAGCAAAGCTTTCCTACTACACTGAGAATCTAGTGTTTCATGCTTCAGGTTTAGATTCTTTCTGATTTGGGTATGTTGCTTAAAGGAAGCTTGGTTCTAGATCAAAGTTCAAGCAGAAGATTAAACATTGGGGAACCTCATAAATTCTGCATAGTAAGGAAAAAATATTTTACTTCAAGGGTAAAACATCAAGTGCAAAGCACAACACATGTGTTGCCACTTTTTTCCCCTAACACAGGACGGTCACATGATTTGCATTTTTTGCTTTATTGACAAGGACCTGTCAAAGCTCTTTGACAAATGTCCTGATTGAAGGAAACAGCATCTGCTCACCTGCAGTATTTCAGCATGAGGGATGATCTTGTTTTTGATGAGAAGGTGGTGGGGGTCGGGGAGAATGCAACCCTCGGCAGTGGGGAGGCTGAAATTATGCCCATGACAGCCCCCGAGGTTTGAGGATCTGCCTCTTCCTCCCCGAGGGTATTTGCCATTCATTTCCATCTCCTTTGGCTCCATCATCCCGACTTCCTTGGGGAAAGGACGCCACTGTGTGTATTGTCAGAGGCCATGACAATTAAGTGCCCTCTGGCCTTAGCTGAAGGGCAGGCAAGTGACCCAGGAGAGGTCACCAGGTTTGCATCCAGGTGAAGCAGTGATGCAGGAAAGGTAGTACGAGCCGTTAACCAACATGAAACCAGGTCACCCCCATTTTCCCCATAATAGTGCTATGAGGAGGACCTGGATTTTGGTCAGGAGTGGACCTTTGGTCAGGGCTCAGCCCAGTCTGGCGGCCTCCTGTGGCTGACCACGAGCTCTTGCCTCCAGTCCTCCATTCAGAGCACATGGGCCAGACTTGGGCTAAGTGTGGGTGCACACACACACACACAAACACTCCACACATACACACACAACACCACACACACACTCACACAGAATACCACATATACACATACACTCACACACAACACCACATATACACACACTGCACATACACACACACACACACTCCACACATACACACACACCACACACACACTCACACAGAACACCACATATACACACACACCACACATACACACTCTCACACACACCACACACACACATACCACACCTCACACATACACACACTCACACATACACAACACCACAAACATACACACTCTCACACACACCACACCACATACACACACACACTACACACACACACACCACATACACACACACATACCGCACATACACTCACACACCACATACACACACAAACACCACACACACACTCACACAGAACACCACATATACACACATACCACACATACACTCATACACACACCACACCTCACACATACACACACTCACACATACACAACACCACAAACACACACACTCACACACACACCACACCACATACACACTCACACACACACCACACCACATACACACACACTCACACACCACCACATACACACACACACATACCACACATACACTCACACACCACACATACACATACACACACACAACACCACATATACACACACTACACATACACACACACTCCACACATATGCATACACACACACACTCCACACATACACACCACACACACACTCATACTCACACACACATCACACATACCACCACACACACACAGCATACATCACACATACACCACACACACTACAAGTACTTACACATATACCACACATACCATATAACCCACATACACACATACACCACAAACACCACAAATACATACACATCACACAGCACCACACAGCACACACACATACCAAAACATACATACCACACATATGTACACACACACACTGCACCTCCCGTACCCATGACACCACACACACATGAGACATCACACACACACATACATCATATCACACACTGCACAACACACATACATACACACACATATATACACACACTGCACCCCTATATCCCCCCACACCACACACATAACACATGCACACATACACCGCCACACATGCATACATACACATCACACATCACACACACACCACAGCTCCCCACACCATACACACACACACACACAGCACAGACCTGCCCTCAGGAGGTCATAGTCTACTGGTGGGAGGAAATTTAAGGTGATTTAATGCAGGAGGGGACCCGAGCACCCCCCACCCCCGTTTTATCTGCCTTGTGGACAGAAGGAGGGTGTTCTGGAGAAGGGGGAAGCAAGCGGCTGCCCACAGGCAGAGGGCCTGGCCTGGCCCGGCGGTGAGCCCCTGAGGGGACCCTGCCTGTTCCCTCTGGAGGCACCTCCCGATGGTGGCCGGCAGGGTGGGCACAGCAGCCCCCTTAGGGAACCTCAGGGACCTGAATCTTATTTTTCTCTTTGTGATGAAATGAAAAGTGCTTCTGAAAGCTCACTCTCTCCTCCACCTCAGTGGGCAGAAGGTGTGGGTTGAGTTTGTTAGCGTGGGGGTACACGGTCATTCCTTTCATGGACGGAGAAAACAAAGGCTGCAGGAAAAGGTAAAGCTCAAATAAAATGAATAAGGAATTGCTGCCACTAATTGTAAGTATAGCTAATTTCTACTAAGTTACTTACTTCTAAGTCTGAATGGTCTTAGCCACCATGCAGAGTAAAACTGCATTTCCTGTCATGAGAAAACGTGCACACAAGAGTGCTTCATTACAGGTGAAATTCCAAGGCTGGGTGGAGGGAGGGGAGGGAGTCAGATGGGTCCTCTCCTATTGGATTTACGTGGGATACAATTATAGCATTAATGGGAAAATGAAGGACACCACCAGTCAGTTCCCCACTGAAGAAATCCATTGATGCATATTTTCATGGGGCAGTAAATATTTTGGTCAGTGGATCAGAGTATCAGACACAGGCAACTTAACCACTTAGTAAGAAGACAGAATCATTGTCACCATTAGTCACCAAGAGCCCTGACACTCTTTGGGTGCTGAAATCACTCCCCCCTGGCCAGTGCCTGCATAGAGCTCTCGAAGCACAGAAAGGGCGGATGATGTTTCTATCCACAGATGCACACAGTTGGGGCTTTTGAATAGTGTGAGGCTGGAGCAGAGACAAGAGAAGTTGCCCAGCTGCCAATACGGCTGCACGATTGGATGTAAATTCTCTTTAGGTCAGCCACATTTTGTGAAAGTGATAAAAAATCAATTCAATTGTCTTTTGCCTAATAACTGAAAGATCGGATGGTGTTTCTTTTAGTTACTGATGGGAACTGATTTGAAACATCATTAGTATATTAAAAAGAAACACAGACATGTTACACAGAAGAATGCCACACATATAACATTTTAAGACATAAGAGGCTTCACACAGAAATTTGTGCTTCTAATGGATTTTATGGGGCTGGGGCACCAACTCACCCTGTCACACCCCTGCCCAGGGCGTGAGGCTCTCATCTATGGAAAAACAACAAAGACCTCGAGGTAAGGAAATTTTGCAGCCCTCTAGGTAAGAGATGCCCTTTTGTAGACCGAGCAAGAGTTTTTCTCTTGGTCTGAATTAAAGGGCAATTTAATGAAATTTTTGTATTTGCCCTATTATGCTGCACGAGAGAACATGGTGTAAGCATTCTCCACTCACCTGGTTTTCCAAAGAGCGCTCCGTCAACAGGCACCTGCACTGAGATTCACAGGGAAGGGCTGGAAACAGTGTCTGAGCTGCGTAGGCAAAGTCAATTTTGTGCATTTTTATCATGGTTTGGATATAAAATGCAACCCAAATGAAATGAACGCCTCTCTTGTGGATAATTGCTTCCAAAAGAATGAGTACCAAACAACCCCCTTGGTGCTTACATGGGAAAAAATAATAATAAAAAGGATTTAAAATTAAGGACAAAAAGAATAAAAGGCTAGATAAAATCTGAAATGCATCGGAGGGAAGATAAAGTGACTTTTTGGCAGCAACTTTAATAGAAGCTTTGCTTCAAAAGTCATCTGACTGTGCTGTTAATCTGCGCCTTCTTTACTAAACCTCATGAATGCATGCTTCTCTGTTATTATCTCAGTTAAAAAGGAGATGTATCGCAAATCAGAATTGGCTGAAACTAGTTATTCTGCATTTCCCATTTCCGTCAATGGGTAATGAGAGATCATGCTGTTTAACCCATTTTGGAAAAGATTATGAAATGGCCTTTCATTTTATAAATCCGGCTCCAGGCCACCTCTGTGCAGTAGAGGCTGTCAGCGTCAACCAGGGCCAAAGCAGAGGCAAGGCTGGGTGGCAGGGAGAGGAGAGACTTCAAGAGGCACACCACAGATGCAGCTTCCATTATTTGTGCCAGGCCTTGAGGGGGGGCTCTTGTTACCTGGGCCACACTGGAACTTGGTGGCTTAGGGGTTTTGATAATTTGCAGGGAAAGAAATGGGGGCTCACAGACTGTCTGGGATCTTGAGCGACAGTGAGAGCTAGGCGGAATAGGAATTCCCTGCTGTTGTGTCTGACCCATGCCTGGCTGCAGAAATATGCAGGGGGAACAACTGGGAGCCACATGTGCTGAGGGGCATTGCTGTCTGATTCGAGCTTTGCTTGCCTCATCTGCAAAATGGGAGCATTGAATTGGTCTTACAGATCTTAGAGGTGAAATGAGAAAGTTCATGAGAGCATCCTTCGTTCATGCCGGAGACAGGTCAGGGGACATTACCATTTCTATAATTCTTCATTTACATGAATGCAGTGGCTCCTGTCACAATAGATGCCATTATCTCTTTGAAAAAGACACATAAGCAAATGAGTTGTTCCCTAGAACAAGGGACATTATCTCGAGGCTGTTACCATAGACACGCCAGGGGGAAAAATGGTTCTACAGTTCTATAGTCTGCTCGGGCTGCGGTGACAAAGGTACCACAAACCAAGTGGCTTAAACAACAGAGATTTATTGCCTTGCAGCTTTTGGTGGCTGGGAGTCTGAGGTCAGTGTGTCGGCAGGGCCGTGCTCCCTCCGAAGGCTCTGGGGAAGGATGTGTTCCAGGCCTCTCTCCTAGCTTCTGGTAGTTTCTTGGCTCATGACAGCTCGATTCCATCTTCACATGGCGTGCTCTCTGTGTGCGGGTCTGTGTCCAAATTTCCTCTTTTTATAACGACTTTGGTCACATTGGATTAGGAGCCCACTCTTCTCCAGTATGACTTCATCTGAACTAGTTACATTTACAGTGACCCTACTTCCAAATAAGGTCCCATTTGGAGGTGCTGGGGGATAAGACTTCAGCACATGAATTTTGGGAGACACACTCAACCCCTAACAATGGCCAGAATGAAGCTTAGAATACCCTGCAAACATTAGTCCTCTTCTAGAGATTTACAGTTTGCTTAGGCTTATCTAAGTGCCATATAAGAAGAAAGAAACCTGTTTAACTCCTTTTTTTCCTACATTTTTTAAAACTATTTTTTAAATTGAGACAAAATGAAAAGCTTGGTCATTTTTTACAGATGCGTATGCCTGTGTAACCCATATTTCATGGTGATAAATTTCCATCATCTCTTCATGCCTCTTCCGGTCATTCCTCCTAAGCAACAATCACTGCTAAAAACATTTCTTCTACCATAGATTAACTTTATGCATTCTAGAATTTCTTATAATTGGAATTATAGAAGAGGTCTGGTTTTGAGTCCATTTTCTTTCGCTCAGCTTAATGTCTGTGACATTCACCTGTGTTGTCGCATTTATCCATAATTTGTTCTTTTCAATTGCTGAATAGAATTCTATCGTTCGGACTTGCCATGGTCTGTTTATCCATTTACCTGTTGAGGGACGTTTGGGTTGTTTCCAGATTTGGCTGTTACGAGTAAAGCAGCTACAAACAGTCAAGTGTTCATGTGAACCTATGTTCCTATTTCTACATCTAGCGATAGAACTGCTGGATCATGGGATGAGTGTAGCTTTAATTTTATATGAAACTACTAAACAGTTTTCCAAAGTATTTGTGTGATTTTACATTCCCACCAGCAATGAATATGGTTTCTGGTTACTGAACAACCTTGCCAGCATTTGGCATTGTCTGTCTTTTTAATTTTAGCCATTCTGATGGATGGTAGTTGTATCTTTTTATGGTTTTAATTTTCATTCTTTGATGAATAATAAAAGCCACAGTGATTAAAACAGTGTAGTGTTGGTATAAAGATAGACACTTATATTGATGGAATAAAATAAGGAGACCAGGAATAGATACACCCTTACATGTTCAACTGATATGCAGCAGAGACACCAAAGCAATTCAACAGAGAAGGTCTTTTAAAAAAATGGTGCCCAAACAGCTGGATATCCAAATAGAAAATATTCACCTTATACCATATATGGAAAATAATTCAAAGTGGATCATAGGTCTAAATGTAAAGGGTAGAATTGAAAGTAAAACAAAGAATATTTTTGTGGCTTTGGGGGCAAGGAAAGGTAATGCACAGCATGTATTAACTATAAAAGAAAACATTGACAAATTTGGCTTCATCAAAATGAAATACTTCTGCTTATCAAGAAAATGAACAGGCAAGCCAATAACTGGGAGGAAATATTTGGAATACATATAATAAATGCAACAGTTGCCAGCATATATAAAGAGTTCCTACAAATCAATAGTAAAAAGACAACCCAATAAAAATGTTCAAAATATTTGAACAGATACTTCGCAAAAGAAGACTACTAAGTGGCCAATAAGCACATTAAAATATGCTTAGCAGGAACATGCATGAGGTGACTCTTTCTTTATTAAACACAGGGTTTTCCTGACTCATTTGACTACATTACAACTGGTGATATGTACTGATGAAGGCTCAGACTCTTGATTTAGATCCATTCCACCATTCCACCATTGACTAACTCTATGAGCTTTGGCAACAACTGAGCCCTCTATGCCTCAGTCTCCCTGTTTGTAAAAGAAAGGTCATTCTTGTTGGTGGGGTCCTGTGAGTTAATATCATAATGTGCTGAGAACAGTGCCTGGCATGAAGCGAGTGCTACATACATGTTATCTACTATCACTGAACCTCCTTGTTGAAGATCTGAACTTTATCTATACTGCATGAAACAGGGTTCCATAGAACCCACTTTGGGAAACAGCCCTAACAGGACAGGCAGTTTTTAAAGAACTGAGATGGTGTGAAGACTGGGAAAGGGCTAGCTTCACCTCCTATAGCCTCCCCCACCCCTGGAAACTCTAACCTCTGTGATCTCTGAAGATTTTCACAGGAGAGAAAAGGTGGGGTGCTCCATCAGATGAGTGCCCTCTGTCTTACTCAGTGTGGTAGCCCTCAGGCCTGGAGCAGTGCTGGACGTTCAGCGTGCACTGGGCAAAACGCATTCCTGAGCTCCAAGCCTTGCGATGGAACAGTCTCCAGTGACAAGGCCAGGAACTGGCTTTTTGGACTAGTGGCTCACAGGAGGAGGGACACTCCCATCCCGCAAACGCTCCTGGAAGCTGTCCTGGGTTCACCACCCTTGGAGTTGAACACAGTGGCAATTGTAGGTCTGAGATGGCCATACTGTCACTGTTCCTCTAGCAGAGATTATTGAGGTTTAGCAGTTTTCTCTGTAAATGGCCTCCATGTGGAGAGGATAGCATGTTCCGGAACTTTGGGGTCCATGCAATTGGCTTTTCCAGCACAGAAAGAGCCAAAGCCAACATGCAAAACTCCAGAGACCCAGTTAGCTGGACTGCGGGTCAATGGAGGCTGAGGCTCGCTGAACTCAGCTCATGAAAACAGACTCCTTATCACCCCCAAATCTCCACCTCCTTTCCTTCCTCCCTCCCTCCCTCCTTCTCTTCTTCCCTCTCTTCCTCTTTGTTCTCTCCCTCCCCCCTTCCTTGCTTCCTTCCCTCCTTCCATCTCTCCCACATTCCTGACTGCATATATCTGACTCATCATCAGATCTTGCCAAGGCCCATTTCTACTTCTCCCTTGTATACAGTTCTCTACAGTTCACTGCCATACCCTACTGCAGATTTCCATCCTTGCTGTGGTCTCCTAGGTGACCCCTGGACCAAACTCTTCAGCCCCTCTTCCCCAGCTAGACTATCTTTCAGACTGCTTCTGGGCTAAGCCTGCTGAAAATTAATTTTTTTATGTCACCCTTGTACTGAGCTCTTCTGGGATGATGTTTGATGCAGAAGCACCCCCAGTCCTGTTCTATTGACTGGCTACATCAGGATGACTTGGGGGCTGTTAGATTTGTTAGATATCTCTGCTTATTCTACCTGGTGAAGATGAATCTCTGTGGGTGGTAGCAAAGGTGTGGGTGGACATGAAGTTCCCAGGTGGATTAGATGTGACGCCATGTGAAAGGAATTCTGGCCTTGAGGTTAGTATCTTTTCACTCTTTTTTTTGGGTTCCCCTCTTCCACTTCCCACCTAAGTTCTCACTTCAGGACGTCTAAATTCATGCCTTTCTTGGAGTAAAATGTACGCTTACTTGTTACTATGCCTCTGCCCATGCTATGCCCTTTGTCCAGAATTTTCTCCACTTCCTATAATTTACAAATTCTTACTTCTTTGCCAACATCCCCATATTAGTTTGCAATTACTCCATAAGAAACAACTATAGATGTAATGGCTTAAAACAACACTGTGTATTGATCATGGCACAACTTCGGTGAGTCAGGAGACTTGATGTGGCTTTGCTGGATCCTCTGCCGAGGGTCTCTCCAGGTTTCAAACAAGATGTTGAGTAGGGCTGAATTCTCATCTGGAAGCTCAGTTGGGGAAGGATCTGCCTCTCTGTTTGTGTATAGTTGGCAGCAGTAGCTCTGTGCAGTTGTAGGACTGAGAGCTTCAGTGTTTTTGCTATCAGCTGGAGGCTGTCCTTTAGTTTCTAGAGGCTGCCTGTAGTTCTTTGCAGGTGGGGTTCCCCAACATGGCCATTTGCTTCCTCACAGACAGCAAGTGAGCAAAAAAAGACTCCAGCCAGAAGGATGCTGCAGTTTTATGCAACATAATCATGATTACACACACATAAATTTTCTTTGTAGCAACTCTGCTGAATTACCTTGTCTAGGACATACCACGGTCTCAGCAACACTCAGGGGAGTGGATCACACAGGGTGTGAACAGCAGGTGTGGGCATCATACAGGCCACTTTAAAGAGTCTATCTGCCATAATCCTACTAAAATCTCACCTCCTCTTGCAAACCTTCCCAGATGGCTCTGGAAAGAACAGGTCCCATCTTTCAGGGCTTCCATGGCAGTGTGTTACTCATTAGTGTGAACTGGCCATTCTGTTCCTATCTGAAAAAGATACGTGGAAGCGGTTCAGAGAGCCTTCTAGATTTATGTTTTCAATTCTCACATCTCAAATTTGGCTGCATAATTTTCAATAAGGCCTTTTGGCAATCAGTATCCATGGTCATCTTCTGATATAAATCGCTTGTCATCAAGGAAAAATATTTGTCAACAAGAGCTCCTGTCCTATCACATCTCTCTACTGGCCTTTCCCGGGCTGGGGGTCCTTGTGAGCCTGGATGGCTGAATCACCTTTGAGTAGGGCTCTGCCAGTGGGTAGGGTGTCTCGGGCAATGGGTGAGTGATGAGACACGGACTGGGATGCTTCCGAGCGTAAAAGAGAGGACCAAGGTCAAAGCACCTCGTCTTTTCCACCCTCTGTCTTGCTCTGCCTCCCTCACGTTTCCCTCAATTCTGTCTCCCACTCTTCAAACATTTCTTAATAATCTGTAATTTTGTGAAAGGGATAAAGGATAAGAGGAACCTAGGAGGTAACTGGATTTACATATGAATGTTGCATTTTCATTTTCATTTTGACAAAGTGTAAAGGTTGCTAATAAAAGCATCGTTACTGCCTCCCCATTTCTTTGGACTGTGGAACAGATTGCTAAGATATGGAGACAAATCCAGGGGTCACCAGTTTTACCAGGAGCTACCATTCAACCCTTAAGAAAAAACAAAACACCATGATCAATAACAAAAAAGGACTAAAAAAAGAAATGACATTATTTTCAAGGAAGTTATAGCCATTGTGAGTCCACTTCACAGAGGATTGAATCCATCTTTGGAAAGGTTCTATGTCTCCTGAGACTTGTGGATGGCCATGCAGCTGGGCTTTTGGGAGACCACCAAGGGTCTGGATCAGTCCTGGAGGTAGGCAGAGCTGGGGAGCTGAGCTGTCTTGAGGTATTAGCATAAATCTTGGCTTCATCCTAAAGCTAATATTGAGTAAGAAGGTCAGACTTTCGATTAGAATCAAAAGAATGAAGTGACCCATAAGATGCGGCATGTGAAGGATAGAGCAAGACCCAGGACGACTTCCACGCATGCTGAGCCAGGGCCAGACCTCTCAGGGCTGAGAGATGAGTGGGATGTGTGACACAGTGGAAAATGTGGGTGAATTCATGGGGTTGATCTCTGGTCCTGCCCCTTGGGTTTGGAGCAGCATGGCACTGTAGAAGGAGCTTGGGCTGCGATCTGCTGCCAGCTTGCTGTGTGACATTAGGCAAGTCAGGTTCCCTCTCTGGACCCTGGTTTCTGGGCTGGGTGAGACCAGTGGCTTTTCACGTGGGCTCTGTCCAGCCCGACATACTGAGGAGGGGTGAGGTGTCTCCTGTGCACGCTGCGCTGCAGGCGTCTTAATCTGCACACTCTGCTTCAGTTAGAGCATCCGTGCTTTTCACAGTTCTATGTGAGATTTCATTTGAAGCAAGGGTGTTGTGGAATCAAAGAAATATTGAAAAGCAGTTGGTCTCTGAAAACCCTTCTAGTGCTGTGATTTGCTACTATTATTTAATAATTAGATGCTTTGCATTAAGAGGTAAAGCTTCCTGTGCCATATCTAAGCGGGATGTGTGTGTGTGTGTGTGTGTGTGTGTGTGTGTGTGTGTGTGGCTTTTACAACCAGAAGTCCACTTTTCTGCTGGCTCTTACTAACATTTCAGAGCTGTTTGGTCTCTGTTCTTATCTGATCTTCTAAGGGCTATGGTTCTTAATGGTGGTATTGTTTACCAGTGTCAATTTTCATGTACATTAGTATTTTTGTTTTGTTTTTTTCCTTTAAGGTATGCCGCGTCCCTGTAGATGGAGATTCTTCGGGTGTGTGTGTGTGGGGCTATCCAGTCATCCATTGCTTTCATTTTCATTTTCAATGTTTGGGTGCCACCTTTAAAAATTTCTTTTGCCAGACTACCCCTAAAGAACTGATAGGTCCTTTAATTGTCTGGTCTAACATCGTCTCTTTACCTGGGACACTGAGGCATCCTTGAGCCCCATTCTGGTCCCACTGAATTCTTAGTCTCTCCTTTTACTGATCTGTGACTAAGTTCATGTGTGCTAGCTTAATGTCCTTCTGGCAATTTCTTATATAAAGTAAAGTATCTCTCTGTGTTGAGATGGGTCACCCATCATTATGTGTTAAGTTTACATGCTAATTATATTGTGAGTCAGTCTGGTAGAACACAGATCACAAATGCTTCTTTCTACTTCTACTATTTCTTTTATTGACAAAAACGTGGGCTGGTAATCAAGAAATCTGGATTTTAGAAAGACACACACACACACACACACACACACACACACACACACACACACACACATGCTTAATGTAGGAAATAGCTCCTTTTGACTAATGATGAATTTTTTCTTGGTTATAAAAGTAAACAGATATTCATTATGGAAAATTTGGAAAATATGACAAAGATTAAAAAGCTCACAATCACCCCCTGTTCATTAAAAATTTACCATTTTAGTATGTTATTGTGACCTCTGCTATGTATATATGTCATGCTTATATTAGTACATGCTATGCTTACATTAATGAATATCAATTTTAATAGGCCACTTTTATTTGATTATCATTCTGTCTCAAGTGTTTGTGCCTATCTTTTCCAACTAAGTGCCAGCTTTCTAATGGCCACCTGTCCCAGGATGGGGTGACTCACAGAGAATCATAGATCCCCCCACCAGCAGTATGCAGACAGAGACCAAGTTGCTCCTAGACAGGGACAGCAAGAGGACTCAGGTAGCGGACAGCACACTGGAGCAGGTCCCAGCACGTGGCCTCCTGGCCACGGCATCCCCCAGCGCTCACACACCATCCCCTCCTCAAGAAACTCATACAGCGTTTGGGATCTTGCCCATCAGATGGAGGAAATTGCATTCATCTTCCCGTTCCCTAGAGGCATTGAGAGAATCTGATAGGATCCTATAGGTATAGACTGGAAAGCACCCCAAGTCCCTCAAAAGTCATTCATGATGACCAGTCCTAGAATGTAGTGTGCTGAATGCAATCCCACAAACCCTGAGCACTTACTTCTCATCATTTTATTCCTGCCAAGGGAAGGACCCTGCTTAGGATGCTGAGTGTTCCTGAAATGGACTGAACAGTCTCCCCAGAGAAGGGTGTTGATGTGTGCCAGGCATGTGCAGTGTGCCAGGCATGATATACGTGATTTTCCCATCCCCATGGCACCTCTGCCAGGTGGAATGAATGCCCTGTGGAAGATGAAATGGCTGAGGCTGACAGGGTAAGGGATCAGCCCAGGCTCACCCCACTGGGTCCTGGTGGAGTAGCAACTTAAACCTATGTGTGGCCTCTGAGCAGGCAGAACCTGACCAGCAGGAGGGAGCCCCTTGCTACGATTCCCTGGATATGCATATCAAGGTGATGGACAACAACCTTCTTTCTCCTTGGTCCTGGCTCATGGGTCACTGCTCAGATCATAACCTCCAGGGACCAGCCTCTTACTGAGTCGTGGGTGGCGTGGGGGTCAGCAGATGCATGTTCAGGCCTCTGTGGCTTTGCTGGGCAGGGGGAGAAGGGAGTGACAGCTGCATTACCTTTAGTCTGCCTTTGGATTTGAATCATGTCTAGTGTCCTGGGGACACCATGGCTTGATAACTTGGCAGGATAACTTTGGAGCAAAAGACCCAGGTTCCAGCTCCTGTCTTCCTACGCTGGGCGTTGAACAGCCAGAGATGTTCCCACAAGCTGAACAGTTCCTGGTAGCTGAGCTCTGAATCTCACGGTCATGACTAGGATTCTGACTACACCTGCTGATGTGAGAGAGACTGCCATTCCGGGCCACTCACTTCTTGGATGGGTGTGGAAAGCAGCTCCCCTCTCTACAGCATCCTGGGTGGGGAGAGCCCTCAGTTTGGACTTAGGAGGCTGGGATTCACATTCCTGCTTGGCAGCTCTCCATTGGTGGTTCTGGGCGATTCATTTCACCTCCCCACCTGTCAGATTCCTTCACCTACAATAGGGAAAATACCTACCATATAGAACTGTCCTGAGAATTCCCCACAATAATGGTATGAAGTGCTTTGTAAGGCTTGGAGCTTACCACACAAATGTAGTTAATGTTATCCTTCCCAATCCTTTTTGCTCCTGCCAGAAAACACACACACACACAAACCCCTCTCCCTCTTTCACCTTCATGCCTCCAACTTTCCTGCTTCCAGGTTCTAGCTCCTATTGACTCTTCTGCTGGAATACTCTTCTTTCCTTAAAATGCTGCCAAGTCTTCAGTGCTGCTTCGTCCAGGAAGCCTGCCTGGCCTGCCGGCTACACATGGAAGCAAGACTGAGGTTTGGCTTGGGCACTAGGACTGGAAGCTCTTGGTCCTGCCTCTGCTCTGTGCGGTTCTGCTGAGCTGTGTCATTTACACACAGTTACTTCCCGCTCATGCAGGCACTCACCCATTCTCTCGTTCACTCACTCCCATCCACCATCCACGTGCCCATTTGCTCAGTGCCCTGGGGTCTGAACAAAATGTGAAGATCCAGAGCTTCATATAGAACTTCCAGGGACATGAAATCCTGGACACCTGTGGTGCTCTTAGGGGGCTGATGCACTTCTGGGGAACATTGGGACCCTAGAACTCACCCGGTTACCCCTGGGGCCAGCCTTGAGCATTCCCAGGTTCGTGGATTTTATCACAACACTCAGCTGGGAGACATTCGGCCACCAGGACTGCTTGGTGTGCTGGGTCTGAGGCAATTGAAGGATTAGATCTGCACATTTACTTGGAGGGTGTGTGCCTGTGTGTTTACTCTTCTCACTGCAAGTAACAAGTTCAATATTAATCTTCATTTCCAGGGAAATAATTAGTGTTAAGTGAACTGTGATTTCTATCTCTAGTTATTTCTCATGTGCTAATTTAAGCAGCAAGGAAAATATTCTGTGTCGGCTGCATCCAGAGCTGCAGACATACTCTAACATAGGAAGAAAAGCAGGGAGGGGTGGAGGGCAAAGAGACCACCCATTCAATAGGGGATTGAATTCCAGCATGCCAAGAGAGTCTCCAGCTGTGGGGAAAATTGTCCTTCCTGTCACAGGCCCCTCTATGTGGGACCAGCCCACCCATGCACTGTGTGCTGGAGCTCAGAAGAGAAAAGGAAATAGAAGGAAAAAGCCAAACCCCAGGCTTGGGCATGACCTCTTGCCTCTGAAGTCTGCGATCCTCCTCGCTCATGTTCTTCCACTCGGACTTTCTCTCCTGGCTGTCTGGCCCCGTTTGACTCCAAACTTTGGACTGGATTCTTGTCTCCTGTACCTCGGGCTGGAAACCTGTCTCGGGCCCGTTCTCCTACCTCGATCTCAGCCTTCTCCTCTCCACCCCCGTCTTTGCCCGCCATCCCTTCTTGACTAGGCTCCTGGGAATGGCCAGCTGATGCATGAGCCCCGGAGGGCCCCGATCCCAAGCCCCTCATGAGCCGCATGGCCATTTACGGCTGTCTGTCTGTGTGCAAAGGGCTTCACATGTGGCAGCTTCCCTTTCCTTCATGATCACTCTGTGACAAATAAGGAAACTGAGTCTCTGAGATGTTAGCTTGCCCCAGGAAGTGGGAGGATCAGGGTGGTAATTTGGCTCTATATGTCTCCAAATCTGCTGCTGTTTATCATAATTTTTGAATTGGAAAAGAGCAAAGCCTGTTTCTGGTGGGAGCCGAGCATAGGTGCTGAGGGGCCCAGTGGTGGTAATGGTGGGGCTGGGCGGGGGTTCTCTGCACCTCAGAACTGAAGCTGGGAAATAGAGCCAGACTGATCTGTAGACACCTGTGTGTCCTTGAACCCCTTCAAAGTGTGTGTCCATCTCTGGCTGGGTGGACAATTGATTTTTGCCTTAAATCTTGCCTTTCCTGTTTGTAAATTGACAATAATAACAAAGCCCCTTTCACTGAGTTCCCATGAAGAGTAAATGGCCAGGTGCACATGAAATGCACAGCATTGCGTCCTGCCCAGAGCAGCTTCTCATCTCCTCTGTGACCGCTGTTATCGCTATGATGCATTCATTCATTCACCTCATCATTCATTCATTCATTCACTCATTTGTTTACCCACAAACCACGCAGGAGCATCTACCATGTGCCAGGGAAACGTGTAGGTGCTGAATGTACTGCACAAAAACCACAGGGTCTCCAACCTTAAGAAGCTCTTACTTTTGAAAGGGAGCCTGGTGAGGAAAAGGCTATGTGTAATTTGGTGTGAAATCTGGAATGAACTGGTGGAGATGGGAATGTGGGAGCTATGGGTGGGGCCAGCCAACTCGGGGGTCTGGGCTGTGTCCAAACAGCTCTGCTGAAGGAGGGTCAGGGTGGCGTGCCTGGAAGGAGAATCAGGCGGGGTGTGGACGAGGGATGCAGTAGGAACCCTTGGAGGCAGGACACCAAGCCGACATCAGGGGGAAGGGCTCATGCTGGGTTCGGAGGCTCTCCTGACAAGGCCCTGGATGGATGTGGCTGGCTGGAGGTGAGGGTCCTGTTCCCCATCTCGTACCACCCCTGCTGCCCCCTTACCTTCTCCTCTCTCTCTCAGGGGGGAAATGCTGTCACTCTGACTGGTCTGCTTTACTGGCTGGCAGGGTCACTCTGGGTTATGGACACTGCCTCTTTTTCTAAAAACAAATTTGATCATGGGGTAAGAAACATAGCATAATATTTACTAGAATAACCACTTTAGGTGTACAGTTCAGTGGCATTAAGCACATTCATGTTGTTGTGAAGCCATCCACCCCAGAACTTTTTCCTTCATCCTAAACAGAAGCAGTGTGCTCCTGAAGCAATAATTCGCCAACTCCCCACTCCTAGCCCCTGGGAGCCAGCATTCTGCTGTCTGTCTTCTGTGAATCTGGGTGTCCTGGGCACCCACGTACGTGGGGTCATACAGTATTTGCCCTCTGAGTCTGCCTTACTCCACTCACCAGGATGTCTCTGGGGCTCATCCATGTTGTGGTATGTGACAGAATTTCCTTCCATTTTAAGGCTGAACATTATTCCCATGTACGGATGAATCTCATGTTGTTTACCCAATCATTGCTTCAGGGACATATGGATTGCTTCTGCCTCTTGGTTACTGTGAATAATACCGCTATGAACATGGGTGTCCACCCCTTGTCAAGACCCTGATTTCTATTCTTTTGGGTACATGCCTCGGAGTGGAATGGCTGTGTCCACCCAATGTACTCTCCCTACTAGCTTCTCATGTTTGCTGTGGTCTGTCAGCCCACACTCATGTGTGGACTCAGGCACCTCAGATGTGGGAATGTTAGAGGTACCTTCGAACTGTTCAAGTGCATTGAGTCCATGATAACTGTATGAATCAGACGCCACTATGTGGGAACTGGTGCCCAGAGAGGATAAGTAGCTTCCCCCACATCCCACAGCAAGTACGTGACAGAACTGGGACTTCAGTCCAGGTTGGCGGAACTCCTGCATCCTCAAAGCTACAGAGACACAGACTTCTGGTTACCTGGAAGAAGGATTTGCCCCATTCCCCTGCTGTCCCGTGCTCTACTGCATGGACTGCACCCCTTTGAGCCACCTCCATTCCAGCACCAGGACATTGGTTCTAGCTCTGCCTTGGCCACCAGCTGTGTCTCAGTTTTCTCATGTACAGAAAGTGGTGGACAATCTGGTTGCTCAGAGCCCTTTGGTCTGGATAAACCATGTGACAAGCACAGGCCCTGTCCACCAGCCCTTGGTCCCCAGCCCTTCAGCATCGCCCTCCTCCCCAGGAGTGTTAGCAGGAGGACACGGGGGCATCTGGAGGCTAGTCTGCACAGTGGGGTGCTGTGTGGCTCGCGGGCCTCACGCTTTGGGACTTCTGTCTTTTCGGCCTGATGGGACTCTGTGTCCTTCCCCAGACTCCTTCTGCTGTGCACCCCCCAGGCACCAGGGTCAGCCCACCTTGGTGGGGATCTGACTGTGGAAGCCTGAGTCAGGCTGTTCCAGGCTCTGGTCCCACTGGCCCTGACAGCCTCCACGGAGCCCACTGACGCCACCTTGCCAGAAGGCGTAGACCACAGGGCCTGTTTTTCTGACTCTGTCGTTGTTTGTATCCCTGTAAGAAAGAGAACTGAGGGTGGAGGATGTGGTGGTGGGTGGGTCACGTGCCAGATGTCACTATTTATTGCCTAATGCTTTGGGCTCATGAAAAGCCAAAGGAGACTCATCCAAGTGTTTGGCTTCTCATTTTTCGAAAGGGTGTGTGTGTGAGTGTGTGTGTGTGGTGGGCAGAGGAATGGCCCCCAAAGGTGTCCACGTCCTAACCCAGAACCTGCAAATATGCTTCATGTCACGTGGCAAAGGGGACTTAAGGCTGTACACAGAGCTGAGGGCCGAAGCATCTGAGCTTAAACAGGGGGATCGTGCTGGTGGGCCCCATGTCACTGCATGGGTCCTTAACAGTTAACAGGGAGTCAGGGAGGTGGTCGGGGGTGCGATGCAAGAGGCACCTGCCCTGCTGTGCTGGCCATGGAGACAGAGGAGGGTCTGGGAGCCACGGATTCAGGCGGCCCCCAGAAGCTGGGAAACACAAGAAACAGAGTCTCCGCCAGAGCCCGCAGGAGGGACGCAGCTGTGCTGACACCTTGATTTTAGCCAGGTGAGACCTGCATGGGACTTCTGAACTCCTCCCCATCTGCTGAGGTTGGCATCCTTGCATTGTAGTTAGAAATTCCCAGGTCCTCTGGGCTCTCTAAGACCATCCAGCCCCAGGAGCCTCTCCACGGTCCAGTCACATGACAAAGCGGCATGGTGATTCTCCTGTGAATGCCACCTCAGGCATTAACCTCCTGGATCTCTGTTTCCAGCCAATTTCATTCTTTCCTTTAGTCCTGTTCCCCCCCACACACAGAGCCTCAAATTCTGTTTCCTCTTCGAATGTGACTGGCTGCTCCACATACTCCGGTCCTGGGATTCTGATCTTTCATCTTCTGAGGACCTCTCCCAACCCTCTCTTTTGGTTCTTTGCCCACCCAGGAAGGACAGTGGACTTACTCTCTGGGACTACAAGCAGTGAGCTTCAGATTAAAAATGGGTCAGAGCTACAGAGACACAGACTTCTGGTCACCTGGAAGAAGGATTTGCGGCAGTGGCTGGGACCAGCCCAAAGCTGCAGTGGGCACCATGCCCAGGCCTTTGGCTCCTGGACCCTGGGAGAGTGGAGGACAAGGTGAACACTGAGTCCAGAGGTGTGAGGGCCTGACCTACAGCAGGTATAGGACCCAACAGGAGGTGTCCCATCAGAGATAACCTTTGTGGGGAGGTCAGAGGTGGGCTGTAGGAGGACTGGGCAGGGGTCAGTTTTGAGACAGATCCTTGATCAAGATTCCCCTGGCTAATCAGCCTCTATCATTTGTTGTATTTTCTGGGTTTACTTACTGAGAACATCAACTGGTACCCACATATCAGTCTTGGGACCCTTGGAGGGCAGGCTGAATAATGGCTCCCAAAGATATCCAGGTTCTACCCAACTAAACCTGCGAATGTCACCTATACAGCAAAGTGTGGTTTGTAGGAGTGATTACATTAGAGATCTTGAGATGGGGAGGTGATCCTGGATAGTCTGGGTGTGGCCTGAATGTAATCAAGAGCATCCTTGCAGAGGGAGACAGGAAGACCTGACTACAGAGGAGGGAGGAGAGGCGACGACTGGAGCATAAGGTTGGAATCATGCGTGGATGGGGTCACGAACCAAAGAATTCAGGCAGCCTCGAGGGGGCTGCAGCAGCTTGGACACTAATGCATAGCTTTTACTGGGAGAAGGCTGCTGGGGGTGTGACAACCCAGGGAGGGGGGTACGCTTCTCGTGTTGGTGAGCTTCTGCTGAGCTATGTCTTACCTGAGTCATGGAAACAAGACATAGAAGAGACGGAGCCATAGACTGGGGCTTAGGAGTCTGAGTCAAACTCTAGTTCTGCCCGGATGTGCTTTGTGGACTTGGCCACATTCCTTCCCCGCTGTGCCCCCCTAGCATTCCTTGTTGAGTGAGGAGTCGAGTCTGTAAATCTGGGTGATCGTTACAGCTCACTATGTTGAGGTCGTATGATGGCCGTGACAGTAACACCAGCCCCCATTTACCCGGTGCCTCCTGTGTACCCTGCACTGTGTAGGGTGGCCTTTACATGTCCATTTACACAACAACTCAGGGCAGTAATTTTTATTACAGTGTTCCTTTGGGCCAGGCGTGATGTGACAGCTCGGGGGATACAGCATGAGTAGGGCTGACTCCTTCCCTTCAGTCTCAGAGCTGCTCTTCGTTAATTCAGGCCTCACAACCACCTTTCCAGGTTGAAAAGGACTGGTTTATTTTCCATGTTGCCTGTCAAAGAAGTGAATCTTGGAGAAGTTAGTTTATCTAAATTGACAGTGCTTTTAAGTGTTACAACCAAAGTCTTACGCAGGTTCTGTTTGAAAGCAAAGATGAATTCACTTTCTATGATGCCACGAGAGCTCAATGTGTTGAGTAAACTCTGTCTTTCCAGGAATAGAAAATGATACTTTCATTTTTTTTTCCCTTCAAAAATTATCTTAATACTCAAAAAAAATTGAAAGCAGGGGCTGGAAGAGGTACTTGTAACCCATGTTTGCAGCAGTATATTGTTCCTAACAGCCAAAAGGTGGAAGCAACCCAGATATCCATTAATGGATGAATGGATAAACAAAATGTGGTGCATACGAATAAGGGAATATTATTCAGCCTTAAAAAGGAAGGGGATTCTGACTCATGTAACAGCATGGATGAACCTTGAGGACACTATGCCAGGTGAAATAATTCAGACACGAAAGGACAGATATTGTAGGATTCTCCTTATGAGAGGTCCCTAGACTAGTCAAATTCCTAAAGATGGAAAGTAAAGGTGGCTTCCAGGAGTGGAGGGGGAAATGGGGACTTAGTGTTTAATGGGGACAGAGTTTCAATTTTGCAAGATGAAAACAATGCTGAGGGCCGCAGAGCCTTGTGAATGCGCTTTGGGCTCTTCTAAGTATGCTTCAAAATGGTGAAGATGTAAATTTTATGTTATGGGTGTTTAACCAGAATTTAAAAAGATTGAAAAAACTAAAAAGCTGTTTTCAAGGAACGTCCAGGGCATAGTTCAATGTCATGCTCTTGCACCTGTCACAGGGTGAACTTTTAGAGTCAAACACAGAGGCACTTACCACAAAAAAGCAGGCTTGATGTTCCAAGCATCCTTGGAGAAATGGGCCACTTGACAGATGATTCGAAAAATACAAAATGAACAAAGCCAAAAACCAAGGTGGTGTTGAGATGTAATATTTTCAGGCTTCTGAATCACATACTAAAATAGGAAATAACAGTTGCAGAAATCGTGCCATGTGGGGACCAGGGAGGCAGATGGTGGGTTGAGAGGTTGAGATATGGCATCTCCCCTCCTACCCACAGCCGCCAGGTCAAGTGGGTAGTCAGCACTATCTTCATTTGTGGCTACAAATGTGGTGGCTTGAGAGAGTAGACAGCACACCTAGGGGCTTGGAGGTGGCCTTGACTTTCATTCCACTTCACACTCACTACCTCTCTTTACAGTTGAGCCATGTGGGTGAGTGTGTCTACACAGGTGTGAGTGTATAGCTGGATGTGTGTGTATAGTCTCTGGGTCTGCCATTAGGTAACAGCATCAATAGATGATCAAAGGCCAAAATACTTCTTGGGAATTGAAGAACCCTGGTGGATGCCTCCACTTTCACATCTCTCCCTCTTCTTTGCTAGGGGTGCCCTGCAGGATGGGAGGCAGGGTCGGTGCTCCTGGCTGGGTTCACCTGGTCGCCCAGGACAACAGACTTGCAGGCAGCCAAAGAGATCGTCAAGCAGCAGAGCGTGACAGTCAACATCAAAGTGGGAATGCTACTCCCTGATCCAGACTTGGCCATACCTGCCAGGGCAGAGCCGGGGGTATGACCACCCCGGGAATTCAAAGGCGTTCTTAGAGCAAGTGGGGACATACACACACACACACACACACACACACACACACACACACACACACACAGAGCCCAAATGCAAAACCCTCCCCCTACTTTCAAATGAAAATAAAAGTCTAGACATCCTTTCTTCACAATTCTTCACTGACCTAATTATTCAGATCTGTGCTTTCTTTTGGTCTTTTCAAAGAACAAGAAGAATGGTTAATTTCGTTTAATGGAATAATTGAATGTCATAATTGTTTTTTACATTTCAGCACGAATGTTTGAGTTAAGCTGCACACGCTCTCTCTCCCTGTCTAGAGCTCTTAATAACCAGGCTGCTCAAAGGGGCCTTTCTGTTCCATCTTTTTGTTTCCTAACTGGACTGTCTGGGCTGGCTTCTGGCAGCCGGCATGTTCTGGGAGGGGGTCTGCGGGGAGTGGCGGTTAATGACTGTTTTGGTCTTGGGTATTCTGATCTCTCTCTAATTCCTGATTTGTCGGGCGTGAGAGGCACCCTGAACAGGAGGTGATCGAGGCCTTTTTATTCTCTCTTGTTCTCTCTCCTTCTCTCTTCGGCTTCTTCATTTTGGATTAGGGAATAGAATTGTAACACAATGCCAGGCCTAAGACAGCCCCAAGATGTCACCATCTTCAGTATGGCTTGCTGTAGTCTCATTCAATTCCATCAATGGCTAAAATTATGCTAGTAAGCTCATTCATTCATTCAATCGTTCGTTGACTATATTTTGAGAGGCAACTCCATGCTGAGACTTTCCCTAGGTGTTGCGGGTCCAATGGACACAACATTCTGGTGGAAATAGACAGTCAAATAACAAGTGCAGGCACAAAAAGATAGTTTTAGTTGGAGGTAAGTTTTGCAAAGATAGTAAAACAGAGTGATATGATACAGCGTTACTGGGGAGAGGGTGGTTGGTTTAACAAAGGGGTGTCAAGGAAGACTTCCTGGAGGAGGTGATAGATTATTTAATGAGATGATGAATGTTGCCAAGTGTGGGAAGAGCTGGGGGGAAGAGCACTGCAGAAATAAGAGCAGCTGGTGCAAAGGCCCTGGGGTGGGAGGAACATTAAAGAGGCAAGGGTGACTGAGGTCAAGATAGACAAGGCATAATTAATTGTCACAGATGGAATTGGAGAAAATTCGAATTTTCATAGGGCCAAGTCACACAGGACTTTTACAAGCCACAATATGGAATTTGGATTTATTCTCAAGACAGTGGGTCTTTGTAAGCAAAGAAGTAATAGAAATGATAAATATTCTTAAATGTCCCTCTTGCTTCTGTAGGGAGGAGAGAAGAAGATAATCGGACAGAGATCAGTTAGGCATTGCTTGCTACATTTCTTCCAGGGAAGGTTGCTGATGGTTGGAGCAGAATGGATGGAATGAAGATGGTGACAAGCTATCAGTTTCAGAAATGTTTTAGAGGTAGATCTGCTAGGACTTAGTAATAGATTAGATGCGTGTGTCAGCATGTAAAGAAAAGAAAAGTATCCTAGGTTCTTGGCCTGAGTCAGTAAGCAATATTATTAATTAAGATTGGAGAGATAGGGTGATGATGAGTTAGGACGAGACAGGTTTTGCTTTGGCAACAAATAAACCCCCCAAATCTCAGTATGTTAATACAACAAAAGCTTATTTTTTGTTCATGGTATGTATCTATTGCTGCACCTTCTGAAGCCCATAGCCTCCTCAGTCACTGCAGCAGGCAAGGAGCATGGAGACCCCATTGCCTTGTCTCCTGTGCTCTGAGAAGGTGCACACATCGCCTCTGTTCTCAGCCTGCTGCCAGGAGCAGTCACCATGCTGCTGAAAAGGGGAGATAAATAGTATGCACCAAGCAAGAGAGGTGAACCAGATATTTGTGAGTTCTAACAATGTCTGATCCATAGGAGAGGAGCATGTCTGGGACAGGATATGAAGTTTTGCCTCATCCACATCAGATATTAAGTGTCCAAAGGGGTAGGTGGATAAGGATATATGAGCTTGGACTGAGGGAGAGAGGTTGAAGCTGGATATAGGAAAGTATACTTACTAGTGAATACCTTTTGCTCTGTTTCAGGCCCTAGGTCTGCATTTTGAGTTCAGAGATGGCAAGCATGTGATTCGTGCTCTCCAGGGACTTGCTTCAAGGACACATCATAGTCACATCAATAACCACTTTAGTACCTCCGAGTGCGTTTAGGAAAAGCCCACTTGTGCCCCTGGTCTTCACAGCATTGCATTTAATCACTCCTACAGCAATGTTTCATTCATGCAACAAATGCTTACTGAGCACCTACTATGTTCTAGGTACAGAACATTTTCATGAGTTCATGAACATTCTACATGCTTCTGGTCTCTGAGAACTTCTTAAATGCTGACATTTTCTTTGTGTGTCCTTTGCCTCCCTATCTGCCTGGAAAACTCCTGTGTACTCTTCAGTGCCCATCTCAATAT
The DNA here is from genome assembly GCA_032199065.1 of Smutsia gigantea. Classification (NCBI taxonomy): domain Eukaryota; kingdom Metazoa; phylum Chordata; class Mammalia; order Pholidota; family Manidae; genus Smutsia; species Smutsia gigantea. The sequence continues at coordinate 94,582 of JAVSCE010015052.1, read as the reverse complement.
CACTGCCATTGTGAAGCCTTTGCTCACATTCTGCTTGTTTCCCTAGAAAAAGTCAGCTTTTCTTCCCCTGCAGCACTTGGTATAACACTTTACTATAATGCCTGCCTTGCAGTATCTCAGTGGTTGTTCTCTTGGTCAACCTATCAGGCCTGGAACTATGCAAGAGGTGACTCATGCATTCATTTAACAAACAGTTATCGAAGGAAAACTATGCTATACTGCAAGAGGGCCCTGGCAGGACAGGCTCTCAGCCTGTTGTACGCTACCATGTCCAGCATGGGGCTGAGTGGGAGCTTAGTTAAGAAGACCTCCTCCAAGGACAACTATGCTCTGCCCTGCATGGTGCTTTTATTATACAAATAGCATCTAACAGGCTTCCTGGCTACCGCCCTCACCCTAGCTCCCCTGCTGAAAGTCTATTAGCAGTCAAAATGACCCTTTTTGGGGTGTAATCACATATATAATCCTTTTGAAGTATACATAAAATCATGTCACTTCTCTCAGCAAATTCTCTCAGTGGCTGCCTGTCATGCTCGGTCATTGCAGGGTCCTTGCAGAGACCTAGCGGGTCCCACCAGGTGGCAGAGCACTTGCTGTGGCTCTGACCCCCACCCCCTCCCCACCTTGCTAGTACCATAACCTGGCCCATGCTGGGCGCCTTGGTCTTCCTGGGACTTTCCAAACATGGCCAGAGCCTATTTCCTTAGCCTCCTGCCTCTCTGGATCCCTCTCCGCCATTCGCTGGACAGTGTGCTCCCTACCCTCATTCAGCTTCTGCTCACGGGCGCCTGGCCTCCCTCTGCCGTGGACATGGACATCGAGCGAGCTGATGCAAGGGAAGTGCTCTGCACGGTGCCTGGCACGAGGCTACACTGTGGGACGCAAGGGCCTGGGGAGGGCTGGTTGTCCAGGCATGCTCCTCCCTTCCCTCCCTATCGCAAGGGCAAAGTTTATGATGCAATATGCTGCCAGGAAACAGGCTGACGTGGGCCGTGGAGATCAGGGGAGAGTGACATGGGGATATGGCCCCTCAGTGCTGCTTAGAACCCACCAGTCTTCCTCACCTGTGCCCTCATGACAAGACACCTCCTGGGTGGGTTCCCTCATCCTGCACTGACGGCCCCTTCTTCTCAACCTCGGTAGGCTTTCTCCTCTCCCCTCTAGTCCAGCTGACCATCACTAACTTCTCAGAGATGTTTGTGGGCAGGCCTGTCTTCCCCACCAGGACAGGAGCTGCATGTGGCTGGATCATGTCTTTACCTTCTGACCCTCAGTACCCAGCACAGGACCTGGAAGCAAGGAGACAGAGAAAGGGTTTGTTCAATGTGTGCATGAATGAATGAGCAAATGAATGAAGGAAGCAGTCCTTACTTTTCAGCAGAGATGGCCAAGGGCTTGGAAGAGCAAAGATACTTTCCCAGATATCAAACTAAGATCCAATAAACAGAATCTTTCTCCATTAAACGTCAAGATTAATCCAGCTTTGTGGAATCCCCCTATTTCTCCTTTCCTCTCCTTTCCTTCTCCACAGCCTCCTACCCATCTCATCATTCCTCAGCCTTCTCCCGAACCCTGTCACAAGCCCACTCCCACTAGTATCCTGGGAAGCCCCATGTCCTCTCTGCTCCTTGGTTTCTTCAGTGCTTCCTCTCTGTCCCATGTCCCTTACACTGCAGCTCACTCAGGGTCTCCCGCTGACCTGGGGGTCCCAGTAGCTGGACCCACATATTGGCAGAAAGTTTAGAAAAGTCATGCACAGCTAATTAATTACATGGAAACACTGCCCCATTTATTTCTTGGTTTTCCCTTCCACAGATGGTAGGAAAAATGGGGGAAATTTAACCCTAAAAGATCATAGAACACATTGCCCACATCTGGAGCTGGATTGGATGTAGGACTTGCAGAAAGGAAAAATGTTCCCTTTCTCGCCTTCCTCTAGGGCCAAAGGAGAGCACCCACTCCCTTGCTGACTCCGCCAGAATCCCCGGGCTCCTCGTGGAACATTCTGGGCAAATTCCCCCACTAGAAGGGCCAAGGGGCTTCAGAAATCCTTCATGTTTCTCAGAATTTTGTCTGTTTGCAAATTTGTTATGGGAACTGGGTGAAGTTGTTGAGGAAAATGAGAACATGCTCATTCAACAAACAATGTAGGAATGCCTACTGTGTGCTGGGCATGGAGCAGATCTTCGGGAAAACAAGTGAGCAGACCATGAGCCCTGTAATTACCCCCCTGGCAGTCTTCGTGTGCGCTGTCCTTATGTATCACCAACCTTTACAGTCCAGGTAGATAGGGAATGTGGTCAGAGCTGAGGTCGCTACTTCCTAAATCCTGGAGTCATGAAATGGTCTCCACCGGAGGCAGACAGCCCTGCCGCCTGCACGGAATGCAGCTCCTGTAGGGTGCAATGGCCAGGACATTTGCCCAGCACATTAGCCAGGATCTCAGAGAAGAAAGCTGATCCCAATTTTCATGGCAAATTCTCTATCAGAGAAAACAGAAGGTCTGGACAGAGATGCCCTTATTTAGGACAAGTTAGGTGAAAAGAGATGGTTTGGTCACTATGCAAATATACTACCTTGAAAGGAAGTACAAAATCTGTGAAAACACTAACCTAGACTGAAGAAGATATCGCTCCAGGAAATGAAGAAAATCCCTAGTAACTGCTTTGTGCTACAGAATATAATAGCACCATATGGCTAGTAAAACAGGAGCTTAGAGATGAGTCAATAAAATCTCAAGGTGAGAAGGAAAGTGGTATTGTCGGGCTAAGAAGACAATGTGGGGGCTGAAATGGAAGCATGCCTGAGTTAATAATAAGTTGCAAACAAGGAAAAACAGGATAATATGGTTGAAATACTGAATTACTGATATTAAGGAAGTGACTGAGAGTCTGAATGAATGCAGAGGAAGGAGGTAGAGAGATTAAATCAATCAGAGAATAATAGCTCTAGAGGGTGGACTACGATGATGCATTATAAGGCTACTCTGCAGTCCTAAAGTACTGAAACCAGTAAATGATTTGACGTATGAATCAAGAACGCTACACACACATACACTGCGCTTCAGGTCTACATGCAACAGGCATATATTCTAGAACAGGAAAGAAGATAGGCGATGGTGTTCCAGGGAACCATGAGGGAAAATGGTGCTGTGTCAACCCCACCGACTGGGGGAGGAGCACAAGCTTGAAGAGCAGCAGTGTGTGCCCAGAACGTTCCACGAGGAGCGGGGGATTCTGGCGGAGTCAGCAAGGGAGTGGGTGCTCTCAGGTTCTGAGGGCAGGAAATGTGGCTTCCACTCCTAGAGTTTACAACCAGACCGAGCACTTGAGGGAGGGCTGAGCCTGGCTTTTCCCAAGGATATTGCCGCAAACAAATGAAACAGAATATTAGTCAAGCAGCAGAACCTCAGATAACAGAGTAAAATATGACTTTCTTGAAAAATGTGACAGCAGACCTCAGCTAAACAAGCACGAATCAGAAAGAACTCAAGACTGGAGAAGTCACAGAGACAGGACTGCGGGTAGCATGGAAACTACAGAGATGTTGCATTAGTAGTAAAAACTTTTAGAATTATGGTTACAGATGGCATCTAAATGGTGTAAACCCTACTGGTGTGTGTGTGGGTCTGTGTGTATGTGTGTGTATCTACACCAGGGATTAGCAAATGTTTTCTGTAAAGGGCCAGATGATAAATATTGTAGGCTTTGCGGGCCACATGCAGTTGGCTGTTGTACATGCTTCTTTGCTTCTTTGTTTCTTTACTTATTATCTATGGGAAATGGGAAGGCCACTCAGAGCTCGTGTGCTCTATGAAAACTGCCTGAGGGCTGATTTTGGTTCACAGGTTGTAGTTTGCTGACCATGAACCCAGATCATGGAACTCTTGCCTACCATTCAGTCTACGAATCCACATGGCCTGGCCATGTACCATGGTCCCATTTTCTCCACTGCTGAGTATTGGAGAAAGCTGACAATGAGATTTGATACGGAGGCAGAGAGGAAAGTCCAAGCCAGACCACACAGCTCCAAGCCAGGGCTCAGACCACTGGGTCATTCTGCATGCGCTTTTAGAGCTGCGCTGGCCAATCTGAGAGTCTCCACCATGCACAGCTGTTGAACACTTGAAACGTGGCTGAGTCACACAGAGATGTACTGTAAGTATAAAATATTTGTGGACTGTGAAGACCTAGTATAAACAAAAGAATGGGGCTATCTCATTAATGGTGATTGTCTCTTATATTGATTGTGTTGAAATGATAATATTTTGGGTCTATTGGGTTAAATAAACTGTCATTAAAATGAATTGCACTTGTTCCTTCGTGTTCTTTTAAAAGTGTGGCACTAGATAATTAAAACTTACATGAGTGGCTTGCCTTGCGTTTATACTGGACAGTGGAATTTGAAGCACCTCACAGGAAAAGAAGTAATTTTTCATACAGATGGAGTTTTGGCGCTAATGCAGCTAGGTGCGTCAGGCAAATGGGCTCCGTGTCTGAACGTCCCTCTGTCTTCCCAGTTGAAGGGAAGTTGGTTAGAGTCCCTCAAAACGAGTATGAGGTTTCAGTGCAGATCTTGGATGTTTGGGGCTGTTATCTGTGGGAATCAGAAAAGACCCTTTGTCATGTTGAGCCATTATGACCTGTTCATTGAGAAATGGGAGGACAGGTTCGAGGTGAAAATTTAATATGAATCTCCATGTTACAACACCTTGTAAAGGGCTGAAATGAAAGGAGTTAATAATAACCACCTCCCCCAGAGATGCACCGGGCTCCTGAACTCCAGGATTTAGAACTCAGCAGAAGGTGACACCTGTGAGGTGGGTGGGTTGTGCCTCCAAAGGGGCTTTGTTTCTTTGGTTCTTTGGTTCTGGCTTCCTCCCCAGTACATAGCATCCTCTCCCCACCTTTTCTGCATCACTCACCAGCCCCCCAGGGCTGTGCTCTCTGCCGTTCTCTTCGTCCTATTTCTTCTCTCCTGCACCGTCAGCTTGCACCATCCCTCTTCCTGAGACTGCACCTCTACTCATCCTTCCCAGCCGGTTCCCGAGAGAGACTCTTCCGGGCCCGTTGAATCCCTTCCTTCTCAGGCTGTGTGGCGTCCTCAGCTCCCCCTTCTTCCAGGCAGCTCCTGGAAACCAGGGGTCACATCTGATTTCCCTCAGTAAATCCGGCAAACATCCCAGAGCCTGGTCCCCTTGACCTTCAGCAGTTACTTGAGAAATGAACAGCGTGTAATGATAGGGAGAAGGCATTCACTTTCAAGCATCATGTATAAGAAATCCTCGTAGCAAAATTCCCTCCTTGGCTGGGAAGTGGCTCTGGGAGGGAATTTTTGGGGTGGGCATCGGTATCCCCCATTCCTGAATGAGAATGGGACTGGAGACAAAATAAAAAATTCTCTTACTTGCTGGTGTAACTCAGAAGCAGACCCTGAGACAGGGAACTGGGAACAGACCCTGGTGCGTGGTCAGGGGGGACGTGGGAGGCGTGAGGAGGTGAGGCGGCCTTGCAGACGGCTGAGAGAATTCATTACCAGGTTTATTAACCATCTCCCATGGATCCTGGGTGGAGCGCTGCTGGGCGCTGTTAATCCTCAGCACTACCAGCTCCTCCCTCTCTCAGCTGGTCTGAGGAGCGGTGAGGAAGGTGGCCGTGTGTGGCAGAGGCACTGACATAAGCTGCCCCGGCCCCCTCTACCCCCTCCTTGCTTCCTGTCAGCAGGGCCTGGCTTAGCTGCAGTTCCAGTGTGTCAGGGTAATGGGCCATATTTGGCCTGAGCAAACTATTCTCTTCTGGTTCCATTATTTCCAACCAGCTCTTGAGGATAAGGGGTGGGCATGGAACCCAACTCTGGCCAAAGAGACCAGCAGGTCAGACAGCTCTGGAGGCTTCTGGGAAAATGCTCGCTTTTATGATAAAAGAGCTGACCCATCCAGCTTCATGCCCATGCCCTTCTGCTAGGACTGGGTGTAAATATGACTTGTAGAGTCACAGCAGCCTCCTTGGCACCATGAGTGAAGAGTTCCAAGAACTGCTGTGATGCCATGCCCATCCTGGCCTCCACACTCTGGTTACTTGGGGAAGATAAGACATCAGGTGTCTGATATCGTATTACCTGCCCCTGAAAACTCATGCAACTGAAAAACTGGGGAGGGGATGATGGGGGGGTGTTTACAAAAGTCCATGTACCCCAGGATGTGACACTACAGCACAGCTCCCATAGTTTGGAGAGATGAAGTAGGTTTCTATTGCTGCTATAACAGATTACCATAGACTCAGTGGCTTATAACAACCCACATATATTGTCTCCCAGTTCTGGAGGCCATAAGCCTAACATTAAGGTGTTTTCAGGGAAGAATCCTTGTCTTGCCCTTTCCAACTCTGAGAAGCTCCCTGCGTTCCGTGGCTCGGCTCCCAGCTTGCATCCTTCAGCCTCTTGCTCCTGTATCTCATCTCCAACTGTCTGACTGTGATTCCTCTGGTGTCCTTCATATAAGAACAGATGACTTTACGTTGGGTGCTCCCCAATAATCCAGGATCATACCCTCACCTCAAGACCCTTAACTTGATCGTATTAAAAAAATCCCTTTTGCCATAGCAGTAACATTCCCAGGTTCCATGGGTGAGGATGTGGACATCTTTGGGAGGGCATGATTCAGCCTGCCACAGGAGACATGAGAGGATTATTCTAAAAACAGAGAGCAACTGGGCTTTATGCCTGGAGTTTGGGGCTGGGGACAGGTGGAGGCAAGGTCTGGTGCTTGGATGTAGAAGCTCAAAGGCAGAGGGAGGCAAGAAGTGAGATGCAGAAACAAGAAGTCATAAGTCTAGGACTGTGGCTCCCGAAAGCCTGGAATTGTGGTTTGGTTAAGTTGGGTCAAGTTTAATCACCAGGTGTCTGAGTGACTGTGGTGGGTTGGGGGGTCAGGGCATAGTCTACCCCTGGGTTGCAAGGGATGCAGAAACGAGTGACTGTACTAATGAGGGGCACCAGCAGACTCAGGCCTCCTTCCTGGTGAGAGGGAAGCTAGTTGTCTCCCTGCTGCCCTCCCACCGCCAGGTGAGGACAGGCCAGGGCCTTGGCGGCTAGGGGTGCGTCTCCTCTCTTCCTGGGAGTCTTGACCAGGGCACGCCTGTGCTTGGGGCTGGTAGGAGATGCAAGCAGGGAGGCGAGGAGGGCTGGGGAGACTCACTTCCCAGGCAACCTCCCTAGAGAGAAGAGGCCAGACTGTAAGAGGCCTGGGAATGTGGGCTGGAACAAAGCCTGCTTGCTCTGGGTGCGAAGATACTGCCAAGAATGTCACTCCGCTGGTTCCACACCTGCCTCTTTGGGCCCTGCCCTGGGCAATGTGGAAGACCATCAGTGGAAGCAGAAAAGAAATCAAGCCCAAGGAAGCCATGTTCCACGGCTACATCGCCCTGGCCAAGTCCTTTTACCACTACTCCATTGCTTCATGGCTACTCGAATAATCGGCTGCATTAATTTCAGGCCTCGATTCATTTTTGCTTGGTTTCTGGAGAGGGGTGGGCATTCTGCAGAAGGAAAGGGGCTCACGTGAATTGAGTGTTCGGCTGGTATGATTCTGCAGAATAACTATCCTGACCCTCACTTTGGGGAGGAGGCTCAGAGATGTTAGGTCACCTGTCCAGGTCATGCAGGAGGCAGTAGAGGAAAGAGGGTCCCAGTGTCTGTCTGGCCCACCCCAAACTCTGCATCCTTCCCAGCTGACAATCGTCCCCTTCTATCTCTCGATCCATCAGTAGACGCAGACTTGTGGACTAGCCTATTTTCTCTACCACTAAACGATGGAAACCAAGGGCTTAGCCTGAAACAGAGCAGGAGCTGTGGGAGCAAAGCCAGGCCAAGACATTTTAAACCGGACTCCATGGTGAACGGAGATTTGATATTTCTGGGTAATTCCCACTGAGTGCCTTTCCTCTTTAATTATCTTGTGGTCACCCTTTCAAAGGTGATTAAAGCTATTCTTCAGTAGATGTGGTTATAGACTGAGTGGGAACCTGGTCTTTCTTGTGGTTTTTATTGCAGCAATTAAATCTGGCCGGCTCGTAGACGCTGTGTGGCAGGAGGGGCTTTACCAAGCAAAATGATTTCCCCTTCGGGCAATGTTAAATTTAGGGAAAATACAATTAATTATATCAGACAGGTATCTGTTAAATATCGTGCAGGTGTTAGAGGCTCACGGCCTGCTTCACTCCGACAGAAGCCCCGTCCTTCCCAGCCCGTCTGGGTCTGAGGCCACAGTCCCTGGCTGAGGGCTCAGGCTTGCCCTCACATGAAGTCTCCTCCCCCTGCCCTCCCTGCCCTTCTGTGTCCTGCCCACCCCAGCCCCCCAGCCCCTCCCCACCTGGCGCCTACAGCTCTCTTTGGAAGTAAAAACGAAAGGACTGGCATTTACCAGAACTTTCTCTATTGCTCTCAAGCCTACTATGCTGGTTGCCCTGACAAAGGCATCAAAGACCAGCCACTGTGCCTCTGCCCTCCACTCGTGCAACCCAGGCAGAGAACCCCAGTCTCTCTGTGGCTCCTTCTTCCCGTCTGAAGAGCAAGGGGGTTTGAGCCAGATATCTTCAAAATCCTGTTCGGCTCCTACCAAGTCAGGGATGTCGGCGGTTGCTCTGTGGGATGGGAGTGTCCCAGTTCCTTGGTAAAAGACAAGTATATGTTCTCAGGCGTTTTGTATTCCTGGTGTTGAAAGAGGCGTGGGAGTCCTGCACGATTATCTTCTTCCCCCTCTGCTGAAAGGTCCGCCAGCCCTTGGATAAGTGTGGGAAATGGGAAGAAGGATTCACACACATTATTGATAAGCTGTCTTCGTCTGTAAGGCCCGTGGGAGCTGGCTACCAGTAGATGCTCAGAAAGTGTTTGCCAGCAAACAAAAAGGTGACTTTTCAAAAATGTCAGTGATTTGCTATCATTTGCTAAACACCATTTAAGTGTTAGACATATTCATTATCCACCCGTGAGGTCCAGATATGTTTTTAAGGAATGTGTGTATATGACCGTCCACTGACTGGGCTTATGATCCCACGGGCTTGGGCGCCAGACCTGGGGCACTTCCATCTCTGGGTCTGATCCTGGCTGCTTCCCTACACATCATCCTTCTGCCTTCGTTCCCTTCCCTGATAAACTGGGATAAGTTTACCTGCCAGCGCTCTCATGAGGGTGTTGCGAGGATTAATGAGATAATATTTTTTAAGTACTCAGAGATCTTCTGATGAAAGAGGCTATAAAAGTACAAAGTGTCACTATTATTATAATTAATGGCATTTCTGAGAGCTTTCAAAGTATGCGTTAGGTTATAGAGAAGACAGAGGGGATCCCTTCTTCAGGAGTCAGATTTCCGTTGGGGAAAAACAAGGTGAGAAAGCCTGTTTGTGGCCCAGATGGCAGCGAGGAGCCGGCTGGCATTCAACGGCAGGAAGGGCATTGAGGAATGGACTGAGCGCAGGGGGCGCCGGTGGGGAAGTCGGCGAGGCTGGGTGAGGCAGGCAGGTGTACCAAGATGCTTCCCTTCAGGGGCGGTGAGGCCAGCTCATGGCCAGATGGATATGTGGGCATCAAAGCAAAGTACGTTCCTGTGTGGTTCTTTGTCCTCTTAGGGCATATATGCTGGGCCGGCCCAAGAGTCCCGTTCACTCCTTTCCTCCCTACGTAATGATTGGGCTCCCACCCCTGGCCAGCAACCAGTGTTCAAACAAGAAAGGACACAGTCCCTGTGTGAAAAGAGCTCAAAATCTGTGGGGAAGACAGGCCCACACACTGAGCATGCGTGCAGGAGATGGTGAGCTGCGAACGGCTGGAAAGTGGAGGGTGGGAGCAAGAAAGGGCAATTTCTCCAGACGGTGGGAGTCAGGGAGGGCTTCCTGGAAGAAATGGCTTCACACAGACTCTTGAAGGTCCCAAAGTGTAGCTGCCTGGAGAGGAAGGGAAAGAGAGAAAGAGAGAGAGAGAGTGAATGTGATTCGGCAGGGTGAGGGTTAAATCCAAGGAGAAGCAACAGCATGTGGGAAGCTTGGGAAGCCAAGAGCATATGTGTGGTGGTCGGAGGACTTGTAAATAGCAGGGCCCTGATTTGAGAAGATGAACTTAAAAAGCTGGGCTAGGCGTGCCCACCATGAGGAGGGTCTACCGGAGTCAGTGGCCATAAGGGGGGGCAAGCAGAGACATCAAGGAAGTAGCATCTGCAGGACCCACCGAGGGGAACGAAAGAGGGGAGGGATTTACTATAGTATCTGCACTATTTGTTCAGATGTCTGAGCCACAAACTAGACTGTGGGGTCTTTGAGGGAGCCCACCATGCTTGAGCTAATCTCTGGGAAGTGCAGGCCAAGGACAGTGACAGGCACAGGCCTGCTACGTAATTCGAGGGGCGCAGTGCAAAGTGACAATGCGGTCCCCTCATTCAAACATTAATAGCATCGAACCAAGTGTGGGGCCGTTCTAAGCACAGGGCCCTGCCCAACTGCACGTCCGTGCACCCCCAGGAGCTATCCCTGCCTAGCTACATCGAAGGTGGTCAACGCCTGGAACCGAACGGCCATGGCACATTCGGTGGAGTCCGCAGGCAGCACGTTCCAACAGATTCCTACACTGAAATACTGACCAGGCTGGCCTGACGGCCTTGCTCCATTCCGTTTGCTGGGAGGTCGGTAGGTATTCATGTAGAAAAACAGGAGAAGAAGAAATACTGATGGTTCTGCAATATATGTTGGACAGAAACACAAAGGCATTCCCCGATTTTTCAGTGGAGGAGCCGTATGAGTCGGCTCCTGCCCTGGCACCTGAATGATTTTTCTTGCCAGATAAATCAGTTTAAATGGAAACATTAATTTATTTGAGTTAGGGAGTCAATGGTGGTGCCAACACACTGGATTAGAATGAACTTCCACAGACAACACTCTGGGAGATGCAGCTCTCTCCTTCGAAGGGGAATTCAGAGATAATAAATATCATACATATATTAATTCACACAGAGCTCTCCGGCACACTAAGTTAGGCTGGTCTCTACTAGGAACTGGGACATGGCTGTGAACAAGACGAAGTGCCCACAGCCTTCTAGGGCTTCCACTGGGCAACGATTTCTAATAAAATATCAAATGTATGGCTTTCAGTAATGAGAAATTCATCGATATTTTTTTTGTTTCATGTGTTGTCTTCTTCATCTGCAGAACGCATTTTATTTCAGGAAATATCAAAATACATATAAGGTTTTCTGCAGCTCCTGGCTGACTTTCGAGACCACTATCCATTGTTTCTCTATAGAATCTCCAGCCTCCGGACTTTGAGTCTTCCTACCAGAGGATGTTGAGGACGGCAACACCCTCCAATGGGGAGAGGCCACTAGGCTCTGTTGTTTTCCAGAAATTCAGTTCTATATTTTCAGGCTTCTCCATTAGCTGGCATCTGATTAAATGTGCCTCCCTGTTTTCCAGTGTTATCATTCACCGCTCCTTCCCGGGCCTCAGACCTCATTGCTGCATCTCTTTCCTTCTCAGTTAAGTACATCTTTGGTATGCTGGTGGTTAGTTCTGGCCCTTATTTTTAAGAAATAATTTTGATGGTGTTATTACATTTTTAATCATAAATACCTTGGAAGTTTCAAGCATGTGTGTGTGTGTTTTTGTGTGTGTGTGTGTACACACACTCCCTATCAACCAGAAACCTCTTAAAAAAAAATTTTTTTTTATATCACTTGGGTAACCTAGTACTCACAGTGACCAGTGGAAATTTCATGGGCTCAGTATCCAAATACAATTTTAACACCATTTCTTAATTGTGTGACCTTGGGCAAGCTATTTAATCTCTCTAAGTTTGTGTTTCTGCATCTTTAAACTTGGGAAAATAGTGTCTCCTTCATAGTTTTTATGGAAAACAGAGAGAATGGTGGGCTCCAAAGTAGTGAGCCCAATGCCAATGCCAGCACACTGAAGCCCCTCAATACAACATTTGCAGCAATTATTAATTGTTTGTATATCCTCTATCTGCCGTTGGGAAAGTTGTTTCCCAGGAGCTTTTGAAAAAATATCATCCAGGTGATACTGTCAACATCTCTTGTGTTTTCCTCCATTATCTTATGCCTCTCCAGTCTTTTCACATTTAAGACCATCAAGTTTTGGGAACATGTCTGGGAAGTCATTCAGTATTCTGATCAGTGCCAGGCTCAGTGCAGCTCTTTTCCTGTATGTCATGACTAATAAATTGACTATCATATTATTGGCTTCTTTAGTGCTGGATCCCTAACTCTGACCCCCCATTGAGGATCTCCAAGTCTCCCTTGGCCATGGTTTTTAAGCCCTGCAAACCCATGGCTCTAGGCCTACCAAGGGACCCCCGTCCCAGGGTCTTTTCATTTTTGCATTAAGGGGAAAGCGCTAAGGGGACAGTTGGGTTTTTCAGAAAAGGAGATATGACATCCTTTTCAGGAATTTCTTATTAGAACCACCTTTCAAAAAGGCTTTTAGTTCCCTGCACCTGAATACATTTCCCTCTAAATGCAATCTAAAGGAGATAGCATTAAAATGAGCAAGAAAAAATTATTGGTGCAGGTGAATGGAGTGTGGTGATCACTGAAGTCATAAACCCAAGTTGAGATTCAGGCTCCATCCTGTCCCAGCTGTGAAACCTTAACAGCATGCTTCATAACCTCTGGGTCTCAGTCCCTTCCTCCTTGAAGTGCGGACAGCAGTTCCTAACTCATATGGCAACTCAGAGAACGAGGTTAGACAACATGCAAAGGACCTAGCCTACTGTGAGCACCGTGCTCTCTCTTCCTTCCTCTCCTTTCCCAAGTCTTTCCCTCTGAGACTGCTTTAGACACCATGTAGCTACGCCCTCCCTAAGTTTTACAGGTATGAGAACTGAAGGTCGAGTAAGCAGAAGAGAGTTGCTGGGTGATGCTCAGTGAGGGGAAGACAGCATTGGCACCACACCCAGATCCCCTGCTCCCACGTCCATCCTCATCCAGCCACAGCAGGTTGAGGGTTTCTTCCTGATTCCCAAGCTGAAGATGTTTCTGGTTCTAAGTTGTAAATTAATTAAAGAAAAAAAAGAAGTGTGGGGAATTTGACCCAAAGTGGTTATTCAGTAAATATCTGTGGGATGAATTAAGTTTTCTAAGACTAGAAACTCAGATACAAATTCATTCAAAACACTAATGCTAAGAAATATATTCTAGGCATGTGTTGATACTTATGAATAGTTTGTAACCCTTGTTAATGATGGCTGAGTTGATTTACACCATTTTTGGTAGCCAAGAGAAATTAAGTCAAGCAAGGCAAAGGATATATATGGAAGAGATATTCCCTTCCTAGCGTGATGATCCTCTGGACATCAGTGGGTCTGAAACAAAGCTCAAAGTTCTAGATCTTTCTGTGAGCCTAGGACATAGTACTCAGCTCTGCCCTGTTCGATAATTGTATCACCTATGTGAATAAGAACAGGGCATGATTTGGGAAGGGTACCAGGTTTGGAGGAAAAGTTAAAATACTGGCTGACAAAATCCAGGAAGACTAGAGATCTTGGTGGATGCCACAAGGTGAAAATAAACCAATCAGGGAAAAGATCAGTTAGCTGTATTTATTAAAAACAACAAGAATGAAACACAAAAACACAGTCAGAAAGACTGGATGAGGGTGTTGTGGTTTAAGAGGTTTAATAAGAGAAAGACAGGGATTATTAGTTGACTGTTAAAGATTGATCAGATTCAATACTGAGACATGTCTACTAAAATATAAATGAAATAAAAAGTGAATTTTGGTGGTTTTAAGAGACATTGCATTTCATAAAAGCGTAAACTGTGTTCCCCTATCACTCAAAAAGGAAAAGCCTTGGAGAGACTCAAAGATGCCATCATTAATTGCCAAAAATAAGTCTCTGATTCAGAGGAAAAACATTAGGGAAGGTCAGAATGCACACAGCTTGAGGATAGTTGTGGTGTTCACAAAGCTGTTGTCTGGTCATACAAAATGGTCTTCTGGAGTTTAGAAAAAGTGCTTAATTATCTGACCTATAATAGTATGCCTAAATTGGCCATGATATCAAATCGTCATTGACTGGGTAACTTTAAGTGTATTGTCAAGGATGTTTCCAGTGTATACCTTACTTGCCAACTGCACAATCTTGGCCAAGATGATAGGGACAGGAATCAAAGCCTCGAAGCTCCTTTGAGTGTCTCCAACTCTCTCCACCCACAAAGCTGGGCAGGAGGGGTCGGGTCCTTTGGCCATTGTTTGCTTATTCTCAGGAGGCACTGAGGCTTTTGTGGCTGGAGAGGAAGGCTCTGATGGTAGTGAAAAATGTGTTTCACTTTTTAGTGTCTCATATGGGGAAATCTAACCCATCTCTCCAGAGACAGGCACACCTTTTCCTGGGACTCTTATTAATGAACTTTGCAAAACTGTGACTTTTCCTAACAAAGACTTCATTCTTAATCATCAGGAAAAATAGAGCAAATAAATGAAGTTCTAATGCTAAGATCAGCAAGGCTTTCAGAGAGACTGGGCTCCCCTTAGCCTAAGGTATTTCATTAGCTTTAATGGCAATGAAGTCAAGTACTTTTGGGATTCATCAGCTTTCCCCTTATATGTTAACAAGAGGCTGCCCCATGTATTTAGGAATTTGAACTTGAATCACTGTTGCAAGTTGATATGTTCAAGAACTGCAAAGGACTATGGCTTATACCCAATCTTATCATCAAGTATAAGCAGCCTCCCCATGACACCCTCCTAAGCAGACTCTGAATGATCTAAAACCCCAGGGATTTAGTTTTCTGAAAGAAGACTGGCCTTAAACTTTGATAAAAGTACATTATTAGATGTTGACAATAATATCATGGTAAGCTTCTAGGCATTGAGCCTTAATTCATGTTTTCTAATTTAAAAAACACAAATTATCTTCCATGGACTACTGGACATCCATATTTTCTACATAAACAATATTGTTCATGATTTAGTGCCTGGAATTTCTTCCCTGCCTCCCTCCCCACCCTCTGCCAACCACACACACACTGAGAAGTTGCTGTTGTTCCTCTAGGACAATAATATAAGGTGTTAGCAATTGTATTTTCCTTTTTGCCATGGCCATCAGGAAACTCTGGGTCCAACTTTGATACTAAATCAACAAAATGAGCTCTCATGATTACCTTCTTCCCCTTTCTATGGATCTGACTTTCTAATTTGTATCATACATTTTCTCTTCATAGAGAAAACTTTGTTGAAAACTCTTACTTTCCCCAATTGCATATCCTAAGAGATAGAGGCAGACTGGGAGAGAGAGAGAGAAAGGCAGAGAGTTGCTTTGACACCATGATCTGTGAGGAATGGGGACAACGTCTCGGTCATCTTGGAGATAGATGGCCAGCCTCTAGAGAAAGGTAGATATTATCTAATATCTCATTATGAAGACACGATCATTTTTAAAGAGGATTAGGTTATATCTATGCGTCCATAGAGATCAGGGTCAGATCTTGAGTGTGGAAATTATGGGGAAGCATCACCTTCTAAGAACCAAAGGTATGTGTCTGTTGAGACAGATTTCACAGAATTAAAGCAAACCTGCTACTTCTTGCTGAACACCTCCCAGGGACCTCCCTTTGTCTTCATAGTCCTAGTCTTGGAATTTGGGGCTTTTTGAGATCTTCCCCTAGCCTCCTTCTGCAGCTGCATCTTTTATTCTTTGCCTCCAGCATCACCCTTCACCAGCACCATATACCTGTTAGTTCTCAGGAACTGCATGGAATTTTGCTTCCACTTGCTCATTACTTTTTCACTACCAAGAATTATAGCAGTGATAGGAAACATTTATTCACTATATATTTATTAGTGTATATGTGCCACACATTGTTCTAAGTGCTTTGTAAGCATTCAGTCATTTCACCTCACAGCAACCCCACAAAGTAGGAATCATTATCAGTTCTATAGATAAGGGAACTGTGTCACAGGAGAGGTACGACCATACAGCTGTCATGCAGCAGCATAAGGTTCAAGCTCAGGTAGACAGTCTTTAGATCCAACCCTGCGCTATACCCCCTCTTCGTGGCATTTCTTTGGGTGCTTCTGTGCCTGGCAAACTGTTCAACCATCAACATCTTCTGGGATGCCTTCCCTGAAACGTTCCAAGAAAGAACTGTCATAAAGAGGATGTGGGTGGTTTCCTGAGATGTTGTGGGTTGGGTGCCCCTGAGAGCTGCAGGATAGGAGAAAATGAAGGGCAGGAGTCTGTGAGTCTTAGTGATCAGAGTTCAAATCTACCAGTAGATGTGTGATCTTTGGCAGATTGCCCAAGCTCTCTGTGTCTCATCTTCCCAAAATGTGCAAGAAGGATGGAATCCTCTTTGGCAGGGTTGTTAAGGATCGAGTGAGGGAGTCCATGTGAAATGTGCAGAAAGGTGCTTTGTCCATAGCAGGCATTAGCAACAGACAGCAATGGGTGTTATGACTTATTATCACCACGTCAGGTACATAATAAATACTCAGTAGATGATACCTACCTACCACTGAATAGACCAATGAGTTATGTTATGAGTTTCTCTCATTGTCATTGAAACTTAGCATCTAATACCTATAAGGGACTTTGGAGATAAACCAACATTTTATTCCATAAATGGGAAAGCTGAGGTCAGGAATGAGTGGTCAGTAAGTGAGTAGAGGTCTAGAAGTTATTTGTTAAAGCGCCTTGGTGCATTATTCTTCCACCATGCCTCACTTCTGTGCCAGTGGTGGATATAAACCCACATTCAGAGTTGCCAATCTTCCATACCTATGAGCTGTCAAGTTCTGGAGAGAGAGAAATTTGAAGGTTTGTGTGTGTCTATTCCAGGTTTTGGAAATAAAAGAAAATACCCCTCAACTAATATTTATAAAGCAGCTACAATGCTGGACAGCCTCGCATCCTCTCATGTAATCTTTGAAAAGTCCTGGTAAGCATGTTTTATTGTCCTTGTTTTATACGTGGAGAAAATTGAGGGTCTGAAAGAAGATGTGATTTTTTTTAAGGTTAAAAAGCCAGAGAGTGGTCTCTTTGGAATTTGAATTCAGGGCAACATATCTGCGGTCTCATGGAGAATAGCTATGTTCCCAGATGGAGGATGTTATTTTCCTATTGTAAAGTACACTGTTTTTGGAATTTCAAGACAATGAAGAGGTGGGGAGGGGCCTGGGGAAGAATGGAGAGTGGCTTTCTGGACTGAGATCAAGAGTGTTTAGGAAAATACCTGTAAGGATGGTAAGACCAGGATAAACAGGTCATCTCAGAAGGGATTCTGAGGGGCGAAGTGGTGTAGGACAGAAGAAACCTGGGATGTGGGGGACTTAGGGCACTAGATGGGGGTGGGGGTAAACACCCTGCATCCTGAACTGACTTAAACTTGTTCCACTGTCAATTTATGGTGTGTCCTTGAGCAAGGTGTTTCACCTGCTAGTGCCTTCCAGGCTACCTATCATGCTTGGACCTGGGTCTAGACCCAAGTCTATATATCTAGACCCAAATCTTCTATATATCCACAACTTCCAGTAACATATTTCTACATTAGGATGTGCACTCTGCTCTCCTTTCTACCAGGAATTCATTTCCTTTTTCATTTTCCTCGAAGAGGGTAGGTACTTTTCTGAGTTCCCCCAGCCGATGAAACAAATAGGTCCAACTCAATTGAATAAGCTCCCTATCTCCAGTGGGCATGAGAGGGCACAAGATGGAATGAGGCATAATGCCTACCCACAAAATCCTCCCCAAATGGTATCTGTGATTGTTGCGTAGACACCCTATTGCAATGTGATAAAATGACAGAGGCAGGGTGGGGTGCAAAAGGGGCATTCCAGACCTAGTCTTCCCCTCTGGGAGGACTCCTTTAGAAGGATTCAGGGAGAAGCGATCCGTGGTGTGGCCTGCTGCAGGAAGAGAGCTTTGGAAGCACAGACAAAGACTCAAGCGTTTAGGAGGTTGCAGCTATAGTGATAGACTCAGGTGCCCCCCCTTACTAGCATGGATTCTGGAAGAGATATCAGGGAAATCAGTGGTGCCTTCAAGGAGGGCAGGAGTTGGACCACTTACAGCAACATGTCAGTTTTTCAATTCTTCTATCTTGGAACCCTTAGGAGGTCTTGGCTTTGCAAAACAACATATTACCTCTGAATCTGAGTCTCCGAAATCCTGGCAGGGGGGCCAGTCCAGCCAGCACTGTTGCCATATGTGTTTAGAATCTCATGCACAATAATTAATTTCCATTCTGCAAAAATGAATAATTAATATAGCATCCCACGTCAATTGATCCAAACAGAAGTTGACACATATTAGGAGACACACGCTGCTGGGCAAACTTTTTAAACCGGGGCATTTTATTAACAAAGCAACTTTTAAAAATTCTCTATCTTCCAGACAATAGGAATTGAACATAATCCAACAAAGAGGGCAGGCCAAGCAGAGGGTGTCAAGTTGCGATTGGGGAGGGCCTGTAATAGAAAGATTGCACTCGTTTGAAGTTGCTGGTGGGGGAGCTGAGTAAGAAGAAGAAGGATGCTCCAGGCATAGAAGGAGAAAATAAAGCGACAGCCTTAAGGAATTTAAGAGCTAAATATTTTACTTTGATTTTTAATTATGCAACCATGATGGAGAAATATGGGTACAGTGGTGGTAAAATTAGGGAGATTAAAAAACAATTTGAAAAACTATTCATGACACATGCTGGTTAGTAGATGCAATAGAGTCCTGATGGCTTCATCATCCTCCTTGTCTGATTCAAAGGTTCTCTTAATAAACCAGTTCAAAACATCGACAGTGTTCCCAGATTTGGGGAGGATGAGAAGCTGCATGTTAGATACACTGGATGGTGTGATGAGGAGCTGAGACACCAGGAAATATATTGTGATTTAATTGTTCTCCTTTCATAATTATTAATATTGTTAGTAATAATGACAGCTTCCACTTAACTCAGAGGAGTATAGGTCAGACTCCGTGTTCTGCATTGAAAATGCTTCTCTGCACCTGCCAAAAAGGATGTGAGCTCTGCTGCCCTCACTTTCTAGATATGAAATTGAAGCTCTGTGCGTAAGAAGGTACCTCCCACATATACAAGGTGGGAAGCTTGCCGTGGGTTTGGGTCTGCGGCTCCAAGCCTTGGGCTCATTTTGTAAAACTGGGCTGTCGTCTTTTTACAGGAGGGAGGCAAGCTGCTGACCTGGGGTCTCGGAAAAAACAAATTTCCAAAATGAGGAAAAGGGAGAAGATAGCATAACTGACACTTTTCCTTGGGACCCTGAAGATGTTGGATATGGAATGCATGGGCTTTACAAAATTGCATGCTGCCAGCATGGGGGTCAACAAGGATAATGCGGTTTTGGCTATCTGAGCAGAAGCAGGATTCTTAGATTGAAAAAGATTATAGGCTTGGGGAACCTGATGTAAGTCAGAGGCTCCTGAGAGTTGCATTGAGATCTAGGTGCCCCATTTTAGAACTTTCTAGACCTCCAAGCAGTGGGAAGCTAAGCTTATGATAGGACTTGAAGTCTTGTTGTGAGGACAGTGTAAGAGCTTCAGATTGCTAGGTTGTTGAATGTGGAGCCGGGATCATGTTCTCCCTCCTCCGAAGGGTCCTGCATGGAGGCTTTCTGACTCTCCTGAGGCCAGAGGAAGGTCCCTTGGGTGGTAACTGGGTGACCACAATTGGGATCCCATGGATGAGACTGGGGCTTAGTTTCTGGGAGACTAGGGGCCTACGTGCTGCTTGGTGCTGAAGCTGGTGGGGCAATCAGAGGTGAAGGAGCCGCAGTCCTGTTCCCTGGGGAGGAGAGGACATGCTGTGAGGAACTGCTCTGGCCACATGGATAGGATGGGGCGGTGGGGAGGGAGAGGGAGGGGAAGAGCAAAATGGGGAAAGATGTCCACCAGCCCTGAGCTGTTCCAGCCACTTGGAAGGTGCCAGTCATGTAAGTGGAGAATCAGCCTGTGATGTCCAACCTAGCTTCCACCAACCTGGGATGTCCTTCAGATGACATGACCTCCAGCTGTCATCCGTCAGTGAGCACATGAGGAACCTGCAGAACAGGGAAAGGCTGTGACACATTTCCATTTTAAGCCACAGAGTTTGGGGTAATTTGTTCTATGGCAGTAGGTAGAGGAGATGGCACTGGCTGGGGAGACCTCTCCTCCGTGTGGCATCTATTTTCTCCAATCAGGTAGACTTGGTATGTTGTGTGGTGGCTGCTAGTGTTCTCTGTGAAAGCAAGGCATGCAGGACCTCCCACTGAGAGCTGGCACACCTTCCCCTCTGCTGTGGCCCCCCAGCCAGCCCCAAGTCAAGGGTGGAAAGTGGACTCATCAGCTCTTGATGGGAATGTGTTGCAAGGTCACAGTGCAAAGGTCATGGGCATGGGGAGGGGAGCAGTTGGGGCCATTTCTGTGATCCATTGATGGCAGCTTAGGTGTTCAGTATGGCCCTTTGGTTGCCTGTGAGCTGAGTTCCCTCAGGCCCTGCTCACAAAGATGCATTCCAGGACAGAGGGATTGCAGTGTGACCATTTAGGTGGTGAGGCTGTGATCCAAGCAGCACAGGGCAATCCTGGGTTGGAAAGACTTTAAAATCATTTTTGTCTAACCCTTCCATTTTATAAATGAAGAGGGTCAGAGATGCTAAAAGATTTTCCCAAGGCTGCAAACCTCAAGGGTGGCATGGAATGTGGAGCAATACTGTTGAGCTGGTTACCCTGGGCAACTCCTCTAAGCTCAGGTTCCCCCTCATAAAATGGGGGCTCTTGGGGGGCATTTGGAGATATATATATATATGCACACCACCTAGTATGCCTGCACAAATGGTCACACCAATGATTTTTATTGCAAGACATGGACTCGAATTTGGGTTTCCTGGCTCCTAATTCACACACCCAACCAATGACCATAGGAAAGTGTCCGTATCCCGAGCAGCTCACACTCAACAACATACAGAAATATCGGTGTACGGAGTGCTGTGAAACACACAACATCCTGGGCTGCTTCTCTCTGGAAACTTGCTTTAATGCTCTGTGTATGGGTGTGTGTGTGTGTGTGTGTGTGTGTGTGTGTGTGTGTGTGTGCGTATACACACACGTGCCCGGAATCAGATCATTATGTTTTTCTAACAATTCCTACATTATTGTATCTGACAGAGTAAATTTACTGTTTAAGGTAAATGTTGAATCTCTACACTATAGGCATGTGGCTTCAGTTAGAGGAATCACAGACAATTTATTGATTTTTTTTAAAAAGAAAATAACAGCAGAAAAATTATACCATGATGATAGGGTGTGGAAGACTCAGAGAAGGACTTTAGTTGGAAAAATGAAGGAATATTATGACCCCCAAATTAATGCATGCCTGTGAAACAATTAGAGTGGAGTATTGAGAGAAAACAATTCCTTGCTTTGTAACAGATACTGTATGGAGGTACTGACTATTTCTGGAAGATATGCTCTGGATACGGACACTTACCTATGGTCATTGGTTGGGTGTGTGAATTAGGAGGGGTACAATTGTTTCAAATGCCTTCACAGAGACTGTGTGATATTTTCGACAAATACTCAAAAGCCTGTCTGGCTCTGTGGCAGCTCTCTAGGCCCAATTCCCATGTTCAAGTTGCCCTCTGAGCAGAGGCTGGTGTGTGGGGCCGAGGAACTGGATGAAGTGGCAGGAAAGCTCTATAAATGACCTTGGACAAGTTAATAAACTCTCAGGGGCTGGATTTCCCTCCGGAAATATACACTGAACTAGAGAGCCCTGCTTCCTTCCAGCTGTGAGAAAACTTAGATCTATGAAAATGAAAGCCTGCTTGGTGTGCTGGTGGGGTGGCCACACACACACGCACACACACGCACACACGCACACTAAGTGGAATGCCAAACACGTAAGTTTCATTAAATACACTTTATAGCAATTGGAAATGAAGCCAGGGTCCAAGTGACAGAAAGAAGTGACACGTGCAGGGGCATATACACACAGAGTTTGCAAATGATCTACAAGCAAAGATGGGTATGAGAGGAGGTTTATGTCATATGCTCTTAACACTATTCTTCACTTGGAAGACTTTATTCATCAGGGTTTAAACACATCGGCTTTGGTACTTTTAGTTATTTGGTAGTCTTATTTTACCTCATTTCAGCAGAGGTTTTTTTCCCCTAAATTAAAGAAAATCTGTTGGTTGAAATAAAGGAGCTAGTGGAGCTGGGAGGCCCTGCCAGGCGATTCCTCCTCTGAGCGGCCATACGAGCCTTTTGTTGGGGGGGGGGCAGCTGCGGTGCCCCGTGGGAGCACGATGTGGAAGGCATTTGACTTGCTGTATTAGTTTTCATCAAAGATTCACAGCTCGCACTCAACAGCTTCTTTGCATTAAAATATGTGACTGTAAAATTTCAGGGAGAAACATTGATCTTTCCTTTTCTTGTTAACCCTTCCCCCCACCCTCCGAGAAGATTTGAAACACCCTGTCTATCTTCGTTGGAAAGTTAATTTCTTCTGCCCAAAGTGGCCCCATTTCTGCATCCTCTTCCTTCTGTGGGGCCTCCCCACACCCATCCACGGAGGCCATGGGTGGGAAGGGCGCAGGACATGGGGACTGGGCAAGGGTGCCACCCGGGGCTCTCCTGTGGATTCCCAGGAGTGAAGCCAGCAGCCTTCCATCAGCTCCTCACCTGGGGGATCTCAGCCAAAGGGGACAGTCATTGAATCGGGCTTTTGGGAGGAGGATATTAGTGAATTTAGCTGACATTTTTTTCCTTTCTCTTTTTTACTGTGGTCAAATGACATAAACTGTACTGTTTTAACCACTGTTAGGGGTACAGCTCTGTGGCATTAAGCACATCAACAGGGTACACAACAACCCCCACCTCCACCTCCAGAATTTTTTCCTCTTTCTAAACCGAAACTCTATCCCCATTAAGTACTGGCTCCCCATTCCTCCCTCCCCCAGCCTCTGCTAACCTCTATTCTACTCTGTCTCCATGAATTTGCCAATTTTAGGTACCTCTTTATAAATGGAATTATGCAATATTTGTGTTTTGGGGACTGGCTTATTTCACTTAGCGGAAGTCCTTGAGGCTCATCCATATCGAAGCATGGGTCAGAATGTCCTTCCTTTTTAAGGCTGAATAATATACTACATTTTGCTTATTTTCCACTGCCTAATGGACACTTGGTTGTTCCCCTCTTGTGGCTGTTGTGAATAGTGCTGCTATAAACATGGGTGTATAAGTGCCCGTTCAAGTCCCTGGTTTTCATTCTTTTCATTGTTTACCTAGAAGTGGAATTGGTACATCACATGGTAATTTCATGTTTACATTTTTGAGGAGCCTCCAACCTTTGAGTCTCGGGCCAGGCCATGCGGACATGTGTGTGTGAATCCTCGCGGAATAGCAGCTGGTCCTTCCAAGGCCAAGGGAGACTCTTGAGGGTTGGTGGGGGTTACGCCAGCTGTGGTGGGAACTGCCGACTCAGTGCCACCAGCGCAGACCTCAGCTCCTTCACCGATTTTTTTTTGCTCTATATGAGTGTCATGAGTCCTTTGCCATAGCCTTGCACAAAGACATTATTAGGCATGCTATGCAGAGGGCTGAGGCTTGGAAAGCTGCAGAGATCTGCTGCAAAGTTGAATGCCAGCTCTGTCACTCCTAGGGGTCTGTGGGCATACTAGGTAGATTCTCTGGATCTCAGATGCCTCCATTGCACAAAGGAGCCAAGGACACCATCCACAGGGCATGAAGATTGGGAATAAAGGTGATGTGCTCAAACACAGTGGTAGGTATGGACTAAATGGTCACATCAGTCTCTCCAGAGCCAGCAAAGGCAGGACTGAGAGTTAAAGCTGTACCCTCTGATTCTGAAGCACATCCTCTGCAACTTACAGAGACCCTGATCAAGTATTGCTATCTGTAAAATGGGACCCCAAGTACCCTCTTCCCAGAGCAGCTGCAAGGCACAAATGGGCCAGCATGTGTGTAGAGACTGCCCATTCCTCGGCACAAATAGGCATTGGGAAAATTACGTCATGGTGTGTGTTTCCACCACTGTCCTTTCAGGTAGGAGTCCCACTTTACTTGCAGGAGTGTTTCAGGAGCCTCGGGGAGAAGTTGAAATCTGCTCAGGCTGTTGCAGCCAGAGTGGTGGGGCACAGTCTCCCACCTCTGCTCCTCAGGCCAGGCCGCTGGCCTACAGTGGGAGGCAGGCAGTGTCGGGAGGCGGAGGCCGTGGCTCGGGGCTGACGCCACTTCTGGGGCTGCTGCTGTCTCTGCCCGGTTTCCTGCGTCTGGATGGGTCTGAGGTTGCAAGTGGTTTCCTGTTTCTCAGCAGCTCAGGACTGGCCTAATTGGAAAGACATGTCAGGGCGACGTGTCCAGTGAGCTGGAGATGACGGGTGGGGAGTGGGGCGTGGGGAGTCCAGTTTGCTCAAATCATGTCTGTGGAGAAATCTGGAAGGTGACCCTGGCGGGGATAGGAGACTGTAGACCTTAGTCTGAGCAGGCTAGGGAATCTCTGAGGGGTTTCCATGGCCCACAGAAGGCAGACCACTTGGTGCCCAGCAGCTTGATGGGGGCAGCACGCTGAGCCTGCCCTGGGTGGTCTTCCTGTGGGGGGGTCAGTTGCCCTGGCTGCCTGAGCCTCTATCTCTCAGCTTTGGATGGGTGTGGATCTGCTTCACAGGGATGGGAGCCTCTGTGTGACCATGTGCTTTGTAGACAAGAAAATCTTGGATTAGAATCTGCAGATGAGCAAATCATATAATCTTTAGAACATACCCCATTTGGCCCTAAAAGGAACATATCTGAGCACAAGATGAAGTTTGCCAGTTGCTTTCATAATAGATAAAGAAGGAAACTCAAGCAATAACACATGTGAAAATACTTTCCCCATGTTAGGCTTCTTATAAAGGAAGAAAGAGATCGTATGGTTCCCTGTTGTCCAGGGCTTGTGCTCAGAGAATTCTTGATATGGTCAAGAAATCTTCCCAATTCGAATATTGACTCCTTGCTCCCTAATGTAATATGGGAGGTGGAAGAGAAACACTTTTGCTCCATGACTGTCCTCCTTTTCTTCATGTCTGATGAATCTTAGTTTTCTCTTCTGCAAAATGGCCATCAAGGCAATGCCTCGTTGATCGAACAGGGTGATGAGCCTGTTTTAGGGCTTAGCATGTACTCCGTCGCTATTTAATCCTCCAGATGCTGGGCTTTTGCTCCCTGAATAGCTTGCTGATGCTCCCAAGCTTCACAGTTTTTCTCCATAAATCCCCAGTATTCTTGTCCAGCAGTCTCCCCATGAGGCTCACAGGCGAGTGAGGGCACACGTGGAAGGCTTTATTTCTGGTTGTGAAGTGGCCTTCCACATGCCTCAGGAAACCGTGGCCACCGCAGATGGCGTTCCATCCCCTGGCTTGTGGCGGCTGGCCACCGGCACACGTGCTAGGCTCAGCGCTTGCTGGCATATTGATGACTCTCCAGCACAGCTCTAGGAAAAGAGCCTCCCCTTTTCCGACACCCGTCACCCTGACAGTGAAGTCCGGGAGCCCCTGATTCATGCTGAATGAGGTGCTGGGGTGGTGAAGGTATGCTGGCCAGAAGGGCCACACCTCCCCTCTGCCTGTTCTGCGTGGCTGGCTCCCACAGTGGGCCCCTCCACCATGGGAGGGCAGGTGGTCAGAAGGGAGGGGATCCCGGCTCATTGTAGGTAAAATGGCCAAGGGGGCCAGTTTTCCTCAGATTTCAAAGGAACAAGGTGATGGATGAGGGTTTTGCCCTCAGACTTGGGCCTTGTCTGAACTCTGACGTCTCTGGCTGGTCTTGAACAAGCTGGTTCACTTCTCCAACTTCTGTCTTGCTCATTGGTGAAAATAGGGGTCATTATGCCTGCTGTGTGTGCGTGTTTGTGTGTGATTATGAACCCGGGGCACCAAGTACAGTATCTGGTACATGGCAGATGTTCTATTCAATTAAATTCACTCTCCCCTTCATTTCCTCCAGTGTCCGATTAAAGCCTCTTTCTCTTTTCAGCGATGATGTTTTTGGCACCTACTATGCACTAAGCATTGTACTAAGTCATAGGAATGGGAATAAGGAAACCTGAGACCCTGCCGCTATGGAATCTCTCCGTCTTCCGAGGAAGGAGCCCATGAGGACAAACTATTGCTCCCAGAATGGCCTGGGTCTGTGGCAATGGGAGTGTTTGGGGGCATAGGGTGCCAGGGGGGCACAGGGGAGGGATGGTCCTTCAAGCCTTCAGTGTGCCAGACCATCTAGCAGGCACCTGACGCACTGAGATGAAGGATATGTGGCCTGTGCTCTCAAGAGTACATGGCCTTGTGAAGCAGTGCGCATGTGAACAGTTCCACTGTTTTGGATAAAGATCCCACTAGAGTATAGACTCTGGGAGCAGAAACACACCATTTTAAGGCAGCATCTCATAAGGCGTCCTCAACGTCATAACCTTGACTGTAATGGAGATCTAGGTTCCATTCTAGGTAACAGGCAAGATTATAATGGTCAACGTCTACTTTGGTTTCCTATTTGTGGAGAATGGCATGAAAGGATCTAAAGTTAAGTCTTCCTCTGGGCTAGAGATTTTTCTCTATGTTAGCTCATTTGGTCTATACATAGGTAGGTATGATTCATTTCACCCAGGAGGTAAAGTGACTTGTCCAAGGTCACACAGCTGGTGGGTAGTGAAGTGGTTTCAACTTAAGGTTT
Organism: Smutsia gigantea; assembly: GCA_032199065.1. Classification (NCBI taxonomy): domain Eukaryota; kingdom Metazoa; phylum Chordata; class Mammalia; order Pholidota; family Manidae; genus Smutsia; species Smutsia gigantea. Next base: position 67,865 of record JAVSCE010015052.1, on the reverse strand, counting down.
ATCTGTGTCCCAAAGCCCTGCGTATTTTGCTGTTGGCATTGTAGTCCCACAGGTGGAACTGAAGGATACCTATGGTCTTCAGTCCTACCTAGAATCTACCCCGAGGCAAAATGTAATGGACTTTTCTCGGGCGCCTTCCAGCCGTCACACCTTTAGAGAATGGTGACTTTGAGTGGGCACGCAGTGTAAGTGCAGGACCTGGGCATCATCTCTCCAGCAGAAGGGGCTGGAATCACCAGATCCCAACGAGGCTGTGTTCTGCGGAGGAAGCCCCATTGTTCTGTATTCACCTAATTGATCCCAGAGCTGGGCAGTGGCGAGCCAATGTGAGGCATTTGCTGACTATGTGCCATTCTATTTTTTGAGTTGGGATTCACAGAGAATGCACAGTTTGCAGCCAAGGGGCAGTGGGGGGTGGGGTGAGATATTTAAACAATAGGTTGGCTCCTTGGCTGCCAGACCAGGCACAGTCATATTTGGTAACATGTGGGGCAGGAAATAATTATTTATTGGTGCATTTATTTTCAGGACTCTTGGTAACAAGCAACTGATTCCAAATATGGTCTGAAGAAAACTTTGGTTCCATTATATACTGTCTTCTTCTCCTGTCCCTGGCTCTCTTGGATTTTGCAGTTGGCTTTTAAACAATTCAAACCATGTTTTCCAATTAAATGAACATCATTAAACACATAGACACACATGCATGCCTGCATCCACACTGCTTTGTTTAGAGAGGGCTTTAAAGGAATCTTCACACGGTTTGAGTACTAGACAGAGAATTGTTTCTCAGTACCTTGGGGGAAAATGAGGGCTTAGGTATCAGAGCTGAATGGGAACATTGGCTTCATCACTTACTAGCTCTGGGAACTTATTCGATAGTTATTCAACTTCTCCTGATCTCAGCATCCTCATCTGTAATGTGTGCAATGAGGATTCCCACCCAGCAGAGAGCTGTAGTAAAATGAGATGATACGCTTTGAAGCACCTTGATGCCATGGTAGGTAGGCATCTGGACTGGGTTGACAGTGTCTCCCAAATTCATATCATTCCCAGAACCTCAGAATGTGACCTTGTTGGAGATAGGGCCATTGCTGATGGAATCAGTTAAGATGAGGTCATATTAAAGTAGGGTGGACCCTTAATCCAATATGACACAGATACAGAGATGAAGGCTGTGTGAGGATGGAGGCAGAGCCTGCAGGGATGCAGCTGCGAGCCCACGAAAGCCAAGGATTGTCTGCAACCACCAGAAGCTGGAAGAGATGTGAAGTGATTCTACACCGCATCCCAGAGGGAGAATGGCCTTGCTGGCATCCTGATTTCAGAGTTGCAGCCTCCAGAAATGCGAGCGAGTGCATTTCTGTGTTCTGAGCATCCTGGTGTGATACTTACATTGCAGTAGCTCTGGAGCACTGATGTATTTCCCAGTGAGCATATGTACGAAGGGCTGGCTTCAGAATCTAGAACAGAGGCTCAGTTTTTGTCTCTTGCCAACACTTGATACCTGGACAGGCACTAGGTATCAGAGGGCACAAAGATGATTAGGTCAGGCTGCCTGATCTCCAGCAGTCCTTTAATAAATGTTAGTTCTTCTACCTTCTTTTCTCCACTTAGACCTCTATGAACAGCTTGGCAGGAAAATCTCAGTGTGTGTTACATGCATTCCCATGAAATACAAGTTCAAGGCATTGGTCTGTTGTATACTGAGGCCACATAAACAAATTCCTGGATATACACTTACCTATTTAAGTCCGTGTCTCCTGGAACAGATTTTTTTAAGCTCACACAGATGTTCTAAGCTACCATACACTTCCCAAGTGGTAGGTCACCATCAAATATCTGAGTAGGCAAATGTAATTTATGCCGGCATATATCATGCTTATAAAGGCCAATGCCATTTCTCCAGGCCCCTGTGAACACTTAGGGCTGACAGTGCCTAAATAAACTGGTTTATTTACTGCAGTAGTTACCTGTTTAAGACTAGCCGTTACGTTAAGTAACACAGAGTGCCCAGACTAATAAATTTACAGCATGCCTGTTTGTTTTACTGAAGAATTTATTGCAGTAGTAATAACTGTCAGAGGGTGAGCCTGGCAAAAAGGCTGGAGCTCCATGGAGAATCCATCACACCATCGACTTCCTGACAGCCACATGGGGGCTTGTGTCACCAACTCAAGCACCTGAGTGATGACCTTGCACGGAGGGCAGGCGGTCTCGGGATCAAGCTTTTGGGGAAAAGCCATCTCTTCCGTTTGACCCAGATGGGTGTGAGTGACAGGCTCTGTGTGCTGTGGGTGCAATGTGCAGAAGACCCTTGGAGTTGACTTCCACAAATTTGGGGGTGCTTACTGCCAGCCAGAATAGGGGAATGCCCAGCTTTCCAACTCTGGTTAACTGGAGGTTGGCCAATGGAAAACCACATAAAATATGCAGAATCTTATACTCCCTGTTCTTATTTCAACTTGGCATTCTGCTTTCAGACCAGCTGGAGGGCCTGGGACTGGAGACCAGATGAAAATAAAGGCATACGACAGCGCCGGGTCATGGCTGAGAGCACAGGCTTTGGCTCAGATAGCTAAATTCTAATCCGGGAACTTCCATCTAAAAGTTGTGCAATGGTCAGCAAAACATATTTAAATTCTCTAAGCCATGCATTCCTCTGAGAAGCTGGGATAATCAACTACTTTACAAGGTTGGTGTGAGGACCACAGGGCATGCTATTCAAAGTACCCAGGACCTAAGATGAGCCTAATAAAAACTAGCTTCCATTGGTGTTTTGATTGGCTCTTTGTAAACTCTTGGATCCAGGCAAGAGGGAAGACAAGAAAGATAGAGGATGTCTGGTCTGTGCAGAGCGGGAAGCTGCTTACGAAAGGGCAATGACTTGTCCTAGGACATGCTGCATAGTCATGGCAAAGATGTGGCAAAAAATCAGGTCCCCCAGGTCCTGACCTAACTCTGAATCATTCATTAATTTCATAAACAATGACTGAGCACCTTCTGTGGATTCAGAAGAGATGGAGGAAGAGGTGAAAGACTTGTCTGTCTGCCCTGCCAGATGGGGGCCTCAGACATCTCTGGATCCTGGATGTCAATCATGAGACCTGGCACAAGCGGAAAAGCACAGAGCAGAAAAGTGAGATGAAGGAATGACAGTCCCTGCTGCACAGGGTGAACAGTGCTATGATAAAAGCAAGCAAAGGATTTGGAAAGAGTTCACAGGGGAGTCTATTCATCCTCTGGGGTTGGGAAAGTTTTCTAGAGCAGGAGATAGCCTCTTTGTGTCCTGATGGTCATGAGAAGCTAGCCAGACAAACAGGAATTCCAAACAGAGGACACAGTATAAGAAAAGGGCCTTTGAAGTAAAAAAAAGACCTGCCTAGTGCTGCAGAAGTGGAGATGGGTGTGGTTAGTGGTGCCAACGAGCTGGGTGTAGGGTGGGATATGTCTTGAAGGATCCTCCTTGACTGGGCTTTCTGCACACTTGCTGTTGTGATCCTAGGATGCGCTGTGAGTCAGGCAGGGGAGGGATTATCCTCTCTATCTTGCAGGAAACTGAGGCTTGCGGGCTGAATGTTTGTTGTGTCAGTAGCACTCATTCATTTGTTCATTCCACACAGAACCAACTACATAATTTGTGTGGCCCAATGCATGATGAAAACATGAGACCTTTCTCCAAAAATTGTTAAGGCTCTCAAGACAGAAACAGCAGAGCATTAATTCAAATGCAGGGCCCTCTGAACTTGGGGCCATGTGCCACTGCGCAGGTCATATGTCCACGAAGCTAGTCCTTGTTCCACAGGTTTTTACTGGGCATTTACTATATGCCAGTAGTAGTTCTAGGCACTGGGGATACAGCCGCAAACCAGCCAGACATGGTCCTTTGTGTCCTGGAGCCTGGTCGGGGGAAGACACAGTAAAACAAGTAAGGGAATGAATGAATTGGATGCTTTCAGACAATGATAAGTAGTAAAGGGTTTCAGGATGGAATGGAATAGTTAACGAGGAAGGCATTACTGGGTGGTGAGCTCATGTCTGGGTGAGATGCTGTGGCCATCTAGGGGAGAAGCATTCCAGGCAAAGGGAGCACAAAGGACCTACAGTGGTAATAAGCTTGGAGCACGAGGGCTAAGCAGCAATACTGTTGTGGTTGTAGGGGCAGTGAGGTGTCAGGGCCAGATGTCACAGGGCCCTGTGGGACACAGTGAGGTTTTCAGGTTTTATCACAAGTGCAGTGGGAGGCGCTGGTCAGTACTGAGGAGAAATACTGACAGAAGTAGTTCACCAACCTCTCTCCCAATGGTCTGGAGCTCCAGAGCATCAGAGATCTCTAGCTGGTAAGATGGGTCAATGACGAATGATGTGGGGAGAACTGTTTTTGACAACGGAGGCAGATAGAGCATTAGGTGACTGCTTGCATAGTTCTTGTATAACTGGGGTCCAAAAGCCTTGAGAAAATGGCCATGGCTGACAGTGTGGTCAATGGTCTTAACTTTTCTCACTGGCTCTTCCCTGATGCAAAGTTTTATTATAAGGGTAAATAATTGTTTTTTTATTTAAAATCCTGACAATTATGAAAAAGTGCAAGCATTTAAAAGAAGCAAGTAAGTTTTAAAAATCTTAATTTTAAATCAATCAGAAGCAACAATTGTCAAGATTTCGTAATCATTATTCTGGTCACCTTTATGTATATAATGGAAAAAATTAAAATACAGCTAGAAAAAGTATGTATTTCTAGAATTATAGTTATGACTTTATAAAAAACAAATGCATTTTTTAGTTAATTGTGATAGCAACAGGAAAGTAAAGAATGACTTGACTTTAGATAAATATTTCTTCCTTAAAAATGAAATTAGAGTTAGGGGGAAAACTTGAAGATTTTTTTGGAAGAGCATCTTCAATTTTAAAGAGTATATTGAAGAGAAGTTAGCATGTCTACACTTCCTCTCATCACCATTCCTGCCAGCCCCTGATTTTTGTTATTTATATTATTAATTTTAAATTTGAATTTTATCTTTGTTACACATTTTTACATTTATGTGTTCTTTAGTCAAATTATTTTTACAGCTGCTTTAATCTTATTTCTACATTTGAATGGCTTCAATGACTTCTACTAGTCTTAACATAGCTTCTCTTTTCTCGAGTTCATTATTTTTATACCAATCATTGTTGACTGGGTGTATAGCCAATAGATTTGAAAGAGTGACTCATGGCTGCTGTAATCTTTTCATTCGTGCATCCTTAATGGTATCTGTCCATTATTATCATGGTTGAAGGTTAATGTGGCTTTATATGGAATTTGGGGGTTACACTGTTTCCCTCAGAAATTTGTCTGCTATAGTCAATTCTCTGCTTACACTGAATACTGAGGTTCATTCTGGGTCACTACCTTCTCTGTTTAGATGTCTTCATGATTTTTTTCTTTGCCCTTGAGGGTCAGTCATTTCCCTGGGATTTAGTTTAATGTTGATCATGTTTAATTTTTTTTTTCTGAGGTTGAATGTATTATTCACTCTGTAGGTTTTCGTCTTCATCTAAGAAAAAAATTTTTTTAGGTGTCATCGAATACTTTTATGGTTATGTTCTTCAGAAGTGCCAATTATACATACACTGGCTCTCATTTAGTTCTTTTATATGTACTAACCTTTTATAATCATTCTTGTTGGTTTTCTTTTCCATTTTATTTTGTGTGAGTTCTTCAAGTTTATTCTCCAGATTTTAAAAATCAGTTGTGTTTATTTCCTTTGCTTCTAAAATGTCTTTCTTCTCTAATATTTTTCTTGTTCATTTCTTTCATTTTCTAGATTAACAGTTCTTTTTATGTCTGATAATCTTTTCTTTGAACTATTATAGATTTATACAGAGAAAAATCCCTGCAAAACTATGTAGAATTATTTTTTTGATCCCTTTTTCAACTAATAGGGGTAATTCTTCCTGCAATATGCATACATATCTTTTGTTTATATCTCTTTTCCTCTCTCCCTCTTTTTGGTATGATTAACATTTTTCATGGATAAAATTTGTCCAGGCTACCTTCAGACTAAATGGTATGAAGAAGAAAAGTGAGCTGGAACCAACTGAAACTTCAACTCTGGGCAAATGGAATCTTTCATCCTGTCACATATCTATCATTTCGTTCATCCTAGGGGATGTCTTGCTTTAGTTCTCAACATTTGAGGTGGTGCTGTGGCTGACAGCAAGACCACAGATTCTCTGTGCTGTGATCTTGAATTTGCCCCCTCCTCTTCCTCTTTGAGCCCCATCTGACCTCTGCTTGTATTCATCAACTAATGACAGGGTGATTTCTGGAGCCCAGGCTTCTTCAGGCAAACCATGCTCTAGGATGGGATCTCTCAAAGGGCACTGCTCTCTTCTCCTGTATTTTAGGTATAACCCTAGATCCTTAATTAAATAAGTGTTGACAACCCTGCTTAAAAAGCTGACATTTTACAGACACCATCCTCTGCTTGAGATCAAAGGTACAGTGACTCTTTGCTCGGCATCCCCCACCACCTAAGTTTAGAGTAGGCGGTATTTGGCAGATGGGCTCCGTATTTTATGGCTTGAGGTTGTGGTAATTCCTTTCTATCATTTGCAGGTAGTCTTATCTTTTACTCTTACTCCTTTTTTTTTTTTTAAGATTGCTATTTTTGGCAAGGTTTGAGAATTGAGAGTAAGGCAAGAATTCATTTTCTCTCCAATCTTCAGGGGAACAATGCTTATGACTCTCAGACTAAGAGATGAAAATTGAGGGTCTTTGTATCTCTGTGTTTTATTTGGTGAAACAGAAGGTAGAATTCAGGCTAAAAGCCAAGGTTTTAGAGGGTCGATATTTACATTGTGGTCCAAGTTTTGTCAAGAGGACCTTGAGTGTGAGAACAATAGCATTGACTACCACTGACTGCATGCTGATTCTGGTCCAGGCATTGGCCAGGCGCTTTGTGTATTTCAGTTAAAATCCAAACAACAACCTTGTGACGTGAGGCTTGTTAACCCTATTTTACCAAAAAGGAAAAAAAGGAACTGAGATTCTGAAAGATCCTGTAACTGAATGATAAACCACTGAGCTTGTATTCAAAATTACCTGCATTAATTCCATGCTCCCCTCCTTTTTTTTACTCTATATGCTATATTACCTTTGTAATTCCTTTTTTTCTTATGCTCCTTTCACTGAGTTCCATTTTCAGCGGCTATGTTAATGCCCCTCTGTGGCTCCTGGGACATCAGGCCCCTTCTGGCCACTCTTCCTCTGGCTCACCAATGATCAGAATCTGTTCATTAACTGGTTTCTAATGGGGATTATTAAGAGGTGCTTGGATAAGAAAGGGGCTCTTTTCTTTGTACATTTACAGCTCTTATTAACTGACTCCAGAATTTGGTCTATCTTCAGTTGATATGTTCTACACCAGGCCGAATAGAAGCAACTTCAAAACCTTTGCAGACTTGATCTTTGGCCAAGACATCGTTTGACTTCTCCAGGCCTCGCTAATGAGAGCAGCTGCACTGAGAACGTGTGCCCTGTCTTAATCTCCCCGTTTCCTTATTCCTCACACGACATCTCCAAACCTCCTCCTTCTCCTCTTGCTGCATCTGGCTTTAACGGAGAGGATAATTCACCACCTGGTTCGGAAGAGCAGACGAACTGCCTCCCCACCCTGTCCCGTGTATTAATCTCCATCCTCCAGTGGGTTCTCCGGCCTCTGCCCACAGTGACCCGTGCCGCACTCCGTCAGGTGGTGGCAATTGTTGCTTGTTGGGTCCTTTAATTGTTTGTATTTGCTTAAAAATAAAAGTGTTTGGGATTTTTAAACTTGTTTTCGTTTGTAAAATGAGACCAGAAGTTGAGTTTCCACATGATCCTCAGAACTATGCCCAAGGGTGCCTAGTGGTTTCAGTCATGGAAACGGAGACTAGTAAGAGTCTATGGAGAAAAGAGTCTGCTTAAATTCAGCATAGCAAGTCGCATCAGGCCATCCTTGAGGGCCTAATTTCCTCGGCCTCCCACCAGAAATACGTGCTTCTCTATCCTGAAATTGCGTTTCAACTTGCGCCGCCGGATGTTTTGTGGGTATCTCCACTCCTGCATTTGCCACCTCATATTGAATGTGTGGTTCCGTCTTCCTAAGGTATTTCTTGAATTTCTATCTTCTCTAAAAAGCTTCTTGTATCCTCAGTATCCAGCTCAGAGACAGGCAAACATTTAATTGTCTAGAATATGTTTACCACAGGGCATCACGAAAAGCTAATGTTTGTAGGACACTCTTTGAAAACCGTCCTCATTGTTAAAGAGCCATGGGAAAGGGGGTGTCGTGTCTTCCTAGTGACCCCTAAGCTGGGGTTGGGGTTACTCCCTGTAGGACTTGCCCATAGCTCTCAGGGTTCCATCCCAAAAGCAGTCTGTGGGAGACCACATTCATAACCAGTGGTTACCTGACAGCAAGAGAATGCTTTCGAATATCCAATTACCAAGAAGCCAAATAACGTCTCTCGTGGCTGTTAAAGACTGAGCCGCACAGCATTTTCAGCGCAGGACTTCACTGAGGTAGTGTACTCGATCGTAACATCAGAGGCTGCCGTGCATTTATACCCACATCTTAACACAGACTCCTAGCATACATCCTACCCTGTTCCATCTCCACTGGTTTTACAGAAACATTTAAAAAATAAGATAGTAAAATTCACACCATAGAAAATCATACCATGTGACATTTATAGATGCCATTTATTTCTTTGTTTTAAAGAATGTAAAAAAGGTATCAAAACAAGGATTTCAAAACAATCCCAAATTTTCAGCAGACAGTGGGTTCTGACTTGATATCTTCCAAATTCTGTTTTTGGTCAAGCGTGGTCTTCACAGAGTCTTGCCGTATTTTGTAGTGATCGAAAATTTTAACGAGAGAAACAATATGATCTCATTGGTGTTTTGGGAGCCTTTCCTGGACAACTGTGTGGAAAGCCGATTGAAAGGTAAGAGAAAGATGGAAGATTCCCTATGGTGGGAATAGAAGCCAGAATCCTTTCTCTCAAAAATCCTTTATTCTAGTCCTAGGAGCCACTGTCCGGAGAGTCTAATAGCCGTTCTGGGCATTATATCTTCTGGTTTCTCCACTGCTGCACACTGGAGTTAGATGGGAAAATATTATAGTTTTCAGGGCCTGGAGGGGCATCTAAAGAGCAAATGATCTAACCTTTTCGTACGGATGGGGAACCAAGGAACCAGGGCAGGGAAGGGCCTCCAAAGCTCCCGTATCAGTGTGACTGTGGAAACCAGCGTACACCCTTTCACAGCTAGGCTCCCAGGCCCAAGCGAGATACCCATTCTGCCTTGGCCTGAGTGGGAGACTTTAAAGAGCCAAATGGGACTCTGGGGCTCAGCATCAGGTCCCCTGACTATTTGTTTCAGGCTTTCATTTGGATACCCGTGTTTGTGCCTTGTTCTGGCGCCCATTCCCATTTTGAGCTTTGACAGCAGAATGTTCACCAGCTCAAGGGAACCTTTTTTTTTACAGACCAGACCATATTCAATTCCTCTAGGACTGAGCTCTATCCAACCCTATTATTTAGGATTATTTTATTGTCAGGGAATGAAACCCAACTGAACTTGGCTTAAATCAGTTGAAAGGAGATTTACTGCATCCCATACCTGGAAAGCGCATGGAGCTTGTTTCGGGAATGGTGGCATCTGGAAGCTGCATGACGTCACTCAGGCCTGGTCCCTCTCCATCTCTGTTCCATGTTGGCTTTATGTTTAGGTGATCACTCTCTTTAGAGTAGCTCCAGAAACTCAGGAACTTAGTGACCTCATCAGAAAGAAAGCATCCTTTCCCCAGTAAGTCCAGGGCTTTCTCTGTGGGGCCAAAGTGGAGATCACCATCACTCCTTGGTGTCTGGGAGTAGGTAAGCCAATACCACCTGAACATATGGACTGACAGTGGGAGAATGAATTTTCCTTAAAGGAAACCAGGATGCTTGTTACCAGAAAAAGTGGCCATCTGGTTTGGGTGGGCAAAGCTGGCAGCTGTCTACAATGAATCTCCTACCCCTCTGTGATCTTGGTTTGACATCCTGCTCCTGACTCCACTTGGCCTGGCAACCAGCCCTGAAGCCTACTGCTGGACCTCCTCCACCATGACCACTCTCACATTCAAAGATCAGCTGTTCATTTTTGCTGCCTGTAGATTAGACTTCAATACCTTCCCTCTACCGGAGATGGGTTCACCTGGGCCATTGCCTGCTGTTGCTGTCATATCATGATTCTTAACCCGGAGTGGTGGGCAGGATACCCTTCCAGGACACCACTGTCCCATGGCTTAGTCTGGCTCCAGTCCCATTCTTTCCCTATGGACCCCATCTGGGGTTAATGAATAAGGACATGTCCAGCTGGCATCATATCCCAACAATGCCCTATAGCAAGTTAACAGCTCATGTGGGACTTAGAGCCAGTTCTTGTGACCTTTGCACTATGCCAAGGAGCGGACCGCCTTAGAAGTCAAACAAAGAAATTAACACAAAGAAGCCCCAAGTGTGAACGTGTCAGCCAGGCTACAGTCAGAAGATAAAGGATCAAAAAGCAGAGTCTAGGTTGCTACTGTTTTTTTTTGTTGTTGTTGACAGGCACCAACATACTGCCACCCTGGGAGCAAGTTCTCTGACATGCGGGGGATGCACTGACTTCATTAACTTGGGCGGGAGAGGGGGGAAACGTCCCTGGGAACTTTCGGCAGCCTTGCGGAAAAAGGATGGTGACGGTGTGTTTCATATCGAACCTGGCATAAATGCGAGTGATGGCGGCATTTGGAAGACATCAGATGGCACTTCCAGTTTGTCTGCAAGAGCCTAATTACTGACCTGACACCCGTTGCTTCAAATAGGCCTGGGAAGCAACTAACTGGTGTACGGGAGCATCTGGGAATGCAATTACCCTGTCAGCTCTTTATCCACTTGGAGCCGTGTCATTAGACACTTTTTTTCCTTGATACTCTTAAAATGTAGAGTTACCAACCAGAGCAATTTAAAATGATATATAGTTATTTTTGACTCCTCTCCTGTCGAGGGAGAACTTCATAAATGATGTCACAATAAGTGGAATGTGAGAGAAACCTCAGAAATGGAATTTGGAAGGGCAGGGACTGCGGGAAGAAGGAACATCGTGGGGGCTCCAGAGTGCTAATGAATTATCGGGGAAGGCGCGTTAATGAGTTCGAAGGAGGGGCTATTGGCAGAGGTTTCGAGGTAATAGTGAAGAGTTATGGAGACAGGAAGCCGAGCTGGAAGCATTCAAAGTGGCCCCCACAGCTCTAGAAAGGAAGGATAGAAAAATGCAGGGGACAGGTCCCCAAACTCAGTGAAAACTCACAAAACAAAGGGGATGATGAAGAAAGACAGGAGTCCTGGGGCCCTAAGGAGATGGGCAGGCTGAAGTCGGAGAGCCCATTGGGAGACTCACACTCCTTACTTGTCTAGGAATGGGGAGAAATAAATGGAAATGGGAAAAACAGAATCCTTCAGGACAGCTCCCAAATGAGAAGGGCAATTGAGAACTGTGGGAAAGCCAGGCTGACCACGATGGCTTCCAGGAAGCGAGATTTGCAACCGTTTCGAGTTGCACTTGGACAAATTTTATTCTTTCTACATTTGCCTGAGGACGGATTTAAAATTCAGAGAGGTTTAATTATTTATTTGCCCCAGGCTCACACAGTTCCCAGGTGGTGCAACTCTGATTCCACCCAGGGTTTTCTGAATTTGCTGTGAAAATGCAGATACAGTTCCTGGCTCAGAGAGCTCACTGGGTAGCTTGGGGGAGGCACATACGTATTCCCCGACAACAATGTAATGCGGAAGGGGTTCGCGCAGAATCATTGTCCCCAGACTTAACTCCAGCGTCACATCCCACCAGGCCGGAGTTTCCCCTACCAGATGTGTCCAGGCATCAACTAAAATCAATGATGTGAAATGGTCTTGTAAAGTGCAGGGGTCTCTGGAAAACTGATAAAGTCCTCTAAGTGGTCTTCTGAACAGCCTTGCAAGAACAGTGCTGACCAGTTTATTTCGATGAACTCTTAAACAGCTAAGGCTGATTGTCCGATACCAAAAACGTCCTCCGCAGCTCCAGCTTGCCAAGTATATCTCTTGTTTCCCTCATTCTTTCATCAGCGACCTGTTCAGCATCCCCCCCATGTCACAGCCTGTACCGGGGACCTGATGGTGGGGATTTTTCTGCCTGGGGAGGGAGCAAAGGTTAAACCTTGATGCTAGCCTCTCATAAGGACATCAGTCATGATGTGTAATTGTTCCTGCCTCCCTACCTGCCTTCTCTTAGGTCATCCATCTCATCACTTAGAGGAACGCCTGTCTTAAACCTCCATCTTGCCTGTGAAAGCTTCCCCAGTTGGACAAAGCTCAGGAGATCGGCCGAGCACTGCACACCTCCACGGAGGAAGCACCTTCACATTTTACTGTTATTTCTCCCTGCCTACTTGTCAAGCAGAGGGGCTTGTCTGCACCAGGAGAGCAGGTAGTTTCGATTTAGCACTGAAAGCCCGGCACGAGCATGACAGCCAGCATACATTCAATAGATTCAAGAGATGTTTGTTGATGGCATAAATTCGTACCTGAGCGTTTGAGTGAGTGGGCTGTTCTTTAAGTTTCCTGTCCATAAATGATCCAATTAAAAGCTGCCTTCTCACATATAATAGACTGTAGTCATTTCATGGGCCCCTGAAATCTCAGAATTGATCACATTTCTCTTTTTGTATGGCTTCTAGGAAGCTCAGAGTCCACATTCAGCAAACCACAGAACCACATGGCTTGCCTTTCCAAGCACTCACCTAAGAAATAGCTTTTTTTCTTCTTACTATAGAATCGTTTTAATTTCTTCCTGTTTATGTTGTTCTGTAGTCATGTCTACTCATTTTTTTTAAGAAGAGGTGTTATAAGCTCTCTTTTAGGTGATCTGCTCATTAGCCTTATCTGGGTGGCCACCCTCCTTAAATGTCTTGGTTGTTCACTGTTAATGCACCTCATGCTCCTACATGATAATCTTTTCTCTCTGGTTCTCCCTGAGGGTCTCTTAGACAAAATGTGGTATTGCACACAAGCACATTCAGATGAAAAATCCTGTATCATTGGTGATAACTTGGAGTGATAGAATCTTAATAAACCTTCTGTGTTTGATTGGCTTGGATAACGAGAGATACATATCACGTGTGATAGCTGCACGACAGAAGATAAGCTGGTCATCATTTTCCGATAAAAATGCCCATCCATCCACAGATTGCGATCAGGGGGCTGCCATGGAGTTCTTGGTCTATTCCAGTTAATTAAATGCTAAATGAAATTCAGAGCTCCGTCTCCTATGGAGGCAACAATCTGTCGCCATGTGCTGCAGAGGCACAGAAAGGCTTTCAGGAGAGCTAGTAGCTGCTCATGAAATGCGTGCTCCTTGGCCGTTTCCCTCCTTTGAGAACTGGTTTGCACCACTACCTGGGGGATGTCTGAGCTCCCTTCTTCCTGACAGTTGTGGGCCACACGTTCTGGGAATTAGGATGTGAACATCTTTGGAAGACTGTTATTCTGCCTACCACGCTCCATATGCACTTTATTGGGAGAAAAGGAAAAATAGATGGGTGAGAGATTATGGAAGACACAATAGAGGGCTTTTTTTTCCCCCAGGGCAGAAAGGATATAGGAGCAATTGGATTGAATGTGCTTTCCAGTGGGGAACAGAATGAGTGAAAAATGACTTCTCAAACATGACAATGAGACACCTGAAACTCTTGAGGGTAAGGCGCATATCCTAAATGTGTCGAGACAGAAAGTGAGTGAGGAGAGAGGAAGAAAAGAGAGAAGAGAGAAAACCAATGTGGTGGGTGGGAGGCTTGGGCTGGGGAAGGACAGAGGAAAGAGGCCCCTGGGTGAGGTGAGGCAATGGGCAGAGGGGTTGAGAGCCACAGAAGAAAGAAGGGACAATGATGGCTTCTTCCCTATCACTCAGATCCCTAGTGCCTACATGACCCCGGTATACCAGGTTTCCTATTTTGTTAAATCAGCAGTAACTGGGATCTTAACTATTAGCTATTACTAACTCGGCCACCCCAGGAATAATCTGAGGCACCATCAAGTTGCAGAAAATAAGTTGACCAACTTCTGTAAATAAGACTCAGTATCAACTAATCAACAGGTGCTTTGGGAGTTTTTCAGTTTCTCTTATTCAAAAGGTCAGCCTAGATTTGTCCCCTGGGAGGGAGTCTCACGTCACCTCCCCTCTGAGAGTTTACCGATATCAATGCCTGCTGGGGAAGCTTGAAGGTGCTAGAATATTCCAGAAAGAGCCGTATTGCTTGGCACTGTTAGGGGCAGTGTAGCAAGGGAAAGACAAAGAGCATTCTGCCTAAAGCTTGTGGATGGCATATACTTCAAACACAGGATCATTGGAGCAGCAGACACATTTAGTTCAGTTGAATCTCTGAGTTTTCTAACTGATTTATTCACATTTTCTTTGGCTTTTCCCACCGGACAAATATTTATGGGGTGATCACATGCGTGCATGGGGTTGGTGGGCTGCCATGAAGATCTGAGCATGACCCCTCCGTGCGGGGCAGGCTCGCAGCCCTGGGCATCTGCACACACTGGTTCCCTGCCTGGGATGTGCACCCTCCTAAGCTGCTTCTGGCCACCCCCAAGGCTCCCCTGAGCTCTCCTCTCCCCAGAAATCTCTGCCTGTTTCCTGGGCCCCAACCCAGCCAGGGCCAACTGCTTCTTAGGCTCCTAGACTTTATCTCTGACTGGAGAATCCCTAGTAACATTCCCAGGAGATTGTTATCAGGGAAAGAGCACTTCTCCTGAAGAACTGGCTGGCTTCTTCTGTCTTGATAACAGAAGCAATGATCTTCCTGTTCTTCTCTGTGTTGGTTGCCAGGAGCTTATAGCCCAGACACCATATTCACTCTGCTACTGCACATAACCACATTGTTCAGTTTCTCTTGTTCCTACTTTCAGTTTCATTTTTTTTTCTTAACATGCCATCACTATATTTATTTTAAACTGCCTTAAATCCCCTGTAGCGATATATAGGGCATATGTAGGTAAGTATACGTAACTATATAGATGAGAAAATTGGAAAAAATAGTTATATGCTCGCCCACGGGACTGAAATGCTGCTGCTGCTGGTGACAATAATACTAAGCAACCCACAGTGTATGGGACTCAGATGACAAAACACTGGCCTCTGCATCAGTCCTGTGATCTCGCGGGAGGGTCTCAGAGCCCTTTGATGCGACCCATATGTAGACCCTTGATTTGTTCTGCTAGGTGAAAAACGGGTTAAGCAGAAACACTGTCTTCCTAATGCACAGTCCTTCTGGGTGTACCACCGCCCTGATCGTGTCCGCACAGAGGTCTCTGGTCCCGCTCCTGCTGTTGCATGCTTGTCTAGTCACACACGGTGGGGGTAGATCCTGAGTCCAGACTTGGCTTCTTTTACTTAAATAATTGATCATTGCAGAAATGGGTCTAAGTTCTTCAAAGTCACTGTTGAGGAAAAAAAGTGTCCATTCATCCCGGAATGTTTATTTTCTCCCATTTTACAGTGAGTGCTTAGAGGTACAGAGAGCTAACGATGCATTCAAAGCCATAAGGCAAGTAAATGACAGCCACACTTTGAACCCATGTCTGTGGCTGCTCATTGATGTCTCTTTCCAGTGTGCCCTGTCTTTGCTCACTGTGCCACGTACCTGCACCTCCCTGATGCTTCTCACACCTGCTCCCCAGGAAGCCCTGGGTTTCTGCCACTGAGGGTTGCAATTGCTTCTCAGAACCCAGGGTTCCAGGTCCATTCCCTCAGCTCCCAGAATATTCTCCAGAGTGTGGAGCTAGAATAACTTGATTTGTGACCATTGCATCTCAGGGCAAGAGGAAAGTGGTGAGACCTGAGCCCAGTTCCTTTTAATCCATGAGTGTTGTTGGTAACAAGGCAGAGATCAGCCTGGAGATCGTGGAGCCTGCATCAGTCTGTTGAGAGAGATGGGAACCTGTGGACACCCTGCTAGTGATCCATCATTCTTCAATTTGGCATTCAGGTCGTTCTATTATCCCTCCTGGATTTATCTTTTCAGTGGCATTTTCCACATGTATCTACTAGTACTTTATAGTCTGGTCATACTGAATAATTACTGCATTTGCATCTATTCCTCTGCTTTCTTATTTAATAGCTTTGCACTTTGCACACACTAGGTACTCAGTAAGGGCATACTGATCACGCTGAATAAAACGGAAGCGTCAAATAGCTGAACATAACGTACTTGTGGGTTTTCCTGATGTTTGGGACTGCTCACATCACTACCGTCCACCCACGGCAAAGGAAATCAAGAGTTGCCCACGTTTGACAGAAATATATCCAAGATTTTAGAATGTAGGATTAGAGTGACACAGGCAGTACCTCAAGGACAAGAGAACTTCTGCTCACAAAGAGATTACTCTTTCTGACATGCTCTGAACCTATTTGTCATAGTCTAATTATAGACAACTCAAGGAGTAGCGCTTGCTTGTCTCTCCCTGGGAGATTCTTGGATGAGTAACTTTCAACTCAGGGAATGTTTCGGAATTCGCATCAAAATGTTTGCCCTTTAGAGTGACCTGGATTATCTCCTTTATCACCTAATGAGTATTTATTTTGTACCCATGAAGGGCAAAGCTTAGCTGGACACATTGAAACACAGAACTGGAAAATGTGCCCGTCCCTGATAATCTCAGTGTGCTGGGTGTCATAGATGTCAACTGCTCACCTTTTAAAATGCAACACAGATTGTGTGAGGGACCAGCAAGTACATGGGCTCTTTGGATAGTGGGGACCCCAGGAGGAACGCTGAGATATGTATGGCATTAGGCAAAATGAGATCATGTCAGGGTTGGCCTTGGGGAGCTGCAGAAGGCTTCCATGCCAGCTAGCTCTGGATGGTTTTTGGGGTTCCCTGCAGTGGGTGCATGGACGATGGTACAGAAGTTAGGTGGAGCTCTTGTTGAAAATGCAGCAAGTGGGAGAGACAGCCTGAGCCCAGGAGGGGAGGGGGCGCAGCCTTTAACACATACAGCTGTGCAATCCACAGGGTGTGGGGACACATTTTATGAAAGGTGGTAGAAAGTGAACCATCAGAGCCGCCCATATGGCCTCTAGGGCAAGGAAGTGGAAGGTGGCAGTGCCGGAACAGTGCAATTAAACTGAACGCAATAACA
The DNA here is from genome assembly GCA_032199065.1 of Smutsia gigantea. Taxonomy (NCBI): domain Eukaryota; kingdom Metazoa; phylum Chordata; class Mammalia; order Pholidota; family Manidae; genus Smutsia; species Smutsia gigantea. The sequence continues at coordinate 50,636 of JAVSCE010015052.1, read as the reverse complement.
GAGCTAACGCTTACGGTGCATGTAAGCTATGCCATGTGCCAAGTATTATCTTGGGTGCTCTACATGGATAATATCACTTAATCCTGACACAAACATGGTGACATAGGACCTGACACAATCCCCGTCTGAAAATGAGGAAACTGAGGCATGAGGTGGTTAAGCCACTGCCTAAGAAAATAGAGGAGCCAGAATTCTCACCCTGATATTCCGGCACGCGTGTTCACACCCTTGATACTGCCTTGTAGTAAAAATGAACACACCAGCCAGAGGTGCACAACAGAAAAGGTATGCTCCGAGCAACTACTTGGCTAGAAGATTCTTTCCTTCTCAAAAAGATTCAGTTCAGGCTTTCCATTACAAACCGCCTTAGTGACCTTAGGATACAATTTGCTAAGTTGTTCCCCTCCCCATAGGCAAATGCACATACGCACCCAAGCTGCTGAGCCAGGGATCTGTGGCATAAACGAAGGCACATGAATATTAGATGCCACTGTTACGTTGAATGTGGTAACAACTGCCCTGTGTCGGTGCCCAGCCACCTTACCCAACAGTAGTGTGTAAGGGATACCCCAAAGTCTAGATCCCTCGGAGATGTTCCAGTTTGCTTTTTACTTCTTGCCCTGACTGGGCATTCAGCTGGATGTGCTATTGATTCATTGTCTAATTGTAGACCTGCCATTACATCTTGGACCATTTATTGGACATCCCTACAACCAAGCCCTTCATATACATTTTTGTACCTTGATTGTCAAACAACCAATGTGTAAGCATTGTAAACCCTACTTTGTAGATGAAGAAACGGGTGCAGGCGTTGGCTCAAGGGTAAGGGCTAGGAAGGACACAAGCTGACAATACCCATTCCAGTCCTTGTTCTGCAGCCACTGGGTGACACTGTTTCTCTGGCCCTGAGCCTCACTGCCTGTCTCAGATCCTTCGTTGTACTTGACCCCTGGCTCAATCCACTTCCAGCCACTTAACATAACTGACCACATCTTACCTATCTCTGGCTTAACAGCTTCTCCAGCCTCCATACAGGGAACTGTTGGCCCTGAGTTGCCCGACATAGGTCCCCTTGGGGTGGGAACAGGTGAGAGGCTATTTGGTAATGATACCCCTTTACTTTTATATGCAAGTGTCCACGGGATATCTGGGTCTCTCATATTCCTGATTTCCCATAGATTCGTGGGATTTCAGATGAGTTTCTTGTGGTGTCCTCTGAATAAAGATTTTTATGCAGCAAAAAGGAACTGAGATTAGTAAAGGTGAATTGCTACTGTTATGTTGGGCAAAAAACAAAGCCCTGACTTTTTTCTCATAGTCATGAAAAAAAGGAATTTGTCTGATTACAACTTGTTAGATCTGCTGCTTCTCTAGTTCCATTTAGGAAAAAAAATGTGGCTTTATATTCCCACCCACTGATTTCCAACTAAAACAGAACTTAGTTGCCTGCTGATCCTGCTGGCTTTTTAAATGAAAAACTTATTTTTCTTAAACTACTGGAAAATTATATTTAAAAATCAGCATAATTCCATTGCCTTTTCTTTCCGGATTCCTTGAAAGGTACAGGGTTGGTTTCTGGAAAAACTATATTCTCTGATGTACGAAGTTGATTATCAATATACTTGTTAACTGATGGTGTGTATTGTTGCTAAGCCACAAAATCCATTTCTACATGCTAATTAATATGATCTGAGTTAAGATTTTTTTCCCCTCTCTAATCTAATTACAATTTCTGGAGGTAGGACTTTTGTAGACTTAAAGAGATGTTATAATATTATGTGTATTTTATATGTGTTCCAAATTCTTAACCCACGAAATCATGTTATAAAAAAGATACATTTTTGTTTTCATGCACTGAATTTTGGAGTTATTTGCTACCCAACACTGAGTAACTAGACCAGTGAGTATTCAGCCAGAATCTGCTACACACCACACTTCACTCCTCCACCCCGTTAACCCAGTTACAAATAAACAGTGGCAGATCACTTCCAAAAGATTACCTCTATTTGATTTTACTTAGAGAGAGCTCAGAAGCTATGCAGTTCTCCATATCAGTATTTCCTCATGTATGTGAAATCAATTGTATAGGCAATCTAATCTAAATCTCTCTCCTGGTGTGTGCTCTCCGGGCTTGGGCAGGGCAGGGATAATATCTGGGGGCATTAAAGCAAGTAGAGGAAGCAGCTGAACCAGTCTTACGACCAAGGTTGGAAACAGAAAGTCAAAGCCACTCCATGGGTAAGTCAGCAGATCTGGGAAGGGCGGAGGCCAGAGATGGGGATCCCAGAAGGCAGGGAGCCGGTCGGGGCAGTGGAGTGCAAGAGGGATTAGGGTAAGAGGTTCGGTACTGGGTCCAAGAACTTTCCATAGGTTTATGAAAACCATCCTGCATGTGATGAAACTGGGTAGTATGAAGCCAGACCTGGCTTGCTGAGGAGATGAATGAATGAACAAATGCATGAACGAAAAAAAAATACACCTAGTATTTTAACAGGGCTGGGGGAGGGGGCGTTGTGCCACGCTTTACCTATAGGAGCCTATCTTATTCTCACAACATTCTTATGAGGTTGATACTTCTCCTTTTCCCTTTTTACAGACGTAGAAACTGAGGCTTGTAGAATGAAGAGTTTCTTCTCCAAGGCCGCACAGGATCGAAGCAAGACAGGTTAAGTTTTGAACTCAGCATTTCAAACCATAGCCCACAGACTTTCACATGAGTCTGTACTACCTTCTGGGTGAGACTGAAGACAATATAGAGGCTGAGGCTGATTCGTGCAGAAACATTCCTTCACTGAATCAATGGTATGGTGTCTCATCTGCCATCTGGCTCATAATAATCAACTTGATTCTCCTTTGAGATGCAAAGGCATCCGGTACCATTACAGGAATAAGATGGAGCGTCCATCGTGCAGTGTGTAAAGGACTCCCAAAATAATACTCATCTACTCTTGGTAAATCCATATTTTTTTGTTATTCATTCAGTTATTGGGTAAAAACCCCAGGAGAGGTAACTTTGTGCCAGACAGACATGGTGCTCCAGAAACATGCAGACTGTGATCCCTCCCTGGGGGGCTCATATACCAGTGGAAGGTTGACCAGGACACACTTCCTTGAAGTGTGAGATGCGTTGCATCTATGGAAAAAGGGGGCGGTGACAAAATGTGCTGGGATGCTGGGGCAAACGTCACAGAGGACCGGGTCCTTTAAGGAGTGCAGGTGGGTGGGGAGGAGGAGGGAAGGACCAGCATGTGAGGTATGAAGGGGTGCAGAGCAGGGCTTATTTGGGAAACCTGTCTGAGAACTGGTACCCGGGAATTAGCACCATCCCAATGCTATGGGAATTGCACTGGTCCCAGGGGTAGGGAGATCAAAGAGCCAGGATTTTACCTGTCACCCGTCATTCCACCGGCTGTGGCGCTGGTGTGCCTGAGTCTTCAGGGCTGGGAGGGGGCAGCCGTACAGGAGAGGAGCAGGGAGGTATGGCTTGATGAAATTTGAACAGCATTTGCTTTGAACAATTCTATCTTCATTGTTATCTCATCAAAAACAAACAATTGCAGTCAGCTCTGGAAAGCCAGGTAATAATATGCAATTCTTTGTCCTTTGTAACCTTTTCTATTTTCTCACATGTCCTTAAAAAGACAGATAGAGCTACAGATGATTATCAGGTAAGGAGAGAAAAAGATAAGCAAACACATAGTAATAATACAGTTCTCTGAAATCATCGGCTGTTTCCCTGCCCAAGATGTGCCCTCAAATAAGCCATTATTTAACATCTTACTCTGCGTCTTAATACAGACCTCAGGAAGGCTGGTGGTTCTCTCATGCTCTCCCCCTTTGGTTACCTCTGGGAATAGGCTCTGGAAAGCAGAATGTTCCTTTGGCTTCCCTCCTGCTGTTCTTTCTATTTCCCCCACCTCAAATTCCCTCCACAGCGGACATGTGGGAGCTTGGCCCTTAATGGCTCACAGAAGCTTCAAGCCCATCCTGTATTCTTCTCAAAGCAGACCATCCCCTGGATCACAGCACACATTCCTCCCTTTGCATGTCTGTTCAAAGAGAATTTGCCCGGCTTGGCACCTCCCCTCTTCTCACTTTGTTGGGGCCATTTTTGGGGAGTGGGGAGTGCGGATTGGTGTAAGCCTTGTAGAAAAGGTCAGGCAGGGTCTGACGCTGGACAAGCCTGGGTGAGAACTTGAACAACAGGTTTAAACATGGTGGACCCCCCCTGAGCATGCAGAACTGATGTCTTATGCCTGTCTACCTCAGCTCTAGCACAGTCGATATAAGGCAGAGGTCTAGACATGAAGGAAACGGTGATAGGCATCTTGGCCTTATCTGTGGGCAATGAACACGACCTTATACATTGCAGCGTTTAAGTGAAAACCCTTTCTGAAACTAAGCTAATGGCTGTCTCCTAGAACTCTGGTGCTTGATCTGACTTCTGACTCCTAGAGGCACTGGAATAGGGTGTGGGCTGCTCTCCGCCCCCTCAGATGTTTGAGTTCTGCTCTCTGGAATGCCCATGGAAATTCAGAGGTGGGTTGAGTGTCGTTCCTTCATCTGGGCTCTTTAACACCTAGCGTAGGAGTGACTTGCAGGCCCTCAACTGGTTACACTGTAGGATAAAACACAGAACAGCCTGTTCAACTTGAATTATTCTACTTTTTAGGGTAAGTATGTCCCAAATAGTACATGGGAAATACTCATACTAAAAAAAGTATTGTCCTTCAGAAACTCACATTTAACTGAGACCCTCTGGCCACCCTGGTCCAGTGTCCTCCCTCTGGGTGTCCCTAACGCCTGTGCACATCCCTGCCATGCCCCACCTCACCCACAGCCCTGGGAGGGAGGGCCTTCTCCTCTCTGTTCTTTTCCCCTCCAGCCCCACATCAGCAAACCATGCTGGCTCCCAGCCCTCCAGACTGACATGGTGACCCCACCTCTGGTTATTGTCATCTTTCGACAGGTATCCTCATGGCCATCCTTGCCCATTTATGTCTATCTTTGTAGGGAGAGACTTCTCTAACAGGTAAGTTTGGTGAAGTCACATCTCTGCTCAAATCCTCAGAATAGATTCCAAAGTCCTTCCAGTACCTCTGAGCCCCTTTCTCCATGTGCATCTCTGACCTCAGCACCTGCCAGTCTCCCCCCTCGCCTCACTCACCCTTGTTCTCTGGCATGCTGAGCTCCCACCACAAGGCTGCTGACTCCCAAGGCGGCCCGTCCTGAGATGTCCCCTGTGCCCTAATGTGGGTCCTCCTGCCTACCCCCTCACTACATTCACATCACCTTCCCCGCCACTCTGTCTGAAATCCTGCTGTGGACCACTGCTCTCTGTCCCCTGTAGCCTGCTCTATTTTCTTAATACTCATTATTGGCATGTGGCATATTATATATTCATATAGTATTTGTTTATGGACTGTCTTCCCCACCACAGTTTCAGCAAATGCAGGAATCCGAACTACTTTGTGTGCATTCCTATATCTCACTGCTAAGCACAGGGCCTGGCATACAATAGGTACTTAATAAATACTGGTAGAATGAATGAATAAAAGGAATGAATGGATGTTTATAGGCTTCTCTTTTCCATTAGTTGGAAGCTCCCGAGGTCCAGGAACCCCCTCCAAGTGTCCAGCTCCTAGCACAAGACCAGAGACGTAGTAGGAACTTTCCAAATCCCCAGTGCCTAACACAACGTAAGCACATGTATACAATGAAGTCCTTAATCTACATTGGCTTGTACGGAACTGTTGAAAATGTCTCTGGCTCTTGCCAATGAAGCAGAGGTCTTGATTAACATGCTTCTGGAAATCTATCGAATGTTATGGGATTTGAGAACATCTATCAGGAAAAAAGAAATAAAGAAAAGAAAATCACAGTTATGGAAAAAATTTGCTTTGAGTTACTGCAAACATCTTTGATAGATCCTGACTTCCAGCTTTCTCTCCAGGGGTTTGAAAGTTCAGAAGCACTAAATAGTCAGATATATCTGTTGAAGGAAAATCCATATGAACAAAGAAGGCAATAAACATCCCCAATTAAGAGTAGAATGGGTGAATAGAGGGAGCTGGCTCTGGCATGTGATACAGTAAGTAACACTGGGAACAGGAGGACATAAGCCTCTTTCCCTAGGCTTATATAATATGCCACATGCCAATAATGAGTATTAAGAAAATAAAGCAGGTGATGGAGAGTTTGATTCATATGAATGCTTGCTTACTGGCGACAAGAAAATAAGTGCCCCATGCGTCCTGTCATCTACAGGCATGTGGTCGTACAACGGTTTGCTGCTGGGAGGTAAAGACAGGCCTCAGGAATGGATGCATAATATTTACTGAGTGCTTCAGCTGTGCTAATTATTAGAGCTGACACTTCACCCTAACAAAAAAGTCATGATATACGTGTGATGCGGTCTCTGCCCTTGGGATCTATGTTCTAAGGCAGTGCTGTAGGGAGAACTTTCTGCAAAAGAGGTCCTCTACCTGTGTTCTCTGGTATGGTAGCTGAAAGCCCCATGTGGCTGCTGAGAGGAAACATGGGTAGTGCCACTGTGGAACTGGGTTTTGAAATTTATTTAATTGTAATTATGTACCTTTGAATTATCACATATGGCTAGTAGCCTTGGATCGTTTTAAAGTACATGGAACTTAGAAAGACAAAAAAGGTGGTGGTGGGACAGCCTGGCAGTGTGGATTTGCTTCCAAGAGCCTCAGTGATGGGGAATATGAAGTCAGTCTGTGCTTTCACCTTCTTCCTTGACTAATTTATTCAATCTCTCAGTGCCTCGCTGTTCTTATCTATAAATGGGGATGGTGGTAGCGCCTGCCTTGTGGGGTTGTTAAAATAATTATGTGAGCTGCTGTGGGACCATGGGCCTGTGGACTACAGGACTGCATGGTGCATTTCATTTCCTATGAGGGTGACTGTCACGTTAAGTTTATTGACCTTGATAAAATGAAAAAATACAAAGAAAATTCAGTGAATTAATATGTATAAGAGCATGTGAGACAGTGCCTGACATGTAGTAAGCTCTTTGTAAATGCCCTCTATCATTAGAATAATTATTTATGGAGTGGGAGGCTGAGGGGTAGGCTCTTGGGTTCTACCTCTGTAGGAAGTTAAATACGGGAAATGTAAGCCAGAATGCATACAGAATATTTCAACTTGTTCACTTACTTACTCATCAAGAATTTTTACTGAAGACCTACCATGTGCCAGCCTTGTCTTAACCTTTTCTCCAAGTATTTTAATTTCCCATTCACATTTTCCATCTCTTCATCTCTCTCTGCTGCATTCTCCGGTCTTATATTCCAATTCACAAGTTCACTCTGCGTGTGTCCCATGGATGGTTTAAATATTGAGTTTTGAGTCACAATTCTCCTATATTTTACAATGATAGGCCTTCTTGTTTCATATCTATTAATTAGTTTACTATCTGTTAGTAGTTAACATCTGCTTATGTTTTTTTAAAAAAAATAGTCTCCTGTCTTGTTTTATGTATACTATTCATTCTTATATCATTTTAGGAACTTTATTGTATTGAGAATCTTTTCCCAATTCCATAATTATTTACATTTCCTTAGAAAAAAAATCCCCCTCCGTTTAGCTGTATTTATGTAACTTGTATGATGTCCGGTTTCCTCATGTGGCTTGAAATCTTAATCTGTAAACTGTTCCTGAGTGAGGAATTTAATGTCCCTCCTCCTCCCTCTCTGTGTCTTCATTTTCAGGTGGCTTTCCCCACCTTTCTGGGGTCTCTGCTGTATGAACTCTGCATGCTTCCTGGTTCTCTGCAGCTTCCCACGTCTGAGCCTGATGGTGGGAAGGACCAAGCCTGAAGCATGCATCCCGGACTCTGGGTGGGGTGCCCTGGCTTGATGGAGCATACTGGATTTGGGGCTGTTCTCCTGGCAGCATGGTGGAGTATATTTTATGTAAGCAAAGAAAAGGGAAATAGGTGTTTGCTGGCCCGCAAGGTGGAGTGTGCCAGGGCTCAGCAGGTATTTACCACCCTCTCCCCTGGGCACTGTCCTTGCAGGTAGCTGGGGCCCTGTGGCTGAGGAAGGGCGGTAGGATGTAGGCAGAGATAAACCCCACTGGGTTTAAACTTCCCCTTGTGAGCCTCCCCAATGCAGTCTGCCCACTGGTTGTGATACCTGGGGCCACCTCAGAAAACACGTGTTGAAGAGACAGAGCCTCTGACCGACTTGGTCCCTGAAGGCTTGGGAGCAGAGTCTCCCATCATCACGGGAAGTCCTCTCAGCATCTGAGAAATAAATTTCTTTGGCTTTGAGTCATGAGGCTTGGAGGCTTAGCTGTACAGCAATAAAACTAATACATGCTTCCCTTATCCTTGTGCGCTTGTGACTTTAATAAAAATATTGCTTCACTGTCATCTGAGTGAGTGCATTTCAGGAAGGAACATGTTTAAGCCACCACGTTTAAGCTGCATTTCTGCCCCTTTGCTTCCTCTCAGGGACTCCTTACCACTCTGGTATTCTGAGAGTGCCTCCACTTTCTTTTTTGAGTGCATGCATTTGTTTGTTTGTTTTAAATATAGCTTTACTATCGTTTCTATGGATTGGGTGCATGAAGGTGGGGGGGGTGCTCAGTCTGGGCTTAGATTGTCATCTTCAAACCCGTTTAATGTGCTGCCAGATTCTATTTGCTAATATTTTATTTAGGATTTTTCATCAATATTCATACATGAGATTGGTCTGTAGTTTTATTTTATCCTGTTTGTCAGGTTTAAAAATCAATGTTAGGCTGGCTTCACAGGAAGAATTTAGAAGCCTCCCTTCTTCTTCTCTGCTCCCAAGGAATAAAAGAACACAGAAAGAATCCATTCCTAAGAGATTAGAAAGAGTTCACCTGTGGAACCACCTCAGCCCAGGGCTTTTTGGAGGAACAGTTTTTAAAAGAGTCTTCAAATTTTTTCTATGACACTATTTCCATTCAGAGAGTCTATCCATTTGGGATCAACTTGTTCATTGATGATTTCTTGGAAAAATTGTCTATTTCATGAAGAATATCAAGTTTATTTTCATAGTATTGAGCAAATTATCCTCTTTCATTTTTTTCCACTGTTTTTCTGCTTTTTTTTGATTATTAGATTTTTATTTAGGTGTTTGTATTTTCAAAAGTTTTTATCCTGGGTTAGCTTACCTAAGTTTCTTTTTAAAAATTATTCCTTTTGTTTGCTTCTGCTTCTCTCACACTGCTTGCACTCACCTTTTTCTTCTTTTGTCAAATGCTTCCTATATTTTTATTCATTGTTCTAATTAATACATCATTTCAATAATTATTTAAATTTGTTATGCATGTGGCTTTAACAATGGAATAACGGTTAGCTACTTAGTGTTTGTATAATCATACTTTTCTAGAAAGATGGTCCACCTTTAAGGAGAATTTATCTTTTAAGAGAGAGTTTGTGTGTATGTGTGTTTTATTTGTTAATTTCCAGGTGGGGTAGAATCCTTTCCACTCTACTATTTTTATTTCTATTACTTTGTGTTTAGAAAATACCTGAGCTGTAGCTTTTTGTGAATATTTGGTGAAGTTTTCTTTGTGGCCTATTAATTATTTACTTTTTCAGTAACTATTCAGTGGGAATTTGTAAAGAAGAAATGGTCCCTCTCTCCAAAGATCAGCTTTGGGGTACACTGGGGCAGGTGTCTGCCATGTGTTCTGGCTGCCAAAACTTTTTAGGACACCTTTGCTATGTTTGGGGTATGTAAAGTCCTCTGAGTCAAGCCCCTCCCAATGGTGGGACTCATAAAATTTGCTCCCCTGACCGATTTTGCATCTAAAACTCAGGTGTTTCGCTCAGACTCCACCAAGAAGATCACCCCAGGGATGGTTATGTTTGGAGGCAAGCATCTTGAGAAATGGAAAGAAGGATAGAAGCAGTGTTTAGCACTGAAGACTTTAAGACCAGCAAGTGGAGCAGGGTCAGGTTTCTGGGACAGAAGACTTTCCTGCTGGTGGAATTTTAAATGACAACAAAGAAAATGTCCTCCACAGGCCACTTTATAGTCAGGATTTTGGGTATTTTCCTGTAAGCATGTCAATTAGCATGGTTGCCGAGACTTGCTCACAATTCTGTAAACTGCTTATCATCTTTGAATGAATTCTCTTTTGTGTTTAATCAGCCAGAGATAGCTTCTGTTGTTGCGACTCTGAACCCTGCTATACAAGCATAAAAATAAATTCTGTGTTTTGTCATTATTTATATACTCTCTCAAATGTCCACATATTAGTTTTATCTTGTGCTATTGAGGTTGCCTATAACCCAACTTCAATATTTCAGCTTCCTAAACCATTTTTATTTTGAGATGATTGTAGATTTCCATCTTTGTTTTAGTTTACGTTATTTCATTTAAATTATTACCCACATGGGCTGAAGGAGGTGCATTAAAATGTGCTAACATTGTTCTGTGTGTGTGTTTGTTTTTGGTTTCTTCTTCCATTTACTATATCTTTGTTCATTAATTTTGCTGCTGTTTTCATTGTTGCATAAATATTCAAGACTGCCACATCTCCACTGTGGCTTGTTTACTCATTAAAATGGTCATACATGTCTCCTTGAAATCTGTGTCTTGAATTTATCTTTGCCTGACATTTTAAGGTCAGCATGTACTTTGGACTGTGTGTGTGTATGTGTATACGGTTCTGTTTCCTTCTAATCACTTGGAAGGTCTATTGTGGGTTCACTTTCACCTCTTCCAGTAGTTATGCCCTTAGCTATAAATTTATAGAATATAATAATTTTTATTCCTTTCCACAGTATTTATTGACTCTCCACTCTGAAATGCATACATTCTAGCATTCTTGATTTCCTTCCTCCTGCCCTCCATCCTCTCCATATCACCTGATTTTGGTTACTTACATGACTATTTTTATTTCATCAAGGTGAATGCATCACACATTTAATATACATATATGTTTTCTTCATTTATTAGCTTTAAACATTATAGACATTAATCTTTGAACCCTCACCACAAAAAATGATGAGAGGGCTATTCATGAGATAACTTTCCCTTTCCTTCTCTTCTTCTGCTATTTGATAGTTTCAGTGTCATGGTTATAGAATACATATTCTCTTTGATTGCAACATTTTCCCACAGCTGTGTAGTATTTGTTTTAATTGGTTCATTCAGGTTAATATAACAATGCATGATTCTTTTACAATAATTTTTTACTTCCAGATTGGTAACAGAGTAACTTTTAATAGTTCCTTTAAGAAGAGATCATGGAAACTCTTTCCTGAGTTGTTAATATTGAAAAATAACTATTTATTGTCTTAATATAAAAGAATTTTTGGCTAGGTATAAAATTATTGCCTCATGGGGATTTCCCCTGGGGACTCTGAAGACATTCTTTCATTAAGCTGTAGCACTAAATGTTTCAGGGAGAAGTCTAAAAGCAGGTCGATATTTTTCCCTTGCAGGTGATTTGACTTTTTTTCTGGCTATAGGATTTCTTTATTTTGGAGGTTTACTAACTCTAATAAAATATGTCTGTCTGCTCACAGACCCTTACTTTGTTTGGGAACTGTTTGCCCTTTCAAAAGGTAAATTAAAATCTTTACCTCAAAAGCATTTTCCTTATCTTACATCTTTGAAAAATTTATGTGTTCTATTTATTTTGTTCATTAATTCTAGTCACCAATTTTGCATACATTGGATCTCCTTTGTTATCTTTCATAGCCATGATTTTCTGTTCTATAATTTTAAACATTTTGTTATTTTTTTCTATTTTATTCTGCTCAGATTTCTCAGGCCTGTCTTCCACATCCCTGATCATTATGGCAGTGTCTATTTCTTATTTTTCTGCTTCCAAAGTGACATTTTCTTATTAAATGACTTTATTTTTTTCTCTTCTACTTTTTCTTGATCTTTGCCAATTCATTCTTTATTTTTACTTTTTAAATACTTGGGTCTTTATATGTCTGCTTTGATTTGCATAGAGGTTATTATTCCTTTCAATGAGACAGTGTTAGGGCACCTATTACCTTACTGATTATGAAAATTTTTCTGAGGTATGTTCACTGTCTACTTATGCTTTGCCATATTTCTCCCACTCACAACTGAAGATTTTGGTGGTGATCCCTGTTGGTTCTTGGTTTTCCCTTATCCATAGGGCATTTCTTCTGGATGAGGTATATGTTGCTGGATTATGTAAGAGGGAAAGATCAGGAGAGGGAGTGGGCTGGAAGACAGGCTGTGGTGAGGGAGTTTTTAGTGCTGAGCTGTTGTTCAGGGAGACTCTCAGCTGCACCATCATCCCCTTCTTTTTTTAAGAATCTGTTGAACCTATTTACTTACACTAGTTCAATTTTCCCTTCAAAATATTCTTCCTGGTATCATGGAAGATCGATTATTTTTCTTTTTTCTTTTCCTTGTTTTGTGTTTGTTTCAGTATTAGTCTGGGGTCAGAATCATATTGACTACATACTGTTAACATTGATATTCTCATCCAGTGTTTTGTTATTCTTATAACAACTCATATTGTTTCAGTTTTTGTGTTTGAAATAATCTACAATGACTGTTAGGGTAAAAAGTTTTATCTGCTTAGGTGGTTATTTCTTTGAGGGAAGACTTTTATAAATGAAATTTCAGTAAAGAATATGGATGATTTTAAGGCTCTTAGTTTCTATTTAAAAACTGGTATTTATAAATTTTTCTTTACATTTCTTCCAACAAGATATCAGAATGCCCTCTCTCTATAATTTCTCTCCTGCAACATTAATTAGTTGCCTTTTAAAAGAAAACTCTTGATCATTTGATAAATATCATAGTTCACTTATTTTATTATTTATTTATTTACTTCTGGGTATGATTATTTCAAAACTAAGTGCTTTTTCCTTTTGTGTGAATGAGCGCTCTATATTCCTCACCCAATTATTTAATGGAATGACTGCATGCTTATCAATTTGCAGTTTTTAATAAGAGGAGTGATACATTGCCATATTTGTTATGCCATTTTCTTTGAACTTTAATTCATTTATGGCATATTTTATTTCAGAATTTTAGAATTTTCATGTAGTAAAACCAATTTTTAATTTTTTTGGTGATTTCTCTCTTGTTTTTAATCTTGGAATGCCTTCTTTATTCAGAGACTGATAAATGTTCAGTGATTTCTTTTAGATTTCTGAGTTTGACTTAAACATATTTTATTCTTTATTTGACAGGGCCTTGTGTTGTCTATTTGATTTTGTACTCTATATATTCACTTAACATTATTTTAAGTGTATAACATTATTTATGAAAAACATTTTTGTAACAACTTGATTTCTCTATACACTAATCTGTTAGGGGGATATGTCATAATTTATTTGACCTATTGTTGACTGTTTAGATTGCTTCCGGGATTTTACTGTTTCAGAGAACACTGCAATGAAAAAAATCCCTCTCCCAAATAAGTATTTTCTGCATGGTTTTTATTATTTAATTCCTATAAAAATTATGATCCATAGGCTAAAATTATGAATATTTTAAATCTCAATACAGATGGCTTTTTAACTGGGCAATTTAGTACCCATTGTGTAATCAGGGAAGTGGTATTGTTTGGAGAATATCAACAAGGAACATTCCCTGAGGTGACTAGACATTTAGCCTAGCTTGTTAACTAGTAATCTTGATCTATTACTTCTTCTTCTTCCTTTTTTTTTTTTTAACAATTTCTAGTAGACAAAAACTACTCTCATTTTGGAAACAATTAATTTTTTCATTGTCTGTAGAGGAAAACACTGAGGATGGGGAATATTTAACACTTCTTTGCAAGTAGACAGAGACAGAAATTGGGCCAGCCAGGTTGAGGGGCAGGTTTTCTGATATGTAGCCTTGTATCCCTTTTTCATCTCACTGTCCCTTAGTGGCAAACACAAGCTCACTGACCAAGAGTCCAAAATGGGAGGTGATTTTAAAGCTAAGAGAAACCCAAATACCTACCAATATTCAGGAGCCATAGCAGCTGGTAGCCTGTGCAAGAGCAAAAGCAGTTGGAAAATCCTTGAGAGAGGTGCCACCTTTTACTGCCCTGCTAAAGAACTTAGGATATTGAAGGAATCTTTGAGCAGTTGCTTCTAAAAATGTTGTGAGGCAAACCCTGAGAATTTGGCCTGTCTTTAATCAAATATTTATGATGCCCTCATTAGTCTCCAGTCCAAGGGTAGCACAGGCCCTCATTTGAATTTCCGAGTGGTAAGGGAGTTTTGAAAGGAAATGTCATATTATATGCACTGTTTATACAGATCAAATATGCATGTGTTGGTTTTTGCAGACGGTGTCAGTGCTGCTGTTATTTACTGGGACGGTGATAATGAGGTGCAGGAGGAGTTCCTGCTGGGGACCTTGGGGAACATCTGGGCTGTCGTGGGACCAAGGAAGCCACTTCATGGCACTCGAGGCTTCCATGGGGCCACAGGGATGTGAGGAGTGTCTCTGTCACTGCATTGCCTGGCAAGATTGACTGGTGTGTGATAATGAGGTGACATTCGCACTCAACCAAGTGATGAGGAGGGGGAAGAATATTCCAGGCAGAGAAAGCTACCTCCATAACAGCCAGGAGGCTACAGAGAGCAAGGGCTTTCATTAATTGAAGCCTCCGTGGGATGGAGGCGCAACTAGAGGCGGATAAGAATGGAAGGTCAAGGCTGGAAGCTGAGAGGCCTTGTCGGCTCTGTTAGGGAATCCGACATTATCCTCAGGGCCATAGGAAGGCGTTTATGGGTTTTAAGTTATGGGGTGACATCACCTGGTTTATGCCTTAAGAAGCTGACTCTGGCTGCAAGGTAGGAAATGGACTGGTAGGAGACAAGCCAAGAGGCTGTTTCAGAAATCCTAGAGACAAGGGATGGAGGTGTGGAAAAGAGAGGCTGTGCAGAGGCAGAGGTGAAGGGATATATTTGGGCTCCAGAACTGACGCTGTTCAGTGGCTCTTTGTATGTTCGGGGTGAGGAAGAAGGAAGCCCCAAGGGTGACTCCTGGGTTTTAGCCTAGGTGACCATATTTGGGGGGACCTCCAGAAAACCAGCAAAGTCAGTTTGCGAGGGAAGATGAGTTTGTCTTAGAGAATCTGACTTTGAGTTAACTGTTGTCTCTCTCAGCAGAGATTCTGAGCAGGCAGTTGGATGTACTGATCTGGGAGAAAAATGGGGGCATATATAAGTGAGTGTAGGCTTGAGAGCTGGAAGTTAAGAGTTTCCTTGGCTTTGTCTTATGATTTCTCTTTTCTCTGAGAGGAATCAGTTATTGGATGGGGTGGAGTCCAGGAGTCTTGGAAGGCATAGAAGTGTATTGCAAGAGCTAGCTTTAGAGGATGCAATGTTGAAAGACACTGAGCACCTCTGCCTTCCAGGAACTTGCAGTTTTGTTGAGGAAATAGTTAAAAGTGAGCAGAATATTGCACCAAAGATGAGGCATGCAGGGAGGGGGTAGGATAGGAAGAACTCTGGGGGGCCGCCCAACACCAACTCATGGAGGGACACTAGAAAATAGGGAAGGATTCCTAAAAAAAAAATCTAATACTTCCTTTCAGATTTAAAGGATGAGAAAGTTTTATCCAGGAAGAGTAGGTGTGGTCAGTCCGTGCAGGGGACTGCAGACAGGGGACGTGGAATGGTGTTGTGTCCATATGCCATGCAAACTGTCCACAGCCCCTGACTCAGTGCCTGGGAGTGGATCCCTGATTGACATTTACTGGGAAGGAATCAAGGAGGGAAATGAAGCAAGGGGCGGACCAGGGCGAACGGCAATGCGGCAGGAGGGGCTGTGAGGGCAAATTGGGCCGGGCCTGGCTGATCAGGGCAAAGCACTTTGGCTTCATCTGAGGTCCAGGGGGGATGGTTGACGGGTTTTTTTCCAGAACCAGCCATGGTTCTCTTTGTGTGTTCAGTAATGCTGTTTTAACAGAAGGGTTGGAACTCCTTAGACAACTTCGGGAAGGACATAAATGTTTGGATCTTGTTGACCTGTGTTTCCAGGTCTTTGTTTAATGCAAGTTCAGCAAAAATAGGCTTCTGTGAAAGTTGGAAGTCTGAAGCTGCTGACAGGGGGAGGAAGCTGCAGGGCTTACAGGTGTGTGGTGGGGCAGACTCCCTCGGGCACTGTGGATGGCTCCACACCCTCCTTTCTCAGCACCCCCACCCACCCCACTCTCAGGGAGGGCCCTGGAGAGAGAAATACAGCAGAAATGGGAAAATAAAGAGGGTGCGGAGCTGGGCCCCTCCCTGGGGCAGAGAGGGGTCAGAGTTCTCCCATCCTGGCTGTCTGGTTCTTGTCAGGGTACGGGGTGCCTTGGTGGGAGGAGTGAATGTGTTATAAAAAATTTTTCTCTTCTCGCCTCTCATGTTTTGTCATCTTCCCTTTTTACTAACAACCAGAGTGAGGGATGCAGTGTGGCACCAGGGGTGCCTTTTCCTTAGGAAGTCCTCTGAGATACAAAGAACTTCAGCTTTGGGGGCAGGCAGTCCTGGTTTTTAATCCCAGCTTTGCTTCGTCTTACTAATGTATGACAAAGGATGGATTATTTCCAATCTCTGTTGTTGTTCATTAAATGAAGGAAAATTCTTTTCCCGTCACGACAAAGCTGCAGTGCTTAGTGCTGGGGAGGCATTTAATGACAGTTATTGTCCTCACCATCCTGGGAAGTATTTTTGAATGTGGGGATCCCAGAAGATTCTAGAAACAGAACCAGGGAGGCAGACCTTTCAGAAAGGGAGCAGTTAAGGAGACTGGATGAATTCTGAGCCCGGCTTACCTGTGCGGGAGAGGCATCTGAAAGTGAGGAAGGCAGCCATGGGCAGGAACGGAAGGTATGCACGTGAGAGAGGATGCCTAGGGCCGGCCTCTGAGGGCTCTGTGCATGACGGTGGGTGGGCAGGATGGTGAACGGGCCTCTCTTTTTCAAACAGAAGAAAGGAAACTCCTGAAGTACCTCTCCCTACCCACCCCCCCACCATAGCGTGCTAGGTTCGGTCCTGTTTGGTGGCCCCAGGTGGAGTGTCCCAATCATACAAAAGGAATAAAGGCTGCTGACAGATGAGCGACATCCCAAAGGACACATTTATGATTGACGTAGGGAGGCAGAGCCTGCGTCTGGCGATGTGCAGAGGGATGGGATAGCATCGTGTTGGGAGGGCAGGGCCTGTGTCTGCCTGCTTGACGGAGGGCTGCTTGAGGTGGGCTATCTCTCTGGCCATGTGCTGTGGGAAGGGTGTTTTGTACGTGAGTCTCTGTTGGTTTCAGACACCCAGAATATATCCATGTGTTACTGTGCGTGATTCGAATAATTCATGTGTAACTCTGTAGTCATACAAGTGTTATTTTTGCCACTGACACCAGTGAATCAAACTGAACTCAGTAAAGACCAGGGCCTTTACTACAGTCTGGATACATGGTGATGAGAATCAACAAAATACAAACAGGGACAGGTCTCATGCCTGGCCTTGGGGTCTCCCACTGTGGCTGGAAGACAGCCATAGGAGTGTCCTCCTAAAATATTTGTTGAATGAAAGTTCAGTGTCAAGAGTCAGTCTTCTGAAAGTCCAGAGGGAAAATGACCAACTTGGGTGGGAAGTCAGGAAGATTTCAGATTAGAAGAGACGTTTGAGTTGGATCTTGGAGGAGGAAATCTGGCTTTGTACCTATTCATGACTTTCATTGGGGTGTAGAGAATTCCTAATTCACTGTAGGAATTTAGAAAATTGGACGTGTGTAGAAAAAATTACCCTTATTCCATTAGACAGGGAATAAAAATATTTAATGTTTTGATATATCTAAAAAAAATTTTCCTCTGCCTTTATCTGAATAGTGACCTACCAATCAATACTACATCTATCAACGTATTTAAGAAATGAAACAGTAATATCAATACAGTTTTGTTTGTTAGTTTTCTAGTTATCATTATATCATAAGCATATCCTTATGTTAAATACTTTTAAAGGAACTTCAAGTTTCATTGTATGACCCTATACTTCATTAAATCAGTCTTATTTTGTTGGACATTTTTAGGTATTATTTAATCTTTTAATATTATTAATGAAGAAAAAATAAATACATTACAACTTTAATCTTTGAGGGCAGTTTTGCTTATTTCCTTAAAAATGGAGTTTCCAATTGAGCTAATCAAATCAATGTGCACAAATATTTTAAGGTTTGGGACATGAGTTGCTGCATTGGTTTTCTGAAAAAAGTGCCTCAATTTATTTTTCAGCAGTGAGAGCACCTATCTGACACCATCTTAGCAGCTCTGTGACCAACATCCAGAGGAGGATTTCACTCTGAGGTTTTACTGTCTTTCATGCTCGCTGGCAGTTCTTCAATAGCCTCATGTAGTTCCCAAGTTTGATTGATTTCCACGGTGTTTGCATACATATTCAATTAAATTTTTGGAGACAGGTTTGTATCGATACACATTGTGACCTCTTGTCTAGCTGAGAACAAATGACTTTCTTCTGCATTTCCACCTGATGTCATCGTTCTGTGTCTCATGCTCTTGGGTCACAAAATTTGCTCCCAAGCCCTCTGTGACTGTTCCTTCATGACCCTTTATTATTTCATCTCAGAAAGGTAGCATCTACCCTGAGTTTCATCCTTTCTCAAGTGATCTGTATTACACTTGCATACACGTAGGGCCTATATTTTTTCTTCCTCCTTGTAACTTGTCCATTTTGCTCATATGTGTTTTCTCCTTTTTGATGCCTCCACCCACCTGTCCCTGGGTGGTATCAGCCTTTCTGATTACATGTCCCAGGATCTTTTATGGCTGGTAGTCCCCCCCATTCCAGGGATGCTACCTTCTTAGTCATCACCTTTACCTTGGATAGTTGACATTTTTCTTACTCAGTACCTTCTTTCATCTTCTCCCTAATTATTTAAAATTCTTGTTTCTTTTTTTTTTTTTTTTTTTGGTCTGAATTCTGAAGGCTCTGGCTGGGTTTGCTCCTTGCCGCTGATCTACTTTATTTTTTACGGTGCCAGTTCTTCTCTTTGGTGCCTCCTATGTGGATCCGAGGTGTCGTTAGTGTTCATACAAGCCTTTGTCACCACATCACACTCGGCTCCTTTTTTCTTCTCATCTCATTGTCTTTTTTATGTTTTTAAATTTTTTAAAATTTTTAATTTTGGTACCATTAATGTCATCTCATTGTCTTTTGACTTCAGCTTTGTACCTGCTCACAACTTCCCGTGGGCCCCCACTAAAGAGGTCCGATGACACCAGACAATTTTCCTTTTTAAAATAAAAACGTCAGCACTCAATCATTCTCTGTGCCTTATGTTTTCATGGCGTCTCCTCCTCCTGTCGTTCTGCAGCGCTGCTGTTCTTGTAAGAAGCCCTGCGCCCTGTTGGGTCTCTAGATCCTTGTCGACCAAAGACGAGATGTGTATACCGTGTCCCAGTATGTTCTCTCTCTCCCATTTGCCAGGTTATGGACTCTGTATGACTTGGACTCCTCGCTGCCATTAAGGATGAGCATGTGACAGTCAGTACTTTGAGTGCTTTACAGACATGAGCTCATTTTGTTCTCCCAAAGACCCTGCCAGGTGAGCGTTACCTATTGTAGTACATTTTGCAGATGAGAACCCTGGGGGCTGGGAAAGTGCATAGCTTGGCTGAGGTTGCCCAGCTGGCCAAGGCGGCAGAATCTGGCCTTTAGCCAGCATACCCTGTGGGATGTGTCCAGTGGAGTCATGGAAAGAGGTTCTGTGCACCCAAGATGCCCCTTTTTGTAGTTCCAAGGTCAGACCCAGACTCAGTGATCACATAGGAGGTGTGCAAAGCTGCCATTTCCAGGGTGAGCTGTTTCCAGGTTCTTAGAGTCTCTTCCTGCCTAATGTGCCTCAGATACAGAGACCACACCTTCCCGGACCTGTCATGCTGCTGTTGGGTGCCCTTCGCTTTTGACCTTCTTGTTTTCTGACTGTGACAGTCTTTCAAAAACTCGAGAATAGTGAGATGAGTAGTAACAGTGGGAATAGCAGACCTCTTTTGAGTCTGTGATGTGCTGTGTACTATGTGAAATGCTTTACCCGTGTTAATCCCATGATTATTCACAAGAACCCAGGGAGAACAGTGCTGCTATTAGTTAATTGTCCCATTTTACAGCTAAAAACAGAGTCGGAGGCTGCTGTCCTGATGTCTGTAGCCCCAGATGCAAGGGCAGCTGATGGAGGAGGAGTTGGGAGGCAGCAGTAAGGTTGCCCCTCAAAGCTGGGCCCACCTCAACATGGGAGACTTGCCTAGCTCCCTGCTTTGGCTAGATCTTGTATTTCTGTCCCAGGGAACCCTGAGGGTGGATGTGGGGTCTTTCTCCCTAGCCTCAGGTAGGTGGACTGGCTCTCTCTGCAGTGGTGAAGCAAGGGCAGGCCAGGAATGTCCATCTCCAGTCCTGTCCCCCAAGTCACGTCCCCGGGTTTGCTCTGGCCAGATGTTTGCACGGGGCTGATTGCCAAGCCTGTTGTAAGTGAAGATTGGGTAAGCTTTTGTTCTCTATCCTCTGGGCCACTGGTTTCTCTTCCATAAACTGGGATAGTAGGGTGGTGAAGAACACTAAGTAAAAATTGTGCCAAGCCCTGATCACACAGTCTGGCTCCAAAAGAGCCCTTTGTACCATCAGGGTTCCAAAATGTTTATTGAACTTAGTGTTATTACCCTGTGTTCAGAAGGATGTGATGAGACATTGTGAGGAATCAGGCAGGGGTGCAAAATAGCAGATTCGGGCAGTGTCAGTGCCTCTCCCAGGCCCTGTTTCCTGACTGTCTTGCTTAGAGGGTCCTTGGAACCAATGACTGGCTTTGCCAAGTTCATTTATCTCAGGTTGTGCCTTAGGTAACTCAACTCTCTCTTAGACCTAAGCACTTGGGACATTCTGGGCATATTTTCCAAGGCAGCAGTCCATTCTGTCTGTCATTCATTCATCCATTCAGCAGACCCTTACTGAGCCCTCCCGTGTGCCGGGCCTTATGCTCAGTGCTGCGGTCGTGGAGATCAACAAGGCCCAGCTCCACCATCGCGGTCCAGATGACGCAGCCAGCAGGAGGCCACAATCCCTGGGAACTCAGTGCACTGAGGTGCGTCCTTGATAAAGGGAGTGACAAATTTCAGGTGACGTCCAAGATGGATGACATTGCCTGGCCCACAGAGAAACATCCCCTTGCATCTTTCTTCAAAGCAAATAAAAATGAAAAGCCCAAAGCGCACCTGTCCCTAAATCATAGAAATTACAGTGTTGGCCTCCCTGGTCTCTCGGTTCGAAGGTCTGCCTCAGCTGTGATAAGAGCCCTCGTCCAATACCACTTTCCTCTGGCTTACTCCGGGATTTTCCTCCATGCAGCCTGTGCCCATTGGCGCTTTCCACGGCTGTCTGCATTAGAGATGACTCTGGTGTGACAAGCTCTTTCAGAGGGTAGATATTTTTAAAGATTGTCAGGATCCTGCCAGCAGCTCTTATTACTGGGTACTTCTAGGCTTTTCACGGGAACAAAGTTGGGTGCAAATACCTTTCTAACATGCAGTCTGCCCTGACAGAGAGTGTGTGCTATTATTACTCCAGGAGGTTAACATCCCACTGGGTTTTCAAGTTGTTTCATTTCTTTTTTCATGACTTGTATTTATTTTTCAGCACCTGTGAAAAAAACACATTGATATTTCAATACCCACTATCATCGACTGCCTGTTGTGTGCGTGCACTTGTGCTCCTTGAAGGCATTTTTTTTTCAAAAATAGAAAGTTATTTAGAAGTTTAAAATCAGAAGTGAGTTTACATTAGTCCTCTTGGCATCTGACTTAAACAGGTGTTTGTTTTTCTTTAAAATCTTCATCCTAATCGAGAATTTAGGTTTGAATAGTTCAAAGATGTTATTTTGAATTTAAAGACAAAAAAAAGAGGCTTGATCCTGTAGATTTGAAAGAAATTCACCCCAAAATAGATCTAGCTGCATCCCAGCTTTGTTTTCTAAGCCTCTGCAGGGTATTTCTATTTGGAAGTCCCACAGACCATGCACACTCAGCATGGAAAAAGAAAAATAAATTTCTCCTCATAGGCCAATCCTATTTCTCCACCTGGATCCCCTTTGTCTGTATTAACAGCCTTGCCTACCCAGTGTCCAGCGTTAGGAGTCCTGGATTCATTTGCAGGCTCTACCCTCTTGTTCCCTGAGTTTCGTCGCCACGCCAACCTGTCAGTTCCTCCTCCCTACGTCTTAGAAGCCCTAGGTTCTTAAGATGCAGATGCCCTTGACCCATTCAGAGGTCTAGGGGAGGGTTTGGCAATGCATATGAAGCACACTTCCAAAGTTGTTCGAATGCACCCCAGAGTATCCTCTCATGAACTTGGTCTAAGCACTCCTTGTGTCCGGTTTGATTCTCCTAATGATCTACCTAATGTCCCTGCTCCACGCCCCTGATTTTTCCAAGCTTTCTTTGCACTCTTTCCAAGATTTTATCATGTTGTTACTCTCCTGTTATGAAAGTCAGTGGACCTCCATGCCTCTGAGATAATGTCCAGACAAGTTAGTATAACATCTTTGGATCTCTAAAAGCACTTTCTAGTGTCCTATCCCACCATTTTCTTTCACATGCCCTTTACTTATTGGTATAACATTTTGGTGCTTCCAGGAATGCAGAACTGAGGTCAGGTTGCATGGATGTAAGTAGAGTCTCTAAAATGTGGAGATGATTGTCTCACTGACTGAAACACATCAAGATTGTTGCATTTGAGGTGAGTATTTTAAGAGATGTGGCCATTTGCAGTTCTTTGGAGATTCATGGAGATAGTGATAGGAATTATAGGGAAGTTAGTGCAAGCAACAGCATTGTCACTGGGGACCATTAGTGTGGAGGGAAGTCTTGGAGAAGACAGGAGAGCTGGCCTTCAGATATATGAAGAGGGATCATAAAGGAAGGCTTCTATTCTTAGGGACAGAGCTAACTCCAGTGGGTAAAGACCAAGGGACACCATTTTTAGCTTGACATGAAGCTGTCCAGCCAGAGCTCTCCAGCAATGAAGTGGATCTTCTCAGGGTGTCATGAGCCCCTGTCATTGAAGATATGTAAGCAGAAACCAAACAGCCCCTTGGCCAGGTCACTGACGGAGTGGCAGGCACTTAACCAGTACTGCACTTTGTACATTTAGCTATTGTTGTTATTCTCATCATTGACTTAATGGTAGTAGAGGCATGTAAATGAACATGTGATATTTAAGATCTCTGGCACTGGGATTTTGTGAACTTGCACATTGCAAAGACTGACACAGCAGGTTGCAGTCACGATTTTAGTGCCTGCTGGAATGTCTTGAAACCCCAGCCCGGGCGCTGTGTGTCACGCTCCACCCAGAGCCGGCTTGCTCTATTCAGATTGATTTTTTTTTTTCATGACTGGAAATAGCTTTTACATAATCTCCCCAGGTTGTTTCATTCCAAAGATTTATCCCTCACCTGCATTATCTTGTGTGGTTTCCGAGGCACCAAATTCTGCTTTGAAGCAAAGTAATGAGGCCGATTCAAAGAGAAGCCTGCTTTGCACTGTGGCAGTGATAGACTGGAACTCACCACGCCATTCCCCATGGTTGACGCCATTTACAAAATTACAAATCAATTTTTAATAAAACCCAAACCTGCCTGTTTCTGATGCATCACTCTCTACAGAGTTTCTTATTTCCTTCCTTCCTTGCATCTACCCATCCTGCCATCGAGCAATGATGTTTGTAACTAACGTAAGGCAGAGTTATAAAATTGAACCTTACCAAATATTCTTGCTTATCATTCTGGCTTCTAATATTCTCCCGGAAATTATGTCAGGATTATTGAGAAACTGGATGGCAAGCCAACAAACTTTGCACATTTATTTTCATTTTCTTTTTTTCTTTTATGGTTGATTCTGGAACTTAAGAAAGTTCTAGGTTATTGTTTAAGTCCAGTCCTAAAATTGGGAGATTATTGCCATAGGGATGATATTGGAACTCTCAAGGAGCAGAAATACATGCATACACCTACATACACACATATATTAACATACATACATATATATTTTTTCATATTTTGAAAATAGTAAAATAAGCCACATATCTAGAATTATTCTATGTATGCCATTGCTCTGTATCTCTCATTTATCTCTCAAGTAGCTGGAATACTTAAACAACTATACAAATCGAAGTCACGTTTTTATTCTCCATAGCTCAGTTTTCCTCCCTTCCTCCCCTAAAGTAACAATTATCAGACATTTTCTGTGAATCTTTTCAGTCCGTGCTTTTAATGTGTTGTCATGTGGAAATCCATCGCGACACATTTTTTTACAGTAAACAGCATTGTTTTGTACATTATTTAAAAATTCACACCCATGAAAGAACAGCGTGATTTTGTTTGTCTTGCATCTTGCTTTTTATAATCAGCAGGATGTTTGCAAGCTCTATCTACGTTTGATTCGTCTTTCCTGATTCGTAATACCCTGTTTTATGAATATCGCCTGCTATTTGTCTGCTTTTTTGTTATTTTTAATTTTTAGCTATCACAAGCGGGGCTGGGGAGCATGTGCTGGAATATGTCTTCTTGTAAACGTGTGGGGGGAACTTCTGTAGGGCAGGTTATAGAATTCTGGGGTTCAGGACTTAAGAGAGAACAAAGTCAATCGTCATTTTACTGACATGCACCTGGAATTCAATATTTTCTTTGTGAATGTAAGTGCAAACTCTACTAGTACTTAGCAGTGTTGCGGTTCGACACTAGAAGGAATCAGAGTCTCGGATCACATCACACTCGGTGAAGCCACCTCAAGACACCAGTGACAGACAACAGTACTTCAGAGTCACGGTATTTAGCAGAATACTGCTAGATGGCCATCTGGATGAGGGAAGAACACACAGATCACGACCTCAAAAATCTTTTTTAAAAGTATTTATAGGCGTTTTCAATAGAACTGGTTTCCTTGGCAATCCTTGTATGTATTTTTGATATACCTTATAATATATGATTCGACATAATCATACATATGCATCACAAGACTGTCAATAAGGTCCATGACAAAAAAAAAAATTGAGTAAGCACTTCCGAAGGTGGGCACTCTAACAGATAATTGCTAGGGGCATTTGATGCTCACGATTTAGTAGGAATTGACAAGTGCTCCAGTAAAAGAGGTTACCATTCCCTCAATGCACCCACCAGCCATACATACTTCCTTGCCAGAACATGGTACCTGAGGATGTTTTCATATTGCCAGTCTCATGATTAGGAAAGAACGTCTCATTGTTTTGATTTGCATTCCCCTGACTCCTACTGAGATCGAACTTCTCTGCAAATGTTTATTGGGCCATATCGGTTTCTCTTCAGGGAATTGGGCAATGCCTGTATTAACAAGACACTCCTGAGAGAGTCAGAGAGCATGGAATTTTGGAAGAATTTTTTTTTCTGTGAAATTATACTCATAAATTACCTTGAAATCCACATTTTTCAGCCAATGGTCTTCAGTGTGGTGTGTTTGCTCACAAGGATACCCAAAGTTGTTTACTGTGGCATGGGAAAACATATCAAAACTCCTATTTATGTTTATGTTTATCTAGAAATACAAGAGAAAATTAAGCACGATTAAAACAATATACATATTTGCTGATGTTTACACATGTGTAATTTATAACATGACATAAAATAAATAGGCTTATAACACTTATAAACACATATATTGAGAAGGCATGCTTGTTATTTCCAAAACATATTTTGATACCAATGTTTAAGACAATGGGCACAACGATAAAAATTGTCACATTAAATGATCACCTACTTTGTGTCAGTTGCTTCAGAGGCATTACTCAATTTAATCGTCATGATAACCCTACAGAGTAGACACATTTTTAGTTTGTCAGGAGCCCAAGAATGAAGAATGTTATGTATTTAGCCCAATTGCTTTCAGTAAATTGTGGAATAAGGAATTACATTTACACTTATTTTTTTCTGAGTCCACAGTTCAGTCCTTTTTATGGTGCCCTGCTCCCCTGTGCTAAAGATTAGTTCCATGAAGGCAGAGTCCATCCAACCCTTTTTTCCACTCTATTCCAACACCCAGTACAGTGCCTGGCATGCTGTAGGATAGCAGTCTGTTCTTATTTATTGAATAATTAAAGGGAAAGAAAGTGGGGAGGGAAGGAAAGAGAGAGAACGAGAGACCACCAGGAATTCACATGCCAGTGTGGGGAATCAACTGGACAGCTGATGAGAAGGATGCTCTGGGGTGTGTCCATGGTGTGGTGGAAGGATGCAGTGGGAGCATGGGCATGGGCCAGCTATATTGACATGGGCAGGACTCCCAGATGGGCAGGGTGGGAGGTCTTTTCCCATTACAAAAACTAGCATATTAAATGTTTTTGTACAACAGGAGAGGGAATGGACTAAGAAGACATGAGCTGCTGGGTTAACTGCAGCCCGGGTCATGGGCTCACGTGCTTTCACAGGGAGCTGTGGTCCTTCCAGGAGCAAGGATGTGAGTAGCTGCAGCTCTACGGTGGCTCAAAGGGACCTTTGGTCTTTTCCGTTACCTTTGAGGCAGGGGTCCTCCATGCATGACGCCCTGTGACACTTCCGGGGGAATACAGGACAGAGCATTCTGCTTGACCCTTGTTTCTGGTTTGGAATATGAAGCCTGCATGGGACGGGGTGCTGAGAGCACTCTTTGGGCAAGCAGGTATGGAAACAGTTAAGGTTCTAAGCTGGCAAGTATCAGGCTCTCTATGCCCTCTTCTGTATAGCTTGGGAGGAGGGGTGTGAGGGGACATGATCTCCCGTTACTTACAGACCTGAACCCCAATAGCCTTCTTGCACAGGAAGCCTGTGAGGCATTTCTCCCTTTGCAGCAGCAAGCTGAGGTGAAAGAGGAGACAGGCTGTTGACATGACAGGCAGGAGCCATCCTTTGGTTACCAACAAATCTTCAAGCAGACTTCTGCAGTCTGTAAAGGATAGGGAACCCTCCAGTAAACAGCTGCTGAAGACAGCAAGGGAGTGTCAACACTGGAGGATGCAAATGACCAGGAGTTTTGCAAAAGAGAGTGAGGACCCTGACCCCAGGATAACAGCACGTTGGGCAGAAGGCATGAGACTCCCCAAGGAGATGGGGCAGGCCTTGCACCACACAAAGATTTTGACTGCATCCCGGCAGATCCCCACAGATAAAGGAGCTCCAGGAGGAAGGGCAGGAAGAGCTCCACTGGAGTCCCAGCCACGTCTTGGTTAGGTCGTGTTGGGTGACCTCCATGGAGGGGACCTGCTGACTGTGCATTTGTCCTCTCCTAAACAGTCCTGTGGCTGTGTTTGTAAAGTCTCTTCTCAAAGTGCACTGGAGGGTGTTTGATGGATGCATTTAATTAGACCCAACCTTAAGATGGCAACCATGGATGTTGTGCCTCGATTCAACAGAAGAGGTGGTGGGTTTCTGGAGTAAACTATGGGCTGTGTTTAGTGGAAGGAGGGGTTTAGAAACTCGTGGTGACTGCCTTTGGCCCTGCGCATGGCTTTGCTCTCCAGGCTGACCTGCATATTGTGCTTGGGGTAGGAAATGCTTCTGTGGACTCTGCGTCCTACAGTTTTGGTGGTATCCAATTGACACTCAAGATTTAAAAACTGGGAGCTTCCCTAAACAAGGAAACCAGACTTTGCTAGTAGCCGATGCTGCCTCAGTTACAAAACCAGATGACCTTGACTTTGCGGAATCTTGAAAGAGTAACGTGAGCCTGCTTGGCTGTCCACATTAAGTCTGGGTGTTTCCCTTGTTTCCTTTAAGACTGGGGACGATGAGCTCTTGGGTTTTAGTTGGTGGAAGACTGAAGGAGACAGGGCAATTTTATGATGAAGTTTGCCAAAAGGAACTGGTTTCTTGCTCATTAGAAAAAGCTTTAAAAAATGGGGCTGCTCTCAGGGGGAGTGTTATGGTTAAATAAATAATGCTAACATCCTAGCATGGCAAGAATGCTGTTTGTTTTCCCATCCGTTCATACTTTCGATTTATTTTCCCCCCATTTTGGTGCTAATTGGACTGTATTTGCAAAAAATGATTATGACCTGTTATCCTGTATATTTGGCCTAAGAGGCAATTGAAGGGCTTCAGAGAAAAAAGAAAGTGAGAGCCAGTATGACTTTTTAGTTTTTTTTAATTTTTCATAAAACTAGAGGCAAAATAGCTCAGTTCCATCCTAGAGAGGGTCTTCAAATAGGGTTCTTTTTTAGGACGTCTAGTGGAAGCAACTTGGTTTTGCTGCTCCTTCTGGCTTTTATTATTATTTTTATTTCCTCGTATATATTTTTTAAATGTACCTGAAGACTATGAAGCAGCTGCTATTGACTATTCTGAGACAAATGCTAATATTGTCCAGCCACGAGCATCATTTGGAATTAGAAACAAAATTCATTTAGCTTTAAGAATGTGGTCTGGTTGAAAGAAGTTGCATTTGTTTCATGCTTTTACAGCAGCCAGTGCATGCAAGACAGCAGTTGGAAGGAGTGATTTGTTTCTCTGTGTGGTGTGTTTATTATCACATCTTATTACATTATATTTGGAGATAAAAAAATCACCCACTGAGGGCAGCGGCAGTGACTCTGCTCCCCTCATCCCTCACAGATGCCCTCGGAAGCACATAGCTATTTTCAGCTCCTGCCCGGGCTGATGAGAACCGTCTTTGGAATATGGATGCAGTGGGGAGGGTCCAGGAGAAGCCCTGCTGCAGAAGGTGTGTCCAGCTAGAACAAGCTGCCTCTCCACCAAGAACACATGTGAAGACATTAATGGAAGAAGGATTTTATGACTTTATAGAGCAAAAGAGCATAGTTGGGGCCTGGTACACATTCATGCTTATTATTCAATCAATATTCTGAGCTTCCCCCCCCCCGCCCCCCAAGTTTCTGGGTGGGAGGCTGAGGGAAGAGAAACCAACAAGATACGGCACTCACTGTCTAGGTGGTGAAAAGACAGCCAGGTAAATCTGTGAGCCCCTAGGGTCAAAGCACGAAGAGGGTGCTTGGGGACTCAAGAGCTGTCTTATCCAGAGTGAGGATAGTGGGGGCAAGTCATTCATTCATTCGATATCTGTCTAGTCCCTGGGATTTATCAAAGTCCTAAGGACTCTGAGGTGTTAAACATAGACATGGCTATTCCATGGGATCAAGTCCAAAATAAACCATGTGATCTGTGTCCCATCTCTCTTTCTCTCTCTGACATATAGACATACACACAGACATACACTCATACAATAGTTATGACTTTTATACCCATGCAGTTTTCAGTCTAGAAAGGGGAGTGTGTATGTGTGTGTGTGTGTGCATACACATGTGCATATGTGCAGGTGATCAAAAGCTTTTCTGGACCAGTGATGTCTTGCAAATGGCTGATCGAGTGGTGTTGAACTAAGAAGAGACTGAGACAGAACTCTCCTCCAGGATGTGGAGCTGTTTGGCAGAGTCCTGTGTGGTCTGGAGAATCTAAAGTTAAGTGGCTGAAGACAGTGAACAGGGAAATGGAGGTGGAGAGGCCAGTGTGCCAGCTCAGGAGCACATGGACAGAGGACTGGGGATGCATCCTCTTGTTGATGGGGTTGGCACTGGAGGCAGGGGTGTCATAGATCTGAGCTGGAATCTTCACATACTCTGCTTTGTGTGCTAAACTTCAGCACCCCTCATCCCCTCCTGCAGCCCTGAGTTTTCCTTCAGACATCTCCTTTTTGGTAATTGCAAAGAGTGGTAATAAGGGGCTTTTCTGGTAGTGGGTGGGAATGGGATTGGGCTGGGGGTTCCATGACAGGCAGGCATGTCCTTGACTTGGATAGCATCCATGAATACACGGTCCGGAAAGATGATCCAGTGGCTTGCCTTTTGCATGTCTGGAAGGTGTGAGGACAGAGGGATAGGGGAGACGGGGTCAAGGGTCCTCATGAGGTGCTTGGCCAGCATCTCCTCTTCCCGCCCAACCCAAGGCCTCCATGGCTTCCTGAGCTTGAGCTGCCTTGTGGTCAGAATGTCAGTGAACACAACCAGTGCTTCTAGACTTGAGCTGGAAGTTAGGGGACCAATGACTCCAACAAAAAAGCAGGAGGAAGAGAAAGAAGTGAATGGGAAATGAGGATGAGAAAAATCAAAGGAAAAAAACCCCACAAAAATTAGAAAAACTAGTCAGGTAGATGGTGCCTAATACACAAGTCAGCCACTGCTGTTCGTGTGAGTAGTGAACAGGAGAGTATATGAAGCAAAGGGTCTCACAACTTGTGATGACATGACAATGATTCTATTTACAGCAACTTATAAAAATCGTTGTGTATATTGGCATATTGCTTTGTGGTGGTCAGAGGTGGGCTTGCAAAGCCCATGTCAGAGCGAAAAAAATGAGGCTCAGGTGCTGGGTGAGCCAGACTCATTGTGCTAGAAGTGGCCAGGGTTGGCCTGGGACAATCAAAGGGCACGGCGATGTATAACTAAGTCTGAGGAGTTATATGTGCTGAAAAGAATGAGATTTCCAAGGAGCGGAGTCATGCAGATTTGAAGGGATGGAATCTTCCAGAAGAAAAAATGGAAATGGCTTGGTGGAACTCAGGCACCCAAAGATCTTAGGCAAGATGATTACATCTTCCCATTTTCCCAGTTGGGAAATATGTCGCCAGATGACCCCTAAGATCGGTGGGACTTAGGTCATTAGCTGGTTGTTTTCCCCATTCTGGCTGTGCTCGGGCATGACCCACAGTGCAGGGATGCGGATGGCTTCCTGGGAGAGGGGGCAAAGAGCTTAATGGAAATGGGCTTTCTCTTTCTTCTGCTCACGTACAGCTAATCCTGATTCAACAAGATTTCTTAATTCCTTTTTCGTTGCTCTGCAAACAATTTTTTTGCTCCCAAGTGCAACTGGTTAAAAACTACAGATGTTTGGGTACAACTGTAGACAGGGTTTTGGTGAAAATCAAATTCATACATATTTGCCTATTTAAACAGGATCCTTAAATCTCCAAGCTGGGGGAAAAGAAAAGTCAAATCTTTAAATTCACATGCACAGACTTTTCTGCATAGCTGAGATTTTCTGTAGCTCTGGTTTTTATTTATGAATTTCTGCAGTTTACTTTGGATGGGGGGATTATTTTCCTGTCTGTGGATTCCAGCTGATGGATTCAGGACGCCTGCTCACTTTCAGATAGGGCCCGAGAGGCTGCAGTGTAAGTTTGTGTCTGTGTTTAAAATTGCAACTACAAAATGGGTTTAAACTTGAATATTTCATCAAGCCATTGTGTTTTACAAGTAATTTGTTTTGGAAATACAGGCTTCTGATTGGGCAATGTAGATTTTGAGTAACCTGATGCTCAGACTTACTTCTGAATATTAATATCACTTGGGTTGTGCACATTTTGAGATTTCATTCAAACTTATTAGTGAAAGACACTGAAATAGCCATGAAGGGGGTAAAGCGAATGCTTTTCTGAACATTTGTATCAGGATATTGGCTTTGCATACAATGACTTTAACTAATACAATCTCAGATAGGAAGAACAGCAACATTCAGAATAGAAGACAACTCTGTTCATCACAAAAGACATTGGATGCAATATTTAATCATTTTTAGGACCGCTGAAGTTATGTGTGCTGAGTAAATACAGAATATTTCTCTCTTCAACAGCTTACAAAATAAATATTTCCTTGATATTAAGATGGAAGCTTCTGGAGTCAGGTTTAGTGAAGATTTAGTTGAAGAAATGGTCAATTCCAATTTTCATCAATACATCCTAATTTGGAAAAAGAAACCCATTAATTTATGGAAAAAATATCGTGGAGATTGTTGAATTGGAGGAAGAGAGACTGGTTCAGACTGGAGCCCTGACACTCCAGGATCCTTTCCTTAGGGATCCATTCCCCTTGTATCATCTCTGAACACTTAATAATTCTAGCTGAAGGATGACTTTTATTTGAAATGAGACGGAGGGAAGCTGGCACAAGGAGGAGGAAGAAGACAGTGGCTAGGTATGGGTTGAGTTGGGTGTCCCAAAAAGACTTATCAAAGTCCTAACCCCTGGTGTTTGTGAACATGACCTTATTTGGAATTAGGGTCTTTGAGATGTAGTCAAGTTAAAAAGAGGTCATACTGACTTACAGTGGATTTGAATCCAGTATAATAGGTGTCCTTATAAGAAGAGGCGATTAAGACACAGACAAACACAGAGGGAGACAGCCATGTGAGAATGGAGACAAAGATTGAAGTTCTGGTCACCAAAAACCAAGGAATGTCTGGCGGAGCCACCACAGGCTGGGAGAGGCCAGAAAGGATCTTCCCCTAGAGCCTTTGGGAGGGACACGGCCTTGCTGACATCCTGAGTTGGGACTTCTGGCCTTCAGAATTTGAGAATAAATTTCTGTTCTTTAAAGTCACTCCGTTTGAGGCATTTTGTTATGGCAGCCATAGGAAATGAATGCAAATATTAAGAGTATCATGGTGAGAACTCTGGAAACGGAACCACGAGGGTTCAAGTTCTTGGACCCTGACAAGTTATATGACTGGTAGGTAAAGATAATGAGAGTATTTACCTCACAGGACTGCGTGCAGGTGAAATAAATGGTCTGTGTAAAGTGTTTACACAGGTAAATAACAGTGTGGGCATGGATGTGTATGTGATTACAGCAACGTATACTGATAATTTTGCTTGCCAGTTTTAAGAATTACAACCCTGATGGAAAATGAGCTGTACAAGACCTATACAGACTGCTCTGAATCATAGAAAAACAACTCCATCATATTTAAATGAGGTGTTAATCTTGCAACTCTGTGATGTTTCCATATCTACAGTGGCAGCCCAGTATAGAGGAAGGAATGCATAGCTGAAAGTCTGAACACTTGGCTTTTAGCCCAATTTCTGCTGCTTTAATAATGGCGTGACCCTGAGAAAATTTCTTGATGTCCCTGAGCCTTGCCTGTCCTTTCAAATGACATTAATAATCAGAATCTCACAGGCCTGTGGCCCAAATCAATGAGACATTGGTTGTGAAAGGCTTATTAAATTGTAGCTTCATAGAAGGTATTGGTCGTTACTGTGGCAAGAACTTAGCATACTGCCCTGCATGGAGTTTACTACGTAGAGGGCAATCAGTGTTTATTAAATTGAATTGAATTTGAGCATCCCCTCCACTGAATCATTATGGATTTTCAGGAGCCTGATTTTCTTGGACACGATTCCCCATTAGCTTGGGTAGGAACATAATGACCTTACTTTGATATGAGGTGGAGGCTTGCAGGTAAACATACATATTTCTGGTGAGAGGTCCTGGACTGAAGAGTTCCTAGCAGCTGCTAGGATGTCTGGAAATGGAAGTGAGATCTCTAAACCTTTTCATTGGGTCGCACTCTGGATTAGGGCAGAAGGGAATATGGCGGCATGATGGCTGGGGTGGAGGGCGTAGAGTAAATGTTGAAAGCTCATTTTAGCCTGGAGGCTGCCTGCCAGAACTTTCTCAGAGCAGAAAGCATTTCCTGTTCCTTCCCTGGCCTTCCTCCCTCTCCTTTTCCCTCCCAAGCTTCCCCCCTAAGGCCCGGGGGATGGAGGCCATTTAGTCTTTGTAAATACTAGTTTCATCATTTTACCCTCTGAGAGATTATGTTTTTTGAGAAAAATAACTGAAGCAGAAATCTTGAAAACTTTAAGGATGATGGACACGCACTGTTCACATTGTTCAAGACCAGATCCCCAAGGCAGGGAATCTCTGTGGCGCTTCCCAGGGTGTAGGCGGTGGGTGACACCCCTTGTTGGCTCCTGGGTTCTCCATGTCTGCACTGGCCACAGCACGCCCGAGGGCTCCGTGGTGATGGGAGCTGCTGCCCTGTCTGGCTGTGCTTTCAGGACTGTGCAGGGGAGAATGGGTGGCTGACGAGGAGGCAGTGTTCTGACACCGGTGGGACTCAGAAACTGGCCAGCACCCTACCCACGCCCTGAAATTTTCCAGAATAGCAGGTGACAAATGCACACAAAATATATCATACCTTCTCACTAGAAGCTGACCTACGTATCCTTAAAAATTCTGTTGAGAAAAGCATCTTTTATGCGAGGACCCAAAAAGTAAATTAGGGGTTGGACATTTATCTCCAGGAAACTTCTCTGTGTTCTCTTGTGCAGCAATTCCATAGTATAACCCTAGCCTTGACTGTCAGCAATTCAGCACTCAGCCCCGGATGACTCTGCTGACCATTTCACCCCCCCTTCCAAATGACCTTGGATCACTCTTTTTCAAGTGTTATTTTAACACATTAATTTCATGTGCATCTAAATGCCATCAGCTGTGACACATGGACTTAGAAGTAGGAAAGGTCAAATCTTAGGAAACCAAGCTCCCAGAAGGCTCGTGAGAAACCCTTTACACTCTATCTTGGTGCTTTTACCAACTTTTGATCCCAGAATCTGCATTATCTATACAGAGACTCCCTGGCACTAACCAATTCCTGGCAATCAGCCTTCAGCCTTGGAACTGTCTTAGTAACTGTTTATGACCGTGGCTTGACCCTTAGCTGACCACAGATTCTGGTTCTCTGGCCTGGCCTCCACTGGATAGCCCTGAGAGTGCCTGTCCAGGTCACACCTACATCTGCCTCCTCTACTGGGCTTGGCCAGCCCCTGGGCAGGAACCTCTGGATTCCCAGTTCTTGGTCTCTAAAATGAGGTTCATCACATTTCACTGGCCACCCCACTGTCTTCTGGGGAATCACACAGGTTAATGCATAGTGGTGTGAGCCCTCCCTCAAACATGCCCAGTTCCTTTCCCTTGAGGTTTTTCTCTGGAATCCTCCTTCCCTGGATCTGTGCACAGTATCCCCTCATATCACATGGCACCTGCTCCACTGTCACCACCTCAGAGAAGTGCTCTCTGGTCCTGGGTCCCCAGTATTCCAAATTACACCAACCATCCAACTTGCTTATTTTACTTCACTTTTCTCTACAACAGATCACTACCTGGTGTCATGCTATTGACTGATTTGAGTTCTTGCTTATCTTATCTCCATCACCCCTGACTGCCTGCTCATCCCTGTATACCCGACACCCCCAGAACTTCACCTGAAACAGATCTTGAGGATGGCCGGGGGACTGAACTGGCATTGAGACCATAGGGTCGAAACTCAGCCTGGGAGTGAAGATTGCACAGGCCCAAATCTCCTGAAGCCTCTTTAGAGCTGCCACATCTGGCTGACGGACCATCGTCCAGTCACCCCTCACTGCCAGTTTTCCACATGGTGAAACGTGTTGCTGTTTCTTCAACAGAACATCAAAGGCAGGATGCGACCCACATGTCAGACCCATGTTGCATGAGAAATACCATCTCTAAACACAGGAATCACACCCTCCATGAAGAGATGTTCACACTCATTTGAACTGGGACCTATTTAGCCTATGAACCCAAAAGTCACACTTCCCGTCATTTTCATATGGGGACCTAGTCTCTTAATAACAGAATAATCGACAGGATCCCCACACTATATAAATGATTCCCATTCTCTTGTCTCCCCCAAACCTTGGGTGCTTATATGATTTTGTACATGTTTTTCCACTGTACGGGTTCTTCACAAGTCACCTCCATCCAGGCCCTTAGTTTTGCTTGATGGCACCATCCGGTGGGGTGCTCTTGGAAGACGGCCCTCCTTCCTCCAGTGATGCACCTCTGTGTCTCTGTGGGACACGGCAGGCATCCTTCACTGATATGGGAGCCTCCTGCTTGGGTTCTGCTATCCATCCAAAGTGAGTCACCCATTGTCACTGGCTTACTTAGAGATATTTTTCTGTATTATTTTCCTCCTTCAAATTGCGACCTCTGCTGAAAAGACCCCCAGGCACAGAGTCAATAACATCATTCATTAAAATATTTAAATTAGCTGCAGCAGCAGTAATGACCACAGTGAAACCCTGAAGCCCAAATTGCCTGTAACAGAGACACCTATTTTGCCAAAGGGGCTTGGAACGATCTGGATTTGGGGTGCTGGCAACTGCTAAACTCTTGTCAATAGGAAGTAGCTTAGATTAGCATGAGGACCTACATTTGAAATCTGGGGTTGCCATCCTTCCATATTTCCCAAAGACCACCAATCCTGGGATCTCATAAAATCTGTGCCTTTGGTATCAGAAATATAATGCTCATAATAAAATTAAAATCTATTCCTTAAAATAAAAGCTATTTTCTCTGAATTCTCTAACTAAACTGTCACGAATGCTACTTTTCTATTTTTAAATACTTTTTTTTTTACAAACAGTATAATGTTGCCATACTTCATGAAAGCAAGTAATTGCCAGTGGAGAGAATCTGGGATTAGAGCAAAGACCCTGGACATTTTGGTTCAGAAAAAAATCCAGTTTGAAAAATAGGGGCTCTGGAAGGCACTTTGAACATTGGATAATGAGCAGAGTATTTATTGAAGGCTCAGTATGAAGAGGTAGTGTTGTTAAGAACAGTTAATGACCAAGTCTCTGGGGAAGAGAGAGAGCTAACTGATGTCTCACCGGCTATGAGAGTTTGGGCAAATCGCTAGTGGCTCTGACCCTCCTGAGTCTTCCTTTTAGTGGGGAGAGACCATCAGCTGCCTTCGGGGGCCTTTGGCTCTGACTTTCCATGACCCAGTTGTACCCCAGCTTCTGTGTTAGGGTAACACCACCTCCCCCTTTCCTGGGCGTGATGGCTTCTAGATGTTATGAATCCTTGGGTTCTCTCACAATTCCCTTATCTGACCCTTAGGTCCTTGTGAGCCACAGAATCTTTCCCTCAGTTGGACTCCCTCCTGTCGAAGCAACTGGGGTAGTTTCTGTTTTCCTGACTGGATCCTTCTCCCTTCTTTCTTTCCTCCTAACCTTCCTCCTTTCCTCTCATTACTTCAGTTCATTTTGGACCCTAATCAATATGGTGACCTTTTAATGGTTATTGCAAGACCCAGGTCACATCTTATTTCCTAATGGAAGCTTACCTTGAAATCTCCAGCAGAAATCATTGTTCATTCCTGACATGTCCTTTACTCAAAAAAAATCTCTATTTTCTTACAAACCCCATGCATTGCAATGGTGGGCTCGTTTGCTGCATCTTCCTCTGACTTCCTCACCAGACTGTGTCTCGTTCACCTCTGTGTCATGAACTCTGGCAGCAGAGTGGAAATTAGCTTATTTATGTTGTGTTAATTCAACTAATATTACACCAATGATCACAGCAGGCATTGCATTAAGCAATGAGCATGCTAAAATGCGTCTAATCTCATAAAACCGCCGGAGCACCTCCAGGGTTCAGCTTCTCAGTCAGAGAGCTCTGGGCAATGCTGCCTCAGACCTACCTCCACACTCACCAGCCATGACTTGGAGTGATGCTTTTGACCCTCTTGTTTCCTATGTGGAACAGAATCCGGAGTCAGAAAGTTTCTGTCCTAGGGCTCATCTGGCTGTGTCACAGGCTGACTATCTATCCTGTTCCTTCCTGGCTTAGTCTGATTCCCACATATGTAAAATAAGGCACTGACTACTGCAGGACTCTTTAACTGGGACCAAGGACCTTCAGGGTGTTCTTAGAGGGTTTCCAGTAGCTTCTGCACTTTGGAAATGATGCACAACATGGGTATCTATGCACAGATTCCATTTCCTGGGGATGGGGTCTCTAGATTTTCCCACATTCATAAAACAGCCCATTTGAGTTCTGCCACTTGGTGTGTCTGGCAGTCCCTGACCACCAATGAGCAGGCCAGGAGTGCCAGGAGTGGCCAGTGAGCTGGGGACCCCTGACCACCTGGATAGAAACTCCTCTTCTGTTCTGATGGAACCGAGGGAAGCATTTCAGGATGCTATAATTCCTTCCCTACCACCCCATTTTAAGAAGCACTGTATAATTCATAAACTATCTGCCTAAATAAATGTTTATCTGAACGCTGGGCAAGGAGCCTGCAGTGTCTCCATGGAAAACGAATCATTTTCTAACCTTTGATGAATTATTATTTATGGGGCTCAAACAAGCCAACGAATCCACCCTCCTTTTCCCATCCCCCTCCCACTCCTTTCCCCTTGAGGAAAAATAAAAACTTGCCTCCCACTGTCCATCCAAGCCAGATCCCAACAAGCGTTCAGGTTGCAGCGGTTTCAGCTCTGGCTGACAAAACCCTTGGAGGAATGGACGCAGGCCAAACCTCTGAGGAAGATGGGCAAGTCTGTGCTTCTTCTCTCTCCACGTTGTCAGGCATTTTTCTGAGTGTGGGGCTGCTGGTTTTCCTACAAGCAAAATGTCCATACCTGCCATACAGTGTATCCTTAGGACTAGTCAAATATCAAATACCTTAATTTTTTTTTTTTACTCCACCTTCCCTCATTTGGAAAAAATAATCAACATCAAAAAACGTTTCTGATCATGAAACATAAATAACTCAGCTATCTGAGAGCAGAGGAAGGAGTGTTTTAGTTATAAAATACCAGAGAACTACTTCACTCGAGTTTCTCAGGGTCCAGATGTGGAGAGCCTTAAGAAGCTGGGCTCCTCATTCAGATTTAAGCAGACCTGGAGCAAGCGGTCTGGTGGTTCTATCTTGGGGTCAGACCCAGCTGAGATGCAGGTAGCCACGGCTCAGGGAGTGGCCTGGAGAGAAGAGAGGGAGATGGTGTGTTTTCAGGGGTGGATGGAGATGCAGCCCCTGGGAACCTGAGACCTGTGCAGGCAGGGAGGGTTGCATTTCTCATCAGCCTCTGGAAAGGGAGGGAGAACATCATCTGGCCATTGACAAGGCCAGGAGGTGGAGATACATACAGCAGGTTGGGAGGCAGGTTGCAAAGCAGGAGGCTGCTCCCCTTTGGGAGTGGAGGCCTGGCTTAGGGCAGGTGCTGGTTCCAGT
Organism: Smutsia gigantea; assembly: GCA_032199065.1. Classification (NCBI taxonomy): domain Eukaryota; kingdom Metazoa; phylum Chordata; class Mammalia; order Pholidota; family Manidae; genus Smutsia; species Smutsia gigantea. Next base: position 11,805 of record JAVSCE010015052.1, on the reverse strand, counting down.
ATTAGGTCATGGTGGACACAGTCAGGCTCATGGCTTTCTATTTAACTCTGTCCTTTCTGGACCAAGTCCTTTATCAAATGATGTGGATATGAACCCCACTTTTTACCTCCTCTTCCTCCTCAAACAAAAGTGCTATACTGAGAGATGAGCAAGAGTAACCACTGAAGCCTTAAGGAGATTATCTGGATCCAAAGTAATGCTTTTTATGACCTTTACAGCCAGGGAGCAGGAAGGAAGTCAGCTGGGTGAACGTGAGCTCCCCATCGCAATACTCGGCATAGCCCCCGATGGTTGGCGCCCACACCCAGAGGGGCAGCAACGCCCTTCACATCTGCTGACCACACACCTTCCAAAAAAATCCCATTCTTCCAATTCTGCAGGAATGTCTCCTCTCCTTTTGCTTCTCCTCTTGAGTCAAGTTGTGGGGAATACCCTACCACCATGCTAAAAAATGTTTGCCGGGTTTCTAATTGGGGAGTATTGTCACAATTCACTGCTAATGAATTTAGCTTTCTAACAAAACAAGATGTTTTTAATGGGGTGAAGTTATGGTGTGTAATAGTTCAAGTGCTTCAGCATCTTTGACCCAAACCCTACACGCACTTGGGCGTACTTCATATTACGCTCCCTAGCTCTGCTCAAGTATTCGTCTTAGCACTGGCTCTGTAGAGACCTAATTCTCTTTGTCATGGTGAAGAAAGGCAATTATGTTCTGTAGACATTCCATTTGCTCTCAGTGCCTACAATATAGCTTGGTTAACCCCACATCCCTAAAAGGGCCTTTATTTGAAGTAATTCAATGGAGGAGAGGGTTGGTTATGTTAGGGTCTCCTCCTTCCAGGTGTGTGCTGACAGCCATCAGAGCCAGTGCCCCCAGGCCAGTCAAGACCAAGCTGAGAGCGTGGGCACAGAAACCCATCGTTCTTCCCTGGATGATGAGCTCTGCTGTCAGCATTTCACTCCTGCTCTTGGCTTTCCAACACCTTGCCTCAAAATACAAGGGGTGGTTGAGTGGTCAGGGAGGAATTCCTGGAGCCAGTAATGACTAATTTTAGCCTTTGTGGATGAACAGGGTTTGGAAAGGCAACACGGTCTCCAGCCGAAGGCCCTAGTATAAACGTGACTAGTAATCCACATCAGCTCTGGAAGGAATAAACAGTTTAAGAAGACTGGGCAGAGTGTTGCCCCCTTCTCCACTTCCTCCTAGAGTAATCTCAGGGTCACCCAGGCTGGTTCTACCAGCAACTTGTGAGTGGCTGTCAGGACCACATCAGGATGGTGACAGGAGTGCCAGTTAGTAATCTGGGGCAATAACTACTCTGCCCAGGGCTCTGGGGGGATAATGAGGGGAGAACCATGGCCAGGGAGAAGAGTTTTAGATGAAGAAGTAGAATATCTGGAGTCTGATGCTGGCTTGGCCATCAGTCTGTGTGTGGGACCTTGCTTGAACACCTTAATTCTTCTCCTTGGTGGAATTAATTTTCTTGGTGGACTTGATTGCCAACTCGGGGATCCCACACAACATAGCATGACCAGCCGAGTCAGGCTGCAGCAATTTCATTCCATGGACCTCCAGCTCAGTTTCCTTGTCTGCCAGCCTACCTGGGCCTTGATTGCCTTATGACACCGTGCTCAAATACACTGATTAAATCGAAGTAAACCAGATGGGACTGAGCACTGACTTGCCTGCCCATCACTGACTTCTGGTCTGAACTTCCCTGAGTTGGGGAACCCTTGGGAAGCTGGCTTATAACACCAGGCTGAGTGGGGATAGGGGAGGCTCTGATCTCAGATCTGACATCCCACCCCTGCTCCTGTGCTGGTACCCTCGCTCTCCTGAATCATGAGGCACCCCATGGAATACAAAGACAAGGACTGTCTTGAAAATGACATAAAATCCTCATCTTGACCTGATTTCTCCTTCTAGAATACAGTGCAAATGCAAATTTGCCAGCACCCTTCCCCATACGTGATGCAAACAATGTTTTGTTTTCCTTTTTTTTTTTCCCATCTGGAAATTATGCTGCTCTGATTGAGAGGTTTGAGTCCTTTCTGCTTGTAATAATATTATTATTTATAATTTATGTTCTTAATTTTTATAAATAGTGCTCAGTTGCCATGGCAACAGAATCTTCACAAATCATTAAATTAAATAATGAGTAGTCATGATGCTTTGCACTTATGTTCATTTTCTTATTAAAAAAAAATAGTTCTCCAAGTTCTTTAAAACATACTAATTAATTGGGCCCCTTGCTGCTCCAGTATTTTCCAAAGGTGGGTGAGAAGGTGAATGCATTTTATCTCCCTGCTGCCTCTCTCCTGGAGTCAGAGATGATGGGTGGAGGGACCTCAGAGATCATCTGGTGTGACGTTGCTCTGAGTGTGGGCTTGATTCCTACTTAGGTACTTAGGGTTACCGGGGGTGTTTGCTAACATGAAGCCCATTCTCAAGCCCTCCCTGGACCCCCTGCAATCACATGTCTGGGAGCTGGAACCCAAGGGTATTTGACCAGCTGACCTGGTGGCTGGCTCTCGGGCATGATAAACTCTACAGCCTCTTGCCTTAGCCCCAACAGATGGCCTGGCCTGGCTTTAAATACCTCCAGAGCAGGGTTTCTCAGTCTGCACTATTGAAATGTGGGGCCAAATGTCTCTTTAGGTGAGGCTGTCCTGTGCATTATGGGTTTTGCAGCACCTCTACCGTGTCTCCTAGATACCAGGCACAGCTTTGCCTCCTTCAGGGTGACAAGCAAAAGTGTCTCCAGACATTGCCTAACGTCCTGTGGTAGGTGCAACTGCCCCTGAGCGAGAGCCCGCCCTGGACTTGGACGGCTAACTCCTTCTAGACTGGGGAGGCAGAGCCTTCTTGTTTTATCTTATTCCTAATGCTTTTGTATTTTATCAGTTTATTTTCTGACAGTTATGTAAGGAAAGAAGTTCTCCCATGTGTTGAACTGAAACCTGCTCCCCCTTGGGTGGGTATGTGAGTGCCTCTGTCGCCCCGGAGTACAGGGCGTGACATTATCACTCCCTTCATCCCTTCTGATTGGAAAGCAGTGAACTTGGGCCCTTTGAATCATGTCTTCCTTAGGCTAAACTCCCATGTTTCTCTCCAGTGTCCCTCCTCTGACTTGGGTCTGGATTCTGTTTCTTATGATTTTGATAGCAACTGATTGAGACTTAGACTAAATTTCTGACTGTTTATTCAGATCAGATCCATTTTCCCCCCAGTATCCCTCTTGAGGGCCAGTGTCCAGATATGGACACAACAGTTCAACATCTACCACTCCTGGTGCTGGAATTATGGAGATGAACCTGCTCTCTAGAAGGGACTTAAAACTCTCCTAACTCATAGTTGACATGTTTCTGCAAGCGGCTCACTGTCTAAAGGGGGAGGAAGGAAGACGAGTCTAAATGATTTCAATGCATTATGTGGCAGAGTGATACAAAGTAACATTTTAGCAGAAATGAAAGCTGGAGGAAAAGCATCAGTTGTGCCTGTGTGGGGGGGGCACCTCTCAGGAGGAGAGGTGGCATTTAGCTGCCTCTGGAAGGGGACATCCCACAAGAGCCCCGAGGGCCCAGATGGCAAGGAAGCAGGGGCTTGTGTGAGATGGTGTGGACCCCAGGCTTTGCCCCTGAACCGCAGAGTCCTGAAAGGGTCGCTGGAGTGGTACTGCCCCTGGGGCATTTAGAGGACATGGCTGGTGCTTTCCCAGATCAGAGTCTCAGCTCTTCACAGGGCTGACCTGCGGCAGAGAAAGAAAACGTCAATTGTGTGAAAATTTGAAGTTTCTTCCTCTCCAGACCGAGGCTTGTCTTGTTTCTAGAGAGGCCACTTGTTGATAGGAAACACTCTGACCCTTGGAACTGTTAGGAAGACTTTGTTTAGAAAATGGCTGTGTCAAAAACTAGCCCCGATACCTGCCACACTTTCTCTGAGGGTCATGTCTGTCCTGAGAGATGGAAGGAATAGTACCTGTGTTAGGGGCTGACTGGCATCCCCCAAAACTTACATATTGAAGTCCTAGCCTCCAGTAGCTCAGAAGGTGACATTATTTGGAAATAGGGTCATTGCAGATGTAGTCAGTTAAGATGAGGTGATGCTGAAGGACGTGAGCCCCTAATCCTCACAAAGAGGGGAAATTTGGACACAGAGAAGCACAAAGGGGGACGGCATGGGAGGATGGAGGCAGAGATCAGGGTAATGCGGCTATGAGATGGTGACTCCAAAGACTCCCGGCAACCACCAGAGGCTGGCGGGGTGGGGGGGGGTGGCGGGGGTGGCAGGGTGGGGCCCGGGGGCCGACTCTCGCTCCCAGTCCTCAGAACTGTGTGGAACTAGGATGGGATAATAGGAGTGCCAGGAGGTCTGGACGTGAGACAAAGCGTCCAGCTGAGAAAGGAAGACGATCCTGGTGGGGAAAGCCTGAGAGTCCTCCTTGGGAAGGTAGGGGTGGGGGGGCCTGCCAGCAATGAGCCATAGCAGTAAGTCAACCAAAAGGCTGCAAAGGGCCCTGGTCCAAGGTAGTCCCTTGTACGGAGCGGAGCTTACGCCTGCATCTAAATAAAGTTAGTAACAGCACTGGAGTCAGATTAAGAATAGCCCCCATCCTTAAATGCCTACCAGGTGTTGGAAGATGTTTTGTGCAGATGTGTGCCATTTCTCAATCTCGTTACAGTCCTTTGAGGTCAAGGGCACTCTCCGCATCTGACAGAGAGGTGTGCTAAAGTTTCTTGAGAAGTCAGGCCTAAAGGCCCACCTGAGGCAGTGAAGGAGTGCATGTTGTTTGTGTTTGGGTCCCCAGTGCCTTGCACGGTGCCTGGGACTAGACAGAGGTTTGGTTAATGTTTGTTGAATGTGGGATGTCCTTGGATTCAAACCTTAGATCTTCCACCCAGAGCCCACCTCCTTTATTTCCCCTTTACCACCCTACATAACAAATGGTTTATGTAACAGGACAGTGAGGGACATGAGCTGGGGACATGCTGTCCAGACCCTCAGCTGCCCCATCTGCAAATTAGGAGTAACAAAATGCATTCCAAAGGCTCTTTCGTTTGGACTAAATGAGCTATTTTAAGTGAACAGGCTTTGCACACTGTAAATTGCCATATAAACATGAGGAAATGAAATGACAAGGAAACCGTCCACCTAGACTTTGTCTGCACCCAGGCACGCTTATTTTGAACACAACCTTCCACCACTAATGCATCAATTTACTCCCAGAAAATCCACACTGTGTCCCTAAGCAGCTTCACCCAGAGTCAGCCACTCAATAAGTCCCCATTACCCTGCAAAAAACCCCAAACAAACAAAAAGCCATTTTCCAGTACCTAAACAATGGGATTTTTGACTTAAAACACAATGCCAGACTAATTAACTAATTAGACAACAAAATAAATAATTATCCAGTGTATCAGCAAGAGAAAGGGAGATGAGTTAAAAGGTTACTCAGACGCATGGTTTCCTCTGGAAAGGGAGCAAGGCTGTTTTACCAGGAACTGGAGAGTTTTATTTGGGTTTCAGTCAGAGACCTGTCCCAGGCTGCTTGATAATTACACACATCTCCCAGTAATGGCAGAGCCTGTGCATTGGTGATCAGGGCCGTCTCTCTCCCCGGCTCCCACTCCTCTGCATTATGCAAGTCTCTTTCTCAATTCTTCTCCCGAGCAAACTTACCAGAGCTGTAACATCTACAGAGTGGAAAAGGACGGTGCTGTTTATCAAATGAGCCACATGCATGCAGATGTATTTTGGCCCCCTGCTTTGCAATCCTCAAGCAAATTGCTTTTACATCACTGCGGCTCTGAGGCCCCAGGAACGCGATCTGGGATAAAGGTCAAAAAGCCTTCGATCCCGTATTTCTGTAAGACCAGAATCTATGCAAACTATCTAGGTTAGTAATTTTAGAAAGGGGTGGCAATGGGGGAAGCGTGCATCAATCCATGTGGGGTAGATACCACACAGCAGCTGGTGACGCTTTCTGACACCTTTGACGTCTGTGTTCTGGGCGGAGTTGATACGTTGTTGCACCCAGTGGATGCTGTCCTTATCTTTGGGGGAGTGGATGTGATGATCCTAGCCAATAAAAGAAAATATTAAAGATCTCCAAATGAAGGGAACAATTTCTCCCCGACCCACCAAAAATTAAGGTTCCAAATCTCAAATGGATCTTGGGTGAGTCTATGAATTTCCAGCCAAACTAATTTACTTAGTCATAAAAGGGCTACTTCTTGCTTGAACCCTGAAGAATGAATCCCTCATTCCTCACGCTTACCCTATCCTCTCTCTTTCTATCAAGAGCTGTGGAGTAGTTGCCACTTGGCCAATCCCATGTGGGTCCTGAGAATCCGCAAGTAATAACCCCATCCTTTTTCTTGTGAAACTTTATATTCTTGCCAGGGAGGCAAACTTTATCTCGGTTATGCAATTAGTTATTTCGTTAAAATGGTGAGACATGCTGTCAAGGACAACTCAGGGACTTTGGTAGTGTATCGGACAGAGAGCCTGGCTGGTAGGGAGGTAGAGGAAGCGGCCTCTGAACTGAAATCTGAACAAGTCAGGAGGGTAAGCAAGGATCCGCTCATGCAGAGAGTAGGAGGCTGTGATTTTTATCTGAAGACCCGTAGGGAGCCGTTGAGATACGCTGAGAGAGAGATGAACCTGGGCTGCGGAGGTGGGAGTGGCAAACGAGAGAAGCAGAGAGAGGTCAGAGATGTTCCAGCAGAAGTCCTCAGGGTTTGGTGGTTGATTAGTGGGGTGGGGTGAGGGGCAGAGAGTTGTAAATTTACCTCCTAGGGTCTAGCTTCTGCAGCTTATGAATGGCAGAACATTCACCCAGATGGTTGGTGCTCAGAGAGCCAGCCTTAATATGCTCAACTCTGGAAGGCAATTCAACGATGTGTCCTGTGCCCAAGGGGGGACATATCACATAGGGATGGGAGCCCCTCATGCCCATCAAGGGCAAGTCTGATGCAGTCTGTCAATGCTGGGGGCAGAAAACTCAACGCTAAGAACAATGATGGGCCTGGAGGTTGGAGACCAGAAGTGCATGGAGCCCAGGTGGGCTGCAGGAGCACGTCAAGCTTGGGTAGCTGTGGTGGGAGCTGGTTACCCCAGCACGGCTGTGTGTAGAGACCGGCTGTGTGGCCAGATGTGAGCATGGGCTCTGAAGAGAGACAAAGCTGGGCTTGTCTACCTGGGCATGCGTCTCAGCCTCCCGATGCTTTAGCCGGTGGGATGAAGGTCATTAGAGCATCTACCTCGAAATGAATGCTGGATGAGGTGTTGGGGCAAATGTTGCACACATGACTGGTGGCCAGTAACCTGCTCCTGTAGTTATTATTTCCCTGCAGAGAGTATATATCAAGCTCAGTACTCATGTAGGGCAAAAGGAATGGTCCAAGTTCAAGTGGTCCTAGGAGAAAGGGCAAGCAGACCACTCTCAGCCAGGGGCAGCGGTGGGAGTCTGGGCCTTGCCCCTCCTGACACATCTGCTTTCTGAAACACTTAGATTTCTGAGTTCAGTGACAAACACCAAGTCTGCATAATTCTACGCAGCCAAGGGCCAACATCTTACTACCCGGAGCAGCAATTGTTAAAGTGTCCCAGGGTTCTGAACGTGCAACAATAATCTAACGCTGGCTGCAGTCGCAGCCCGCAGCCCCTGGTTGGGTCTGGCTTGCATATGTGTTTTGTTTGGCCTACACACTGTTGCATTAAAAAAAAAAATAGCAGTAAACATTTAAAACTTGGATTTGCCACACTGAAAATCAGAATTTCTGGGTTCTACTGAGATAAACTGGACATTTTTTTTTAAACAAGAAAAATGTTTTAATTGTAAAACTAACTCAAGGGAGGGGAGGGCAAACGTGTGCTGAGGGGGTAGTATCCTGATTCTTCAAGCAGCGGTTCTGTCCCTGGTGCCCAGGTGGGGGCAGAGGCTAGAGTGTTATAAAATGACAGTATAAATAGACTTTTAGGAAAAAGGCAGTTGTCCGGGTACAGTAGCAGTGGTCATTTTCTGCAGAGGCTGGGGATGAGTGGAAAGCCTAAACCCCTGTCTCTCCATCCAGCAACTGAAAGGGGGTGCAGAGCTAAGGGAAAAGGCCATTCTTCAGACAGTCATGATTGAGCCCTGTAACGGCTCAGGGTTCACACCCCAGCATGGCCGCAGTCATTGGGATCCATCCTGGGCATCTCTTTTAAGAAAGACACCTGATATGAATAAGGGCTGATAAATTAGAGCTATGCTCATTCGTTATTCTAAGAAATTTTAAAATAATTAAGAGAGACACCTGCTCTCCAGACCCCTAGAGGGATATCTGATGGTTTTCTGTATTTTTTCACCCCAGCCTCTCCTGACTTGTTGAAACTTGTGGGCTTGAATATCTTTGAATTCATTGAAAACAATGGTTTACTGTGTTTCAACCAGGAATGCTACTTTTCTTTAAACTGAATGAAGTTGTCTGCCGTTAATATTGCTCACTGGCAGTCTTTTTAAAGATCAACACAGCCACGCACAAGGGCTCATGCATGCTTACATTAAGCAAAGCTAATTGTTGGGAGTTTTCCTGACGTTTTCTCTAAAAATTGCTCTCTACAGTCTTAAGCTTGTCTATACTAGACTCAGGTGTCAGTGTCTGATTGAGCTCACATTTCTCTCTTTGGTTTTTCCACTGAAGGCATCTATATGTCACAGCTCTTCTCCAGGTGTTTTGCCACCTGAACGCTTCTGAGATGCACTTGGCCAAGAGTTCTGGTTCAAAAGCATCAAAACTCTTCTAGGCCTGGAGGGAAATGTCTTCTGGTAATTCCTCTTCTCAGTCTCCTCGTGATGAACTCGTGAGATGGGAAAGAAGCAAAGAACAGGCCTTTTTGATTCAAACAAAACAAAAGAAAAAAGGCCATAAAACAGTAGACAGGGAAAGGTATTTGCCCCAGTAGCAAAATCAACTACTTGCAGAATTTCATTTACCTGAGGACGTGTTTTCTCAAATATTCCATAGTGATTATCTGGCAAAATCTCAAGACATTTTTTAACACAAGTTGTCTTTGGTCAATAAATACCAGAACTGAAATGTCCTGGGGGTGGAGATTTATGATCTAAGCACAACAAACACACCCATAAATCAGGCTGAGAAAGCGCTCAGGTAGCCGACTTGGCATTTCACAGCTCTTAGCAGAGGCCATGGGTGAGCATGTGGGGTCCTGGCAGGGCTGGGCTCTCATCAACGTGTGGGAGGAAGGCACCAGCTATCGAAGGCCCCACAAAGGAACAGCCACAAAGGAGCAAACACTTTTGACTTTGGGTAGGTAAATTTTTCTATCTCCAATCTACATTCACTGGGAATTTGCCCGTTTTCATTGCTCACAAATCTTCCCAAAGAGAGGCATGTGTTGAAGAAGCTGGAAACAGGGTTTGCATCCCAGCTTGACTTCATGACTGTGTGAACTTGGACATCTCTTAAATGATCTGGTATTTAGCATCCTTAACTGAAAATTGTTTTCTTCAGGCAAATTCCTAGGAGTGGAATTCCTGGGTCAAATGGTATTTTTATTTTTAGTTTTTGAGGAACCTAATGGTCAAACTAATTTACATTCCCACCAACAGTGTTGGAGGGTTCCCCTTTCTCCGCATCCTCACCACAATTTGTTGTTGTCTTTTGGATGTTGGCCATCCTAACTAGTGTGAAGTGATACCTCACTGTAGTTTTAATTTGCATTTCCCTTATGATTAGTGATGTGGAGCATCTTTTCATGTGTCTGTTGGCCATCCATATTTCTTCTTTGGAGAAGTGCCTGTTTAGGTCCTCCATCTATTTTGTGATCAGGTTATTTATTTTTTTGGTGCTGAGGCATATGAGTTCTTTATGTATTTTGGATGTTAACCACTTACCAGATGAGTCACTTATGAATATATTCCCCCATACTGTACAATGCCTTTCTGTTCTACTGATGGTGTCCTTTGCTGTACAGAAGATTTTTGGTTTGAAGTAGTCCCATTTGTTCATTTTTGAGGAGATGTGTTCAGGAAAACGTTGCCGTGTTTATGTTCAAGAGATTGTTGCCTATGTTTTCTTCTAAGAGTTTTATGGTTTCATGACTTACATTCAGGTCTTTGACCCATTTCAAGTTTACTTCTGTGTATGGGGTTACACAATAATCCAGTTTCATTCTCTTACATGTAGCTGTCCAGTTTTGCCAAAACCAGTTGTTCAGGAGACTGTCATTTCCCTATTGTATATCCATACCTCCTTTATCATGTATTAATTGGCTATATATGTGTGGGTTTATATCTGGGCTCTCTATTCTGTTACATTGATCTTTGGGTCTGTTCTTGTGCCAGTACCAAACTGTCTTGATTACTGTGGCTTTGCAGTAGCACTTGAAGTCAGGGAGTGTAATCCCCCCAGTTTCATTCTTCCATCTCAGGATTTCTTTGGCTATTCGGGGTCTTTTGTGGTTCCATATGAATTTCAGAACTATTTGTTCTAGTTCGTTGAAGAATGCTGTCGGTATTTTGATAGGGATTGCATTGAATCTGTAGATGGCTTTAGGCAGGATGGCCATTTTGACAATATTAATTCTTTCTATCCATGAGCACAGGATGTATTTCCATTTATTGGTGTCTTTAAACTCTCTCATGAGTGTCTTGTAGTTAGGTTTATTCCTAAGTATTTTATTCTTTCTGATGCAATTGTAAATGGAATTGTTTTACTGATTTCTCTTTCTCCTAGTTCATCATTAGTACATAGGAATGCAACAGATTTCTGTGATTTAATTTTGTATCCTGCATCTTTGCTGAATCCAGTTATTAGTTCTAGTAGTTTTATGGTGGATTCTTTAGGGTTTTCTATGTATATCATGTCATCTGCAAATAGTGAGAGTTTAGCTTCTTCCTTACCAATTTGGATGCCTTTTATCTTTTTGTGTTGTCTGATTGCCGTGGCTAGGACCTCCAGTACTATGTTGAATAAAAGTGGTGAGAGTGGGCATCCTTGTCTAGTTCCCAATCTTAGAGGAAAAGCTTTCAGCTTTTTGCTGTTAAGTATGATGTTAGTTGTGGGTTTGTCATATATGGCCTTTATTATGTTGAGGTACTTGATCTCTATACCCATTTTGTTGAGAGTTTTTATCGTGAATGGATGTTGAATTTTGTTAAATGCTTTTCAGCATCTATTGAGATGATCATGTGATTTTTGCCCTTTTTGTGTATTATGTTGATGGATTTTCGAATATTGTACCATCCTTGCATCCCTGGAATAAATCCCACTTGATCATGATGGATGATCTTTTTGATGTATTCTTGAATTTTGTTTGCTAATATTTTGTTGAGTATTTTTGCATCTATGTTCATCAGGGATATTGGACTGTAATTTTCTTTTTTGTGTGGTGTCTTTTCCTGGTTTTGGTATTAGTGAATGAGTTTGGCAGTATTCCCTCCTCTTCTACATTTTGGAATATTTTAAAAGGAGGATGGGTATTAGGTCTTCTCTAAATGTTTGAGAAAATTCAGCAGTGAAGCTATCTGGTCCAGGTATTTTGTTCTTAGGTAGTTTTTTGATAAACAATTCAATTTCATGGCTGGTAATTGGTATGTTCTGATTTTCTGTTTCTTCCTGGGTCAGTCTTGGAAGGTTGTATTTTTCTAGAATGTTATTCATTTCTTCTAAGGTATCCAGTTTGTTAGCATGTAATTTGTCATGGTATTCTCTAACAATTCTTTGTATTCCTTGGTGTCCAAAGTGATTTTTCCTTTATCATTTAAAATTCTGTATGTGTACACACTCTTTTTCTTGGTA